>JARDYJ010000002.1:113795593-114025593 GCA_029215755.1 Spea hammondii
TGCATCAAAAGCCTTCAATGCATTTTGCCCCAGGGCAACATCTCAAGGTCCATTTCATGGTGGTGGTGAAGGAGACAGAATAAAGAAAAAATATTTTGATACATAAAGAGTATAAAAAACTGAAAATAGGAAAAAAAGGAAATAAAGCCAGTGAATAAAAAGTAGAGAGGTGAGAAAAACATGAACCAAAATGTAAAGATAATTTATGTAAAGGCCTACTGGTAAAATCTTTAATAAGTGACCATTAATATCTAACGTAGATCTGCTAGTCATGTGGAAACATTTTCAAAACAATTTACAGTACTCACCACGGTGTCAAGATGATAATTAGATGCATGGTTCAGTGCGGATACATCAGAAAATCAATGACAAATAAACAAACCTATTTATCTACACAGAAAAAAATATAATTTACACTTGCCTGCATGTGTTTTTGCAGTTTCACCCACTGAAAATGATAACTTTTATATATATAATTATATAAGAACAGGTAAAGGGAAGACATGGTAATGTGAAGATAATGGTTGTATTAAAGTAATTGCTGCCCTGTATACATTTTATACATGTCTTCAGATAAAGGAGCCATATGGTCACAGTATACTTTTGTCATCCATGCAGAATTACAGAATACAATCAAACTTAGAAGCTGTACACAGCCAGAATATTTTGTGTGTTAAATCTTCTTTTATTTTCTCAAAGGCCATTCCAGTAAACTGCGGTGTAAAAGTCTTGTTTTTCCATAGACTAATTTTTTTTCTGCAAATGCCATCATTCAATTTCTAATTCATAAAATACAAATGTCTTGTTCAATAATAGATGAAAATGTTAAAATGATTGACAACTCAACTGGACTTCAACAAAAAAAGTCAAGATTAGGCAAGTCATTGTTTGTAGTTATGGTGAACATAATGACCACCATTCTCACATGAATACACACAACTACAGTGAAGGAAAAAATATTTGACTGGCTGGTTTCCCACTGACAAAGACATAATCAGTCTATAATTTTAATGGTAGGTTTATTCGAACAGTGAGAGACATAAAAGAGTGGACAGCTCTTTGGTCTTGGCCATGGTGGAGAGCTTGGAATCTGATTGATTGATTCTGTGGACAGGTGTATTTTATACAGGTAACAAGCTGAGATTAGGAGCTCTCCCTTTAAGAGACACCTGGGAGCCAGACATCCTGCTGATTGATAAGGGATAAAATACTAATTTCACTGAGTAAAATGCAAATCAATTTATAATTTATTTGAAATGCGTTATTCTGATTTTTGTTGTTGTTGTTATTCTGTCTCTCAGTGTTCAAATATACTGTCTATATATAAAATTATAGACTGATCATGTCTTTGTTAGTGGGCAAACGTACAAAATCAGCAGGAAATCAAATGACTTTTTCCTTCACTGTATGTTTAATGGCCTAAAGTAATGTCTAAGAAGCTGACAAAAAAAGATTTAAAAAATCTTAATGTACATTGAGCCTGTAGGCTATTGTTTAAGATATATGATTTCTTTTCCTAAACAAAAGAAATAAAAAATATCACCCCAAGCCAAACTTATAAACCCCATTATATGTTTCAGCAGTAAATTGTGATAGGTACATATGAAGAAATCAATACTGCAATCTTTTAACTCAAGGTTAAATATCCACCACAAAACTGCTAAAACCCATCATCCACCTTGCGCCTAGCTGGTAAACTGGATCAGTAGGAGCTGTTCTTGACATGATATTGATCTATCTCTGAATGGGGTAACAATTTAGAAAGGTATTGTTATTCAGTCTTGTACAGTTTGACAGCCTTTACTTGGCAACCTCCATGAACAGATTTTTATAAAGTCTTAAGAGCAGGCTGAGAGGCTTATAATTTGGCAGGATAATTTATAGTGGCAATTCAAAGCGCACAAAAGCAGCACTGGAAACCATATATTCCAAAATATTGCTAAATTACATGTAATGCCATTTAGTAATGAGCTCAGGTTTTATGTTGTACTCCAAAACAAAGCAAGAATTCGACTTATTTGTGGCCCGCAACTGCCTCAAAGTTCCTTAATTTTGGTGAGTTCTATCTATTTTTTAATGGGTATATTGTTTACCAAGGAGCTGAACCAGTGGGACTGCATTGCATTTGAACCCAAAGAGCAATTTAAAGCCTTCTCTGGACACCATTAATGAGGCACCTATGTGGCAGGAGGGGCAGCTCAACCTTAAGGTTTGGTCGGAACCTGCAAATATGCACAGAAAAAATATGTACCGTATTGGCTCGGATATAGGCCGCCCCCGTATATAGGCCGCACCCTAAAAGTTTGGTGCTTTTTTAAAGAAAAAGGTTTTTTCTTTAAAAAAGCACCAAAAAACCATGCTGCCACTCTGTCTCCCCCCCCGAGAGATGCTGCCACTGTCCTCCCCCCGAGATATGCTGCCACTGTCCTCCCCCCGAGATATGCTGCCACTGTCCTCCTCCTCCTCCCCCCCCCCGAGATATGCTGCCACTGTCCTCCTCCTCCCCCTCGACTTACCAGAGCAGACCCCCGGGTGTCTTGTGGGGCCGGCGGGGGACATCTACGCAATACGCGTATACAACAACCGGCCCCGCAAGGCACCCGGGAGTCTGCTCTGGTAAGTCTTGGGGGCAGAGGTAAAACGCACCGTCCGCACGATGCGCTTAGACAACCTTCCGTGCCGGCACCCCCCCCGTGGAAAGTGCTGGCAGGGGAGGCTGTCTGAGCGTATCAGAGAATAGGATGCAGGTCCCCTGCACCGCTGCGGGGGATCTGTATCCTAACCCCGCTGCCTGCCCGGCGCCCGGGACTGCATGTCCCGGGCATCGGGCGCTAGACCCCGAATATAGTCCGCACCCCCACTTTAAAGACTTAAAGTGGGGGAAAAAAGTGCGGCCTATATTCGAGCCAATACGGTATATACAGAAAGGGGAGTACACAACCTAAAATGCATAAAAGGCATACAGATTGTAACGTTCACCCTTCGCTGGCTGGACTTGTTTAAACTTTGAGTTGCTCATTCCCGTTTCCAGCCACTAGTGGCCGCCCTTGCCACTCAGAACCACTCTGATTATCAGGTCCAGCTGCAGTTGATTTCATGATCAAGACAGCCTTTATAAACCTGCCCAGCCCTGCAGTCTGGGCCTTGACATTGATGTTTGAGGACTACTTGTTTTGATTCCTGATCTGTTCCTGCTTTGTTTCCTGATTTGTTCCTGAGTTGCAGCCAGCGCCCCACTAAGTGGACTCCCAAGTCGAGTGCCCTGCAAGTGGGCTTCCTGCCGTGTGTGCCCCAATGAGAGGGCTTCCTGCCGTGTGTGCCCCAAAGAGAGGGCTTCCTGCCGTGTGTGCCCCAACGAGAGGGCTTCCTGCCGTGTGTGCCCCAACGAGAGGGCTTCCTGCCGTGTGTGCCCCAACGAGAGGGCTTCCTGCCGTGTGTGCCCCAACGAGAGGGCTTCGTGCCAAGTGACTTTCTTTGTATATATATATTGTACCATCATATGCAATACAACTCTTAATCCGCATCTTCTGTCTTTGAGTTATTTCCTGCGCCTGTCTGTACCAACCCCAAGCCATCATGCATCGTGGGGTACAGACAGAGCCCCTTGTATCCCCTGCACCTGGGCTCCTATCAGACCTGCTCCCCAGGTTCGTGACACAGATTCAGGTTGTTTCTAGAATAATAATGTATACATAAATATTGGGGATTCTGTTACAGTATATGACCATATATTACTTAGCCCATCACTACGTCAAAAGTATCCCAAGTTTGGCGAGTCCTATCTAATTTTTCATGGCTATATTAAAAATGGCTGCCTGAAAAATGTCAAAATCACTCTGGTTGAGCACCTTCAGTTGTCTATTGTTTGTAAAAAAAACTTTTATAGGAGTAATTAGAATTTTTGGGGCTGCTAAACTGTTTATGAGACCTATAATGGGCATGTTTTGGCCCCATAGCTTTTCAATACATGCATGACCTACACATGTATACTCAGTGGATTAAAAACAAAAAAAAAAGTGAAGAAATGGTTGCCTGAGAAGTGTCGAAATGACCCGTTTACTATTTTTGGTTTTTCTACTGTTCATAAACATATACTTTTATCGGGATAATTTTTATTGGGGGCTGCTAAACTGTCCTAAATGGAATAAGGTCCCAGGAAACCAATTTCAGAATATTCCAGATTTGAAAAATGAAATGTTCATGTTTGGCTTCATAGCTTCCCCAAAACGTCTGATCTATGCATGTGAGGCATTACTGTAATGGGGGGGGGGGGGTGTTGGTAAAAATAAATTATTGTTTTTTCATCTGTAGTTGCACATAATCTATACACAATCCAATATGAAATCTAAAGCAATATTGCGATACATGCAAACAAAACCCCAACAAAGATAAAATACCACATACTTTGGCAGAAATTGGTGTCAAAATGGTCCTAGAGAAATACCCTACTACTGGAATGTCTACTTTTTGGCAACATATGATTTGACATAATATATGGTTTAACATAAATCAGGGTTTTTTTAATCAGTTGGACCTAATTTGTGGAAGAAATGCACATTTGTTTTACAGCACAGCCCTGGAGGGAGAGAAATGGACGCAGGGGCCCATGACTGGGGGGGCCTGGGCTGCCCTTCCTCTCCTCCTCCACTTTCACCTTTTGAACTGTATAAAGTTACTAATTGCCCAGCTATATGTAAATCTGCAGATTAGGGGGTCACTCGGGGTTGGTCAGCAGCCCCCTGGTGACCCCCCCCCCATCATATGGGCTATAAATTTGGCTCCCTACAGGGTAGGGCATTATTCCTTACTGCCTTTTGCCTGAAAATATTTCCCTCCCACCCTCCCCTTTTTTTTTTGTGTTTGTTTCTATGGTGTAGGTTTTATGCTGGCATGGTGCTAGAGCTACTCACCTTTAGGGGTGGTTGGCTCGTGGTGCACAAGCCTTCGGGCTTAAGTGCAAGACACTCCTTGGGCTAAGGGCCCTTGCGATTCCTATTGGTGCCACGGGCTGACGGGCAAGGGACGCCGTCAGTCACAGCGGGTATATGGTTTACACGCCTATGCCAGATGGTGTTTATTCATTGACGGTTTCACTGGTTACTGTTTCAGTTTGATGGTGTTTAGTTAATTGTTAAAAGGGGCGTTCGTTAAGCGCCCAACACATTGGTGTAAAATTTACAAAGGGTTAATGGTACTTAACCCTTGACACGTTAATTGTGTTAGTGTCACGGTGCGGAGATGCAAGTTGGATTGCACCGTGGACATATTAATCCATATCTGACTTTTATTGACATTGTTAAATAAATAAAGTCAATTTGTTAAAATTACATTTGGTGTATGTCTTTATTGTGGTTATGGGAGGAGGGGAAAAAGGGGGGCTGCCAGGTAGGCCCTCCTCCAGTCATGTTTCTTGACATATTCATAATAAATGAAAGACTATAGAAACATGTGGTATAAAAAGAAAGCCATAATTTGTATGGGTACACTAAACATGGAGTCATGATTAAAAAATTTGCAAAAAAAAGCTCTGGTCACTTAGGGGGTAAACCCCTCGGTCACAAGGGGGTTAAGAGTCCTCTAAGGACTCTAAAGCTTTAATTTCAATATTTTACATTTTATTGTTTTGCAGTTATCAGAGATGTGCATCATAATCATGACTATTTTGAAATGTTAATTTATTTATAAGTTATGTGGGATGTTCATGGACTGTTAATGGTGAGTTATGGTTTGAATCAGCAGGGCACCAATTCGTAGCAAATCTCTGCTTAAGTGATGCTTCAGTAGCTTATCATAACTGCAGCAGCTTCCTATAATGCTAAGTGTAACACACAGATTTTATCATTTTACTCAGTAGTGCCAGAATTATTTTCTGGGCATGTGTAGCATATACTTGAAGAAGTCATGAGATTGAAATCCACTTGTTGTTAAATGATACACAGTGCAGAAAAAATACTAATGATTACATAATGCTACTTAATGCTGCCATAGTGAGCAATAGAATATATTTTGAACACTGCCTGCATTTTTTGACAGAAAAAGTACAGTCCTTGTCTAGGAGGATAGGGAGAAATAAAGAAGATTAGATTTTTTTTTTCAACACTGCTTAAATGATAGAAACTGGCTAAATTGGTATAGTCAGATTTTTGATATTTCTTAAAAAGGTGGAACTTAAGTTTGTACTTTTCCAGGGAACAAATGTCAAAATCCACATACATTTAAAGGAAATGTGTCACAACGTGCTTTCCCCACCACCATTGCAGAGGATTCTGAATAGATATTTTCAGCAACGAATTTCGTTTCCTGGCCGTTTGCCTTAGGGGCCTTTTTTTATTGGAAATAACATTCTGGGGACGTTCCCAAAGGATCAGATCCCCTTACTCACCTTTCATTATAGTAATTTAAAAAAAGGTTTCCCCAGTTAGGACAGTAAAAGAGGTGCAGCAGCAGCAGCAGAAGTCATAGTAGGGCACTGGGTCTGGGCAGGGAGACACTGGCAGATGATAGGCCCATGCAGCCACGTGGAGCGGGACTAATTTTCCCCAGTATTATATATTATACATATTATATTGTCACCAATATTTATTTATCAATGAAGAAAAATAGATGATATGATAGAAAAATAGTGAAAAAATCACTTGTCCACAAATTACAGGTTTGGCTATTAGCATAAATAGGCAACTGTGTCAATCAACTAAACTCTACTCAAGAAGAGGGGGAAAATGTCTGCTGCAGTCCCTGTAACACAACACAGTATAGTCACTATAGTTTCTCCAATCCTCCCTACAACAGTAAGTTTTCTTGCATTATGGTAGGTGAGCAATGAGCATCAATCTCAGCCTCTGCTAAGCTGTCACGGTCTCACACTCCAACTCTCATCAGTCTGTTACTGCTACTACTGACTAGTTAAAATGGTGGCAGCATATTTATATATGTACTGCTTCCTTCCCCTTGCAAATGCTGATTGGCCAGAGTGAAAAAAGTAAGGTAAAACTTCCACAGGTCACAGCCATTACATCAATGAGCCCACCCCCCATTATTTGGCTACTTCTACCTATCAGTCATTGATATGTACCCTCCTGTACACAGTCCCTGCCACTTTACCTTATCAACAATCTCCACAGCGGCTTGTTATGTCGTCGTTTTCATCGGAGATGGGCTTTGTTTTCATTGATTCATACAAACGCACAAAACAGGCAATTTTTCGGTAAAAAATAAAGTTCATAGGAAATGAATGCACAAGTATATGCATACAAGGTTAATAATGATTACCTTTTTTGCCTCAATATCCACTTTATACATGGATCTCTTAGAGCTAATGTCCTCTGTACTAGACAACATTTAGACAAAGCCTGGGAAAAATGTACAATAGCCGGATCACCGCTCATGGACAGCTGTTTCGCCCTTAATGGGGCTTGCCAGCATGGGGTTGAATACTGGCTTATTGCTTAAGGCTTGGGTAGTACGTGGTTTACACAAATAATATGAGTTTTAGTTGGGAACAAACTGTGATAGAAAAACCCTCTGGTCAGAATTAAGAAATAGCATTAAACGCTCATCTACATCTACCAGAGAACACAAATACTAACTGCTAAGCCTACTAAATGTTACAACTGAAAATGAGCAACGTATTTTTCCCACTAAAATAAATCTGTCCCTTTTCAAAATCCTGACTTTTATATGTGTAATAATTGATACTCTAATAATCATGCCTATGTGGTTAATATTGAAATGATTAATTTTTGATTGGGGTGATTATACTGATGTTGCTCTTTGTATTTTTGTATTGAATTAATGCAATTATATTCAAGTTTCTGTGAGTGCTAATTTGGTATCTACTTAACAAGAGGTTCTATTACCCCTTTCTTTTTAATGTGTATTAAAGTACTTTGTAAGTACTGAATTACTGAGCAGGGCCAAAATGACAATGACGAAGCAGCCGGGGCACTTTAATTCCAGTGGCCACCTGATGATGTAAATGTGGCTGACGAGTGGATACGTGCGGACACACGATACATTTTTATGCTTATGTAGCATGTGGCCTAACCAGCCTGGGGCTGCACATTGAGTATGTAATGCTGCTGGTCAGTGGCCCACCGGACATTTGTTGGGTGTGTCAGATGGCCAGCCCAGGCCTGTTACTGCAAAATGGGTAGTTGACATCCGTGGCCAGAGTCAAGGATTAGGACAATTTGAGAAGAGACAGAATAGGGGCCACAATCATGTTTTATAATGAGCTGGACCCAGGAAAAAAATTTTTAACACACGTTTGGTGAATTATGTAATCTGTTATCATATATTTTTGCTTCATTGACAGGCAGTACTATATCGTTTTATGACCTGTTTTTACTATCAATCTTCAAGCATGTCATTAATTCTACATAATCACAGAAAGGTCAAGCAATGAATCATCCATGTTAAACCATGGCTAGTATGTGAATCTGAAGTTCTGGTGGTGTTCTCATCTGACCTATTACTTTGAAATGCACGCCTTCACAAATGTATCACAAACTCCCCACAAGTCATTCATAATTGTATGCCAAAAACATGCACCCGAAACATACCATTTAGTCTGTTGTGACATATAAAGATAAATTGCACTACTTTGGCAGAATGTGATATAGTTACTACGGAGCTCGAAAGTACCGTAAATTTGCCCTAAAGGGATATGATTCAAGTCTCATAAAATATGCTAGTGATAAGGTCAGAGGAACTGCTAGAACAGAACTGATTAGGAACAAAGAGAAATGCCAAGTTACCCAGTCTTTTTTCTTAGTACAATGGGACAGCCTGAAGTACTGAAACAAAATTGTAACTTTTAATAATACATACATACTTCCTGTATGATGCTTGTTATCAATATTTTTTAAAATATAAATATCTTGAAAAGTAAAAAAATCATGCTACAACTCATTGTCTATACCACTGGCACCCAAGTGATGCAACTTGTAAAAAAGAAAATATTTTTTAAAATACCATTTAATGCTACCCCACAACTATCTTTGGTCAATGGAAAGAACAAAATGTACAGAGTCGAGTTTGAAAACAAACTAAGTGCTTTTATGCTCCAAGTTAATAATCTCCAGCCTAGTTGTCATACACAGTTGGCAATATACGATTGGTCAAACATGTTATCATGTTGTATTAGTGGACAGAGACATAAGACATTCCTTCATGTGGTTATAGATCACAATATCAAAATACAAAGTTACATCACTTGTAATCTTCAGTAATGAAAATTAGGACCATGTCTAAAACGAGGACACACTGTATAATGTCTGAAACTTATGTGTGATAAGGACTGCTTGTTTCCTATTCCTTAGTGTGTGTACATTAGTCATTTCTCAAACAAGTGTATTATATCACCAAATGACTGCAACTTTTGCTTTGTAATATTTTTACTATATGTTTGTTTAACCAAAATCCCTTCTTTTGTGTTTAGTATACTCACACAAATTACATATATATCAATGCTGGTTCAGGCAGCCTCTGTAAGGATTGGTGAGGAGAGAAAAAACAAAACCAGAACATGCTGGTTCTGCCATATGCAACTACAGATTTTATCAGCTTTATCAGATTTAGGATATACCGGTAAGTCCCAAACTATAACAGGCTGATGAGGATAATACATGCATCATGTGTTGAAGGTGGTAAAAATGTATCTGCTTGCTAAACCTTCCACTACTCACTGTGTAGATTTCAAAACAGCTCATGGTTTGTTGAGTTCAGTATTTTCCCTCTACCATTTAAAAAATAGAAAATGTACCATTTCCTTGGATGTCTTAGATGGTAAATATTTAAACATTAATTAATTTCTGCATTGATTAATAATTTATTTTGTGCTACATAGGTCACTTACTAGACATATAATTTGATAAATAATAAACTTTAGCTATAAACATGTTACTTACTCTTAAACTTGATTTTATTTTCAAAGGACCACAATATATGTACCAGTCAATTTCCTAGGTTCTGAGGTCTCCTATTTAGCAGGATGAGCTTACTGTTTAGGTGATTGTGTGAGTCTCCCTTCCAGTCTGTCTTGAGCATCTGTTATTCAGTCGAGACGGTAGTTGAGGTAGTTTTTGAGTTAGGCAGCCCTATTTAATTCAATGGAATTATCGTGAACTAAGTTCCTCATAAGGAGTTGAGCTGGTTTTGTTCATTTGAAGCCCCTTTTCAACTAAGCTGACATCACTCTAATTAAGGAGTAGGTACCAGCATTGCTCATGGTGGACATTTACTGGTGATCTATGGACCTTCACAAAACTTGCCAAGGACAAGCTGTCATGGTTTTTATAGTAAATTGCTTTGAGTTGTCATTTCGGATGACTTCAGTTGAGACAGAGTTAGGATGGCAGTTAAGTTTATGTTTGCTAATAGATGAGTTGCATATTTTTATTCAAGTTGGCCTGAATAATTGCATTACATCCAACACAATCCAACTTGAATCTTTGTAAATAGACTCCCACTAGAAATGATAAGATATTTATTATGATGATATGTTTTTTTAATTTATATAATATATACAGTAAGTGAGTACACCCCTTTTTGTAAATATTTTATTATTTTTTCATGTGACAACATTAAAGAAATTACACTGTGCTACAATGTAAAGTAGTGAGTGTACAGCCTGTATAACAGTGTAAATTTGGTTTTCCCATCAAAATAACTCAATACACAGCCATTAATGTCTAAACCTTGGCAACAAAAGTAAGTACACCCCTAAGTAGAAATGTCCAAATTGGTCCCAATTAGCCATTTCCCCTCCCCGGTGTCATGTGTCTCTTTAGTGTTACAAGGTCTCAGGTGTGAATGGGGAGCAGGTGTGTTAAATTTGGTGTTATCGCTCTCACACTCTCTCATACTGGTCACTGGAGGTTCAACATGGCACCTTATGGTAAATAACTCTCTGAGGGTCTGAAAAAAGAATTCTTGCTCTACATAAAGATGGCCTAGGCTAAAAGAAGATTGCCAAGACCCTGAAGCTGAGCTGCAGCATGGTGGGCAAGACCATACAGCGGTTTCACAGGACAGGTTTCACTCATGGTCGACCAAAGAAGTTGAGTGCACGTGCTCTGCGTCATATCCAGAGGTTGTCTTTGGGAAATAGACATATGAGTGCTGCCAGCATTGCTGCAGAGGTTGAAGGGGTGGGGGATCAGCCTGTCAGTGCTCAGACCATACGCTGCACACTGTATCAAATTGGTCTGCATGGCGGTCATCCTAGAAGGATCTTAAGATGATGCACAAGAATGTCAGCAAACAGTTTGCAGAAGACAAGCAAACTAAGGACATGGATTACTGGAACCATGTCCTGTGGTCCGATGAGACTAAGATAAACTTCTTTGGTTCAGATGGTGTCAAGCATGTGTTGCGGCAACCAGGTGAGGAGTACAAAGACAAGTGTGTCTTGCCTACAGTCAAACATGGTGGTGGGAATGTCATGGTCTTGGCCTGCATGAGTGCACCAAAATCCACTAGGGGGCGCTCGTGTATACCATACAATGTATATGAAAAAATGGAAACAAAAAGAGAAAAAAAGAACTAATAGTGTAGGTGTAGAGATAAATGTAGTACACAGGATATATCCCAAACAGTGTATCTGTGTTGATCAAGGTACAGTCAAAGGTCAGCCTCAGAGTTCACATACGCAATATTTGTAAGAAAAACACAAAAAGGAAAACCAATAGTGTGGTACTATTTTAGAGGCTGGGAACACAAATGAGGTAATGGACTTACACAGGGCCGGCCCAAGGCAAAATGCCGCCTGGGGCGAATTTTAAAATGCCGCCCCCCCCCTTATCTACCTTATTCTCCCTCTGTCCTTGCCGCCCCCCCCCATTATCTACCCTTTCTCTCCCCCGCCCCCCCTCCCTCCCCTTGTACTTACCTTTCAGCAGTCCTGCGGCGAGTCTCCCTGTTCGGTCTCGGTGCCGGCTTGTAATGCTGAGCTCCGGAAATCTTCCGGCACTCAGCATTACAAGCCGGCACCAAGACCGAACAGGAAGACTCGCCGCAGAGGAGAGAGAGAGGGGCGCCGAGCGGGTACTGACAGCTTGGTAAGCGAAAACCACTCGGCTCCCCTTTCTCTCTCTTTCGCTTTAAAAAAAAAAAAGGGCTTGGGGCGGCAAAGTACCGCCCCTTCAAAAGTGCCGCCTGGAGCGGTTGCCCCACTCGGCTCCATTGTCGGGCCGGCCCTGCACTTACACTTATGTAGATCTGTTAATGCCCGTAGTTCATGGATCTCTCTATTGTGGATGTCCAGGGTTCCCTCTTAGTCAGGTTCCAGAAGGTATGTGGTATTTGCCCAGGGGTGACTATAGATTGTCACACCACAAAATGTAATGAAAAAATGCTTTATTTTGCATCCATTCCAAAAATAAAAGGTGAATAAAATATGTATCAGATACAGATATAAAAAAATACTATGGTAAAAAATAATACTGTTTAAAAATACTGCATGAGTGCAGCCAGCACTGGGGAGCTACAGTTCATTGAGGGGACCATGAATGCCAACATGTACTGTGACATACTGAAACAGAGCATGATCCTCTCCCTTCGGAGACTGGGCCGCAGGGCAGTATTCCAACATAATGACCCCAAACACATCTCCAAGACGACCACTGCCTTCCTAAAGAAGCTGAGGGTAAAGGTGACGGACTGGCCAAGCATGTCTCCAGACCTAAACCCTATTGAGCATCTGTGGGGCATCCTTAAACGGAAAGTGGGGGAGCGCAAGGTCTCTTACATCCACCATCTCCGTGATGTCGTCATGGAGGAGTGGAAGAGGACTCCAGTGGCAACCTGTGAAGCTCTGATGAACTCCATGCCCAAGAGGGTTAAGGCAGTACTGGAAAATAATGGTGGCCACACAAAATATTGACACTTTGGGCCCAGTTTGAATATTTCCACTTAGAGGTGTACTCACTTTTGTTGCCAAGGTTTAGACATTAATGGCTGTGTATTGAGCTAGGTATTTTGATGGGAAAACCAAACTTACACTGTTATACAGGCTGTACATTCACTACTTTACATTGTAGCACAGTGTCACTTCTTCAGAGACTATTAGTACACCTTTATTGCTTAGGAGAAAAACAGACATGAAATTAGGAAAATGTTTCAGATTATATTTAATTGCTATAGACACCAGATTCTAGCACATGAAGGTACCTCTATTTAAATACATTTATCAGACAGAGGTTTTCAAATCCTTTGGCTTCAGATGGAAGTAAAAATAAAGTAAAGGGAACACAAAATAGCTGTGAAAGAGCCATACATAGCGCACAAAATGGGACCCCCGCCCTGAATTGATTACTAAGAAGACAAATTGGTATCTACAACAGTGAAAATTGGGACAGACCAAGCCAGTGGTGGTCAATGCAACTGGTTTGATACAGGTTAAATGAAGCTGTGGCCATGCCTACATATGTGTGTCTGGTGTCATTTTGGGGAAGAGTAATGGTATTCCTCTGATATCTGTATGCATGCTATAGGCCTAAGCAGCCAGGATTTAATAAACAACAGACAATGTTATCTGTTATACATTGTTATTGCTAGTGGTTGCCAAAATGTACATACTCTCTGTTATCCAGTAACACAACTGTCCAGGTATCAGGAATAAAATGCAGGTAGGGACTGAGGATTTACATGAGCACCATAAAGGTATGTGTAAGGCACCAGTCCATGCCAGGCTAAATGACAAACATAAAAAAACAAAATTATACAATGTTTCCCGCTCCAATTGGTGAAGAAGAGAAAGTAACATCTCGAAGGTGGGACACTTATTTGTAACTTTCCACAGCATAGACAAAATGTGAGAATACACGTAAAAAATCTAAAACATATATTTCACATAAAAAGAAGGGATGAAATTTTCACCATAAAACAATATATATTTTCATATTTAAAAAATACATATAACAAACCTATTTAAAAACCACACCATTGCTGTATAATTGTCTAATAAACTAAATACTTTTCCAAACCTTTCTTAAGCATCATATAATGTGAAAATACTATTCATAAGGCGCACATTGTACCTTAAGTATCCCTATTAAATGCAACTTTTACATAAAAATACAAAATGGGTTAGCTGTAGTGGAATTATAGAAAGAATCCAATAAAATGTATGATTACCGTATTTGCTCGATTATAAGACGACCCTGATTATAAGACGACCCCCCCAAATCTGAATATTAATTTAGGGAAGAAAAAAAATAGCCTGAATATAAGACGACCCTATAGGAAAAAAGTTTTACCAGTAAATGTTAATTCATGTAAACTATGTGATCAATTGTTTGTTAACGAAAGCTATGATTTTTCGTTTTTTTAAAACCTGCCGCCCCAGTTATGCACATCTGCCCCCAGGCTTGCCACTCTGCCCCAGAAATGCCTTATACCCCTATATGGCACTGTGCCCCATGATATGCCTTTTAACTCTCTAAATGCCACTGTGCCCCATGATACGCCTTTTAACCCTCTATATGGCACTGTGCCCCATGATATGCCTTTTGACCCCATATGTGCCACTCTGCCTCCAGAATTGCCTTATACCCCTATATGCCAGTCTGGCATTTAGGGGGTTAAAAGGCATATTATGGGGCAGAGTGGCATATAGGGAGGTATAAGGCATTTCAGGAGGCAGAGTGGCGTATAGAGGGTTAAAAGGCATTTCTGGAGGCAGAGTGGGATTAAGGGTTAAAAGGCATTTCACAGAGCACTCTGCCTCCAGAAATGCCTTATGCCCCACGTTTAACACTCCCTCCCCCTCCCTCCTCCAAACTTACCGGTGCTTCTGAGTCCCCGGTGCTTAGTCCGGGCAGCCTGTAGAGCTCTACGGGATTCGCATAGACAACTTCCGTGTAGAGCTCTACACACTGCCCGGACTAAGCACCGGGGACTCAGAAGCACCGGTAAGTTGGGGGGGGCATAACACAGGAGGATCCAGGTCCCCTGCATCGCTGCGGGGGATCTGGATCTTAGTCTCATAGTCAGACCTATTCGAGGTCTGATTATAAAACGACCCGGATTATAAGACGAGGGGTATTTTTCAGAGCATTTGCTCGGGAAAAAACCTCGTCTTATAATCGAGCAAATACGGTATATCCTTACTTAATTGTTAATTAGGATTAAAAAAAACATTTTAAAATGACTCGTATGTGCTATAAGCTTAGTCGACACCGTCAGCTTTTTAGCAACTTGTTTTTACATTTTTGTAAACTTCACTTCTTGCAGCTGCGCACTAATTAAGTGGATAACTCCATATTGAGTCTCAGTGATTTCAATGGGAGGCTCCCGCCTATGAGATATTGTAATCCTTGTGTTGCCTGTTAAAAATATAATTAAAAATGTCTTTAACTTTGTGATCTTACTTGCCTGAAATAACAGAAAAATAACAGTTCCTTTTAAAAAAGTAGAATTGATAATGTTAAGGAAATTATATAGCATGTATTTATATAGCAAGTATTTATCCTTCCTGTGATGTGTTTTAGTCCAGAGATGTCGGGAGAGGGGGTGGTTCCTTGGTTGTCTAGTGGGAAAAAAGTAACTTTGTGCCTACTTTTGCATGGAAATCATTACTGCTTCTGTATGGTGCGTGAATTGCTTGCATCTTATTGCTTGCATCTATAATGCAGGGCAAAATACACAGATGCTCCGGGAGCATGGTTATATTGGGGTAAAAAAACATAAAATTTCTTTATGAACATAAATAAGTTAAGCAATGTGTGAGACTGTGACACGTTCAAAATTACACTGTTCCCAGTTGTAACAATTAAGCATCTTGCGTTTTAAAAAAATAGCTACATCAATTACACAATAAAAAGCTAATCTCCAAGTAATGTCGAAGAGGAACCAAACATTAAGAGAATACGATGAAAACAAACAGGAATAAAATTTAATGAGCTATGCTAATGGTTTTGTCACTGATATGGCATTTGCCCAGGGTTTGTTTATAGACCGCTAGCATGTTATTGCTTAAAAATCCAATTATTCACATTGTTTTAAACAAAGCAACAATAAACAAATTATTGTTTCACCTGTGTTATAGAATATCTTATTCTTTCAAAAATACAAAAGCATAAACATTTTTTGTTGAACATTTTATTTAACCCTCTCAGAACAAAGGCACTTTTACACTTAAGGACGACAGCATTTTCAACATTTCTGCTATGTCTTTGTTCAACTGCGTACCCACACAAATGATATATTGTTGTTTTTTTCAGAACAAGTAGGGCTTTCTTTTTAAATCACATTCATGACTATACTCCATCACTTAGTGTGATTTGTTTTTTTTTTAAAAAACATTTGTTTTCCAGTTTTACCTCTTACAAAGTCTACACAGCTAGTTCAAATGATACATAAAAAAACAATATATTAATTTATATAAACAAATATATTTGTATATCTGTCCTGAGTTTTGGCAATTATAACGCAAATATTAAGAGGTGCGCATATTTTTTCCAAAAAAGTTATAACTTCAGTAGTACCCACGGATCTCAAAACCACTACATAAAACTACATGTTTCAGGATATTGCACAATGGTAATTTTTACGTATTTTTAAATTAATTTTCCCACCAAACATACTTTGCAATGCTGGTTTGGATTTTTTTTGTCCAGGGTAGGTTCAATTGCCTTAGCAGAAATTTATATTTAGCAATGAGTACAGCGATGCCGCATGTGCATAGGTTTAGGATGTTCTGGGGAAGCTATGGGGCCTAAATTGCAACATGTGAATTTTTTGGGGACAGTATTTTCTTAATAAAGTTTTTATTAAGAGGTGAACAAGGTCTCATGGTTAATTATATTTGTTTTTGTTTTTACTTTTTTTTATTTTTGTACTTTTTAAAAACTTTTTAAATATTTTTTATAATTTTGTTTTTTTTCTTTTAGGGAGCAGTGATCCATAACTAGAGTCAATAAAGGTACAGGACATAATAGTACATCATCTACATCATGCCAGAATTTTGTGACACATTATTATGTCCATCATCATAAATGGGTTACTTGTTCCTTGTTTTTCTTGTTTCTCAGTCCTCCATTTTACTTGCTTCCTTTTCCTCCTCGACCCCCATCTCTGTTGTTATACAGTTTTTCCCCCATTCAGACTGTTGACTCTAATTATATAAAAAATGTGGATCGCTAAAAAAAATACTTTGGAAGCAAGTCATAGGCAGGAAGAGAAGACCAGATAAAAATAAATCAGAATGGTATAGACAGTAACTATAATTAAGCCATCCGACTTTTATCTCCACTGACGCCATGAACAGACTGGGGACTTTTTGTGGTTTTCCTGAATGTATGCCTGGACTTGCTCAACAAGTAATTAGCACTCTAGGCAACTGCCTCTTGTGCTTAATGGAACCCTGACTCTACTTCTGTTTCTCCTAAATTCTGGTAAAAATCTGTCAGCCTGTCTTTGTTTGTCTCTGCTAATCTACTCACTCTCTCCAACTATCCTTTTCTTCCCTGCGAAATCCACTTTCCAACATTAATAATGTCTGGACTGCAGAAATAAATCGTTTAAACCATAATGTTCACAGGTTGGATTATGATAGAAATCAAAAATAAAAACTATATATATATATATATATCAAATGAAGTTTGTTAATTGAAATATATAGACACAAATATTTATGGTTAGAAAGATCACACACATACATATTTTCTCACATTATCACACTAATTCATGTGAGCAATTGCATCTAGAAAGAACTACGTTGGTAGACTTTCCTGCAGTATAAAGGAACAGCTCAGGTGGTAGGAAAGCATTCCCACTTTTGAGCTGTGAATTTCATACGCTCACATACTCTTACTAACTTTTTAAGTGCTCAGCTTCCGTACTTCAATACTTGATTCAATACTTCAATAATCTTATAATTGACAAAGCAAGTCAATTGGCAGTGGGTGTAAATGTATTACCTTGTTACCTAATTGATTTCCTCTTCACGTATACACAGAAATACAGCTAGATCTACACTGATATTGTGTTTTTATGCTTGTTGGGTTCACTTTGAAACCATGGCACCCAGACACTTTCACAGAAAGGATAATCAGGATTGGTCACACTATTCAAACATTCATCATTTTTTGTGTAAAGGCTTTCATATCTACCATAAAGTTTTGTAACTGACGCATTGGCAAGAAAGAATCTTTTTTTCAGCCTCCCTTATGTTACCACAAAAAAAATGAAGCTACTTTTTTGTATTCTTTCTTTTTTGTGTAGTGCTATCACAGTGACTTTTGTTAATTACTTCAAATTGTGGATTTCTGTTATCTTTTGAATTCTATAAATAGCTTGGTGTACTTGCATGTACAAGTATACTGTTGTATACTCCTGTTGTATGACTTTAGTAACAATTTTGGATACATTACCAATCTAGAACACTTTAGGATATAGAACAAGATACATACCATTATTTAGAGTAGTCCAGATAAAATGTTTTGTGTGTTGCACAACATTTTAGTAACTACATAAATTGGTTGCTACTACTTAAACAGATGGCCAAGAAGATTAAAGGACTCTTAAAACCTGCCTTTTCAATCCAAATTCTGGGAGAATGCTTAAATACCCTTATATGCACGTGTTCTTTCTACTTTGGTGTGCAGCTTACCTAAAAGTATTTCTCTATGGTATTATGTTGTGCCAGGTAACACTGCATTTGTTGCTCATTGTGATATACATCTTGTTTGTATATAGTGCCCTTCTAGATATATTTTTAAATTTTTACAGCATGTGCACTTTTTGGCCTGTTTTGCTGCTTTAGTTTAATAGATAAAACATATTGCAGGCTTCTACATATGGCATCATTTGGAGCCAATGGCCTTGTTGTCCTTAATAGGCTGAGAAAATAATTACAGAAGTACTCAATGGGTTCACAACCTATTCCCTTTTAGGACAACACAGCAATGGTTGCAGTTGAAGGGCATCTGTTTCTCTGCTTGTATCCCAGACACAGATTACATAGAGGAGATGGCAAGGTGGCAGGGATCAATTCATGCAAGATGGCTGGTGGTAATTCAACATATAGCTGTTGGGATGCTTATAGTAACAAGGACTTTAAGCAACATTTAATATATGACTAGATGCTACCAATGCTCTTTGTTTTTTCCTTATATTTCCTTTTTGGAAGGACTGGATTGTGCACATTTGAACTACTTTGTTATTGGGCTACCTGTCTAGACCAGTATGGCGTGTGGGGTATTACTCTACTCAAGACATTATATCAAACATATATTGGATTCTTTCTTGGCAGGAGCACCTGTGTGGAAAGTCCTATTACATTAGATGTGCAAAACGATAAGACATGTTTTTGTTGCTCACTTTAGAGGGAGTTGGTAGGAAAATAGCTGCATCTAAAGTAGTAGAATAACCCTTGCTGGTTGTAGACTTTTCAAAAACATATACACATATATACACTAAATGAGAAGGACAGAAATTAGGGTTAAATGAAGACAATGAAGAAACAATATGAAACTGTGCATAACTAAATGTAGAATAGTCTGTATCCTAAAGAGTTATAAATTGACAATATACAAAACTGACAGTGACATAAGGGGAATGAGATAGAAGGTGCCCTTTGTTTTAGAAAACCCTATATGCTCAAAAGGTAGAAACACATAAAATAGCACAGCCATTTGCTTAAGAAGGAGAAAATAACACCCTTTACTTCTTCAACAATATATTTTAAATAAATAAATTTTATCTTTGTGTATATTTTAACTGCAAAATTATTCCTTACATTTGATTATGTCAAATTTCTCAATTTTTCAATCCATTATCCCACTGAAACAAATAACATTATCTGACTCCCAGAGCAATGTAATATGTTGCTATAACAACATACTGAAAGACACAGTCTTGTAGGTATAGGAATTAGAGAGGCTATAAGTAAATGTCTATGCTGCAGTGTATTTCAGTGTATCCTCTTCTTGCTGCAGTTTTATATTTGTTCATCATACTGAAGAGTATGCTCCTGAAAAGGCAGTGATTTCAATGACTTTAATTTTCCTGGATAATGTTAGCATACAATTCCAGGATCCTCCTGGAATTCATGTATATAGGATCTTATCTTGTAAACTATAGCAGGTAGTAGAAGCATTGCTAAGCACTAATCTACAAACACCAGACAAGCCAGAAGGCTTGTTTATTCCCTCAGAAATCTCATGGTGCTGCAGAGGCAAAAGGTGATCATTGTTGACCTTGTTTGCATGCGCCTACCCAGAATCTCTTGTGGTTGTTGCAGCACCATGAGATTTCAGGCATCAGGGGCTGTGTCTGGCCCCTCCTCAATGTTGTTGCTGAAATGCCTCGATCACGAGGCATTCAGCAACACCAAACACTCACCCCAGGAAGGGTTGTGACCGCTCCGGACAGCGGTCACAACCGCCACTGCGAGTGATTTCGCCAACCACAAAAAAAACCAACCCTGTAAAAAAAACAAGTTCGCCAGGAAAAAGTTCGCCAGGAAAAAGTTCGCCAGGGGGTCTCCAGACCCTCAAGAGAACTCTGTCTCCACTTGCAGGTTGAATACAGGTACTGCATTCAACCATGCATGTCAATGGAGCCCAACATTATAATCACAGCGTGATTAGTAAAAATAAATAAAATAAAAATAAGAAGAAAAAGAAAAAATAAGTTTTTAAAAAAACAGTAAAATGTAAAAATAATTTCCCACTGATTCTCGCATGGAAAGAGTTAAAGTACTCGCATGTTAAATGCCCATGGGGTGTCTACTTTTAAAAAATGTGTGATTTGATGGGGTAAATTGAATTGGCCAGGTTCAACAATGTCCCAATTAACACTGGGGGAAGGATGGCCACACATCTAATGTGGCCTTTTAGTTCCCCAAAAAACCGACAAACCCATGCATGTTGGCTATCACTGTACAGTAGCTGTAAAGATAAAAATACTACTGCAAGCTTTGAAAAAATGTGTGCATGCAAAGAGTTAAAATACCAGCATTTGAAATACCCTGCGGTGTCTAGTTTTCAAAAATATATGGTTTTATAGGGCACACTGAAATGGCCAGGTTTAAATATGTACCAAATAGGGCATGGGCAGTGGATCACCAAATGTCAACATTGAAAAATGTGCATGCCCCAAATGTGGCCCTTTTTCCCCCAAACAGCCAGGCAAAAGCATTCATGCGGGGTATCGCTGTACTCAGGAGATGTTGCTGAACACATATGGGGGTGTTTTATCATAGTGACATATACCAGGACCTGTTAATTCATACCTGTAGTAAAATGTGAGTGAAAAAAAATGCAAAAAAATGACTACCACAAAGTTTGACAAAGACTGGTGGTAGAATTAGTGCATGGAAAGAGTTAAAATACTAGCATTTGAAATATCCTGGGGTGTCTAGTTTAGCTTTCAAAAATATATGATTTGATGGGGTAAATTGCATTGGCTGGCTTCAAAGATACCCGAAATGGCACATGGGGGGAAGAATTAGCAGATTTGGAAAACATGGTTTTGTAATAGCAAAACGCTACCTGTACTTATTGTTCCATAACGTGCAGAAAAAAAGCAAAAAAGCATAAAAACATTGGGTATTTCTAAACTCAGGACAAATAGTAGAATCTATTTAGCAGGTTTTTTCATTACCTTTTATAGATGAGTAAAAGATTTTTCAACTAAAATTTAGAAAAAGTCATTTTTTTCTAAATGTTTCACCTTATTTTATACTTTTTTTAAATAGTAAATAATATGATACAATCAAAACAATGTCATCTAAAGAAAGCCTTTCTTGTCCTGAAAAAAACAATACATAACTTGTGTGGGTTCAGTAAACAGGAAAGAAGAAAATTACAGCTAAACACGAGCAGTGCAGAAATGTTAAAACTGCCATTGTCACGAAGGGTACAAAAAATAAAATCAGCCTTTGTCACAAAGGGGTTAAAGGGTATAGAATGAAAAAAGTGTGTGTCTTAGCAAGACTGAGAGGAGCCCTGACTGAGAGGACACCTGAGGCTCTGAGAAGAGACCACTGTGGGTGCGACTCCCAAAGCAGACTCCACTGCTGTCAAATCTGCTATGAGCTCTAGAGCTGGATCTTTTGGAGACCACTGCTTTATCATATTTGTACCAAATATTCATCCATCAGCTAAAGTAAACACACTTAAATGTAAAATAGTGTTGGTGTGATTATTTCTAAAAGGACCATGGACAGTCCCACCGTCATATGTTCAATTGCATTCAATGCCTTTATTTAGCTTTATATATACATGAGCTTAGCTTATCGAGAAACACATTTTGGGCTCCCCTAAACAATGAAATTTTTTAAATACATTTTATGTATACTTGCACAAATGGCTCCATTAATTTAATATAGTAGCCATTTAATTTTTGGCATCTAAAACAAAGCATCTGTATAACTCCAGAAAGCATAACAAAGAGTGCTAAATTTTCTCTGGCTGTGATTTTTTCCCCCATCACTACTGCAGGTGAAATATCTACAGAATGTAAATTGCCATAGCTAATGCATGCTTGGCTGCTTTCCTCTAGCAACCAAAAATCATTTAAAAACCCTGGCTCAATAATTGTGCTTTAATTTATTTATGCTTCACTTGAGAGTTTGCCATGTTTTATTGGCTCTCAACAGTTTGTTTTGCTATAAGAGCTTTAAGCAGCTTACATTTTGTTTGAGGTTGTTTAAATGGAACTGGCCATATACCACCTGGTTGCACCATGTCTAAATATATAAAAGTACAGATCCATAGATGTGGTGGTTCAATGCAATATGAAACCGGATGAACCATACATTTCTGTGCAGATTTTCTTTTTCTTCTTTTGTGCAAACGTACGCGTCTTTTTAAAAAAAAAAACCAAGGGCCTTAGTCATGAGCAGAGTTCCATAGCTTTAAAGTATCTTTATGTATTTCAGAATGTGTGCTGGTACTATCTTGTAACCAAACTGACTAGCCTTACCGGGGACCAAGCGGTACTAAGAAGTAAAATGTTGCGGCACAATATTTCGGTTATTCTATGGAAACGATTAACCCACCTCAGAATTAGGCACCATGTTGTTTTTCTATACTTTGGTAAATCTACTGAATTCATAAGCTCCTCAGCATGCTACAATTTCCATGAATATACATGCTTCAAAGAAGATTATGAATACAAGTCTACCCTCCTCGCTTGATATTGCCTTATTGTTATTGCGTTTTTCTCTTGATCAATGGGATTGACTCCTGATTTTTTGCAAAAATATTCAGTTCTTTCCACAAAAATAACAGCAACCCAAAAAACAATAGGATTTTTCTATTACTTCTGTATCAGCTTCCGTGCAAGCAAAAGAGGATGGACAAAGCTTCTGCAATGTGACATCACATGATTTAACCCTTTAATGCAGGGCTTGACAAATTGGTTGTGAATCTAGGCGCCAGCTAAAAAAGTTAGGAGCCAGGATTTTTTTTTTAAACTAACAGTTGGTTAGGAGTGATCTGATCATCATCAGCCCACTCACTAAACTCACAGCATTTGACCTGGAAGCACCCTGGACTTTCAGGTCAGTGCTGGGTTTTGTTGGGGACAAATGTAAACCCCTACAATGCCACGGATGTGTTATACACAATTGTGGAATTGAAGGGGTTAACACTGCACTGTCGCTCTCATGGAGCGATCAGGCAGCAGGGGGGTGTTGTGGCTGGCCTTCACACTCATGTGGAGACCAAAGAACCCTCTCCCCCTGTCCCTGAAGCTGCCTCTGGCAGCTGGGACGCAATTGCTGGTCTATAGACCAACCATTGCAGGGGCAGTCTCTGATGACTGCTGTAGGCTTCCATGCCTACAGGAATCATCAAAGGGCTTGTGGGGGCTCGTTTTTGCTGTTGCTGGCCTGCCTGGGCTTCCAGGCAGACCACCAGCAGCAGAGCCCCGTACAAAACGGGAATTAACCCCTAAAATCGCGGCATTGAAGGGGTTAACTCTGCACTTTCGCTCTCCTGGAGCGATCAGGCAGCAGGGGGGTGTTGTGTCAGGTCCCCACACTTGTGTGGGGACCCAATCAACACTCAACCCCCTTTCCTGTGGCAGCTGAAAATGCGATTGCTGGTTTTCCTGCAACCGCGTTTTCAGCCTACAGAATCACTCCGTGGGAGCCTGACTATGAGACTAAGATCCAGATCCCCCGCAGCGCTGCAGGGGACCTGGATCCTCCTGTCTGGTAAACCCCCCAACTTACCAGTGCTTCTGACTCCTTGGTCAGTCTGCACGATTCGCGTAGGCAACTTCCGCTGCAGCCGGAAGGAGGTGCGGTTAGCAGCGAGGGGTTGTCTGCGTCCATCGCACAGACCTTCCCCGGCTGTCAGAGATCAGAGTTCCCCTCACCGGGGAATTCTCTCTGACAGAAGGCATATCGTGGGGCACAGTGGCACATAGAGGGTTAAAATGCATATCATGGGACACAGTGGCATATATATGGGGTATAAGGCATTTCTGGGGTAGAGTGGCGAGCCTGGGGTGCAGGTTGGAAAATAAAAGGAAATAAAAACAAAAAAAAATATTTTTCTCAATCATAGCTTTTATTAAAAAAAATTGTTTACATAGTTAACATGAATTAACATTTACTAATAAAACTTTTTTCCTATAGGGTTGTCTTATATTCTGGCTTTTTTCCCCCTAAATTAATATTTTTGGGGGTCGTCTTATAATCGAGCAAATACGGTAGTTCTAAAAGAGAGCTTCTACTCCCTCTTTTCACCCCTCATTTTGTTTCAATTACCCATATTATTCTTTTAGATCATGTGCAGGGCCCTCAAAAGCCCACTATTCTTGCCATAAGGTACTCCATTCCTGTTTTGTCTGTTTGTGTTAAATTGTACGGCGCTGTGTAATTTGTTGGCACGTAATAAATAAAGCCAATAATAATAATGAAATTTGTATAGACACAGAGATTTTATCCACTGAAATATATAGACTAATAGGTGTTCCACAGACAATTTAATAATAATCTGAAGAACTGAGTTTGCAGCATTAGCTAAAAATTGATCTGTCATTTCAGGTGATCAGCCATTAGAGAAATATGAATTATGACAAGGAGAAGCCCCATGTTCTAGTGGTGAACATTGATACATCTATGGCTTTGAATCAAAAGATCAAACTAGAACATCCCCTCTTGTTCTCAGTTCCCTTCCGTGTTCCCATTTTGGAATAACTTTGTTACCATAACACTGAGCATTGTTTGCTAATAGCGATGGGAAGTTCGGATCAGCAAAGCGAATCGGATCATTTTGAGTCGTTCATTAAAATGATCTGATTCATGATCTGAGTCTTCGGATCATTCAGTGTGACTCACAGGAGTTACTGTTTCCCAGTCCCTCCCTGCACTCACACTTACGATTGGCCCTGCCCCTTTCATTAGCGTCAATGAACCCTCCTGAGAATCGTTCAGAGAGTCGTTCAAAGATTTGAATCTTTCAAAGATTCGAATCTTACAGAGATTTGAATCTTACAGAGATTCTAATCATTCAGAGAATATCACTGACACCATACTTTTATAAATAAATACATTAATAATCTTCACTGACCCCAGGATTTAGGTTCCCCTTAGTTTGCCCACCTTTACCTCTAACTGCACCTTAAGTTAACAAATTAATTAAATTAACCCTCAGTGTCACTTTCCACCGAGGCTGTGGAGCTGCATATCTCAATCTTGCCATAGATTCTCTGTTTTGCTTCAATCCATTCCTGGAGTTCCTTATGCTCTGTTCTGATCTCCATTCCTTGCTTCTAGTTCTGCTCTTTGCTTCAGCTCTGTTTCCTTTATAAGGTGTGCCCCATCCATGTGTATTGTTTGTCTCAGTCTGTAGTATAAAGGTATGTCTCTCTGCTATGTGTTTGGATTTCATGTTTGGTTTGTTTAGTACCTCTGTAAGTAGGGTTTAGCGTTAGGACCCACCATCATTGGAGTACTTTAGCGTAGTGGTGGGCTAAGCATACTATGGCCATAAGATGTGACGGAATCTCCAATAGTTATCATATAGTCCTAGGCTAGTTCCTGTATTTATGTGTGTCAGTCTGTGATGAAACCTGTGGGGTGTCCCCACCCGTCCTGTTGTGTATCCCCAGTAGAGAGGTGTCCTGTCTTGTATACCTGGTAGAGGGGTGTCCTGTTCATGTATGATCTTGAGTATTCCTTGTCTTGTTCCATGTAGTGCCCTGTATCATGTATATCATGTCTGTTATGTTTCTTGCCTGGTCTCCCTATCCCTTGCTCACTATGTTTCAACTATTACTCTGCTTAGCTTCCACACTCCCAGCCTGCAGCATCCCACACATGAGTCTAGTTCTATGTATGTTGCAATTGTGAATAACACATTCATATCATTATATCCTACCTTTCTTTTAATTCGTGAAATTAGGCAAAGATTCCCATATGGAACAGATCTACCAGTTTGTCTATGCCTCGTTTAGCATTTTAATGTTTTATTATGATTATTAACTACCCCTCTCTATCCCATTCTGATCTCTCATGCTTGCTTCTATTAAATTGAGAAGTCTCCCTCAACAGTTTGTTTCCACTCTGCTTTTAGTTCCCTGGCCAAATGTTCTTTCTCCTAATCGTTTTGCTTTCCCCCTTGTCAGTACATTTATTTATATAGTGCCAGCAGATTGCATGGAGCGGTGCCATTTTCTGCCATGCCATGGTCATTTCTGACTGTGAGTGCACTGTCTACATCACACATGCCTTTACCAGGGGATTTCCATTGGAGATTTCCACAATCCCTTTTTCCCTTCTGTCTGTGTCCATCCTCAATCTCTCCATGTCTGTTTTGGTCAGTCACACCCACCAATCCCAACATAGGGACATTCTACATGCTTCCGAAAATCCACAAACCAGGGAACCCAGGCAGACCTATAATAACAGGTATGGACACACTAACCGAACCAATTTCAGGCCTTTGTTAAAAACACTAGGAGCTTCATACAAGACACCGCTGACTTCCTTAACAAACTCAGTCAAATTACAAACTTGCCTGCCAATTCTATACTTGTAACCATGGATGTGGAATCTCTATACACCAACATCCCACACGTAGATGGAATTGAGGCCTGCTCTCTGTTCCTCTCAGAACATACTCATAACCAGAAATACAGTCCTCAAACCATTACTAAACTCATAGAATTCATCCTCACACACAACTACTTCAGTTTCAACAACAATATATATCTGCAAACCATGGGCACTGCCATGGGGACGAGAATGGCACCACAATATGCCAATCTATTTATGGCTGACCTGGAACAACGATTCTTTGAAACACAACTTCACAAACCCTACAAATATTATCGCTACATTGATGATATTTTCATTGTCTGGACGGACGGAAAAGAAAACCTCAGAGAGTTCCATAACGCATTTAATAGATTTCACCCATCTATCAAACTCAAAATGGACTTCTCCTCAGAAAGTGTAAACTTCTTGGATACAACTGTCACAATAAACAAGGACACACTACATACATCCCTATACAGAAAACCTACAGACCGATCCAACTACCTGCACAAATCCAGCTTCCATCCATCCCACACAAAGCAAGGCATCATCCATAGCCAAGCCACCAGGTACCACCGCATCTGCTCCAACACTGATGACAGAGACATGCATCTAAAAACACTGTCTGAGACACTCAAACAAAAGGGATACAAACCTAGGATCATCAATAAGAAAATTAACTCTGCTCTACAAACACCACGTGAACACCTGTTGCAATACACAGACAAACAAACATCCTCACGCATACCTCTAGTAGCCACATACAATCCTGCCCTAGAAGAAATCCGAAAAATCATCAAGGATCTGCAGCCAATGCTAGCAGAGGATGTGGTGTTAAAAGAAATTTTCCCTGAACCCCCCATCTTGGCCTTCAGACAACCAGCTAATCTCAAACAAAAGCTGGTGAGTAGCAAACTACATACTGAAACTACACACACAGATAATGGAAGCAAACCATGCAACAAAGCCAGATGCAAACTTTGCCAACACATCTGTACCAGCAACACAGCCACCCACAACAACAAGACATACAATATTAAAGGATCATACTCATGCACTTCACAAAATGTTGTATACATGATTAAATGCACCAAATGTACTATAGGGTGTTACATCGGTGAAACCTGCCAGCAACTCAATAAAAGGATGAATCTGCACAGATACTCCATCAATCATCATGATGAAGAAAACCTTTGCACTCCAGTTGGGCACCACCTCACCCAAACCGGTCACTCCATACATGACCTTAAAATCAAAACACTGAGAGGTAATTTCAAAAACACCCAAGAAAGAAAGACATTTGAAGCCAAAATGATACATTTTTTTGATTGTAAAAACAGAGGACTTAATGTGGATTTGAGCTTCTTAGCACACTATCAAAACTTCCTATAACCTGTGCTTTTTTTTTCTATTTTTTTTTTTTTTTTCTTTCTCTTCTTCTCTCTCTCCTACACGCTCACCCCTGCTCCCCCTCTAGCCTTATCTGTGCAGTATATGCCACTATTTACTATTTACGACCCTCTTAGTTTTTTGTCTGCAAATTCTCTACCGTGTTGTTTTAACCCCTGTTTTAACCCTGTATCAGAACATGTACTGGTCAGTTTTAAACTGTGTTTTTCACTTGCTTGGTCAGAAATGCTTTTGACTTGATAAAGGGAGGACTCCCGAAAGCTCGTCTATTATTTTAAATACTGTTAGTCCAATAAAAAAGGTATTACAAGATTCTGCAACATTCTGTTTTTTTGCATTCTTATACACTGGACTAATACGGCTACCCCAAACTACAGTAGGTCAGTCACATGGATCCTGTATATGATTTTTCATTCTGAAAATGTAATTATTTTGTTGGAGGGGGTTGTAGATCAGTTGTACAGCCTCTCAATCAGAAGTGGTAGAGTTTAGTAGGGTAATGGAAGTTAAACATTTGCCGGGAAATCGTATAGCTGCCCTGAAACAAAGACAAGGACTTCAGCGTTAAGAAACACACAGGCTACATGGGCCCAATGGTTCATATTGTAATTCAATCTCTCTATGTCTGTTCGTTTTGGAAGAAGAAATGGCCAATGTGGTCCCACAGGGTACCTTACAATAGCCAAGGGAGTGTGGCACCACAATATCTCTTAAGAATATTAGCACCTTAATTACAGTAAAGTCTTTAACACTGTCATACTTTCCTGAAATAGAGCAAGAAATTATTGTAGCCCATCCATGGACACTGGCTAAATAGAAGACTTAGCCCTTCACTAAAGGTAAGACCTTTCTGCTTGACAAAAATCATCTTCCCCTCTGTGTGTAAAGAGCAGTAGGTGTTGTTTTACCATATTTGTTGCCATGTAGGTTACTGTTGTATTCTAATGGCCTTCCCCCACAAACACCACTGTGAGCTGATTGTTTTTGGTGGCAATTGGAATAAAATCCTTTCCCTTAGATATACTCGTTAGTCCCCAGTTGCCCCTTGGTGTTGAGGACCTGCTTATCACAAGGTTGTAAGATAAGCATTTAGTGTCATTGTCTAAGACAAGATTTGGTTGAGATCTCATAGACAAGAGAGATATGTTTGGCTAATATGTCAAGCTGCCAAACACCCTGCAGTATGTTAAGAGTACAGTTTCATTGGAACAAGAAAAGACCAACATATTAAAGCTTCTCCTTTAGTGTATCTTCTTTCTAAAGTTATCCCCAAAATGCTTCCATACTTTCAGTTTTTGAACAAATGCAATAATTACATGAAAATATAAAATTCAGGTACTGTTGACGCGTACAGCCGGACGCCTTTCTTACGTTTTTTTACCATCTGTTTCTGTTTCCCTTTTTTAAGTCTTCATCCTCTCCCTTTTTTTGTCGATGGTTACCAATAACTCAGGTGCGATATGTTAGATACAAAATAATTTGTGAAAATCATACCTTTCTAGCATTTTGAAAATGGTTCTATTGCTTTTGTGTTTACCAAGTAAAAAATAAGAGCGAGTGCCATTAAGGTCTGTGATGCTCCTGAATGCTGCATGGTCATCTATGCATCGGGCTATTGTCTGGGCCAGTGCACTATTGGGTAAAAGAGGGCTAGGTGGTAAGGCAAATTGCTTGCCTCAATAGAACAGCCTTTTAAGGTGGCTCATTAACTTGTTTTCTTTTTCTGCTTTACAAGCGACAGTGGTGGATTCCACATAGATTTGGCAGAGACCCTGGCAATGATGAGAAGATCTGACATTTTAGGACATGCCGTGAGCCCTTGCAGCTGGTAAGAGTAACATGAACTTGCGATCAGAGGCAAGATGGTCCATAGTTGTGCAAGCATTTGCAAAACCACCATTGCGTGTGGCCACAGAGTGTGGAACCAGCCTTTGAGTCATCCTTTCAACCAATAAGCATGAAGGTTTATTTTTATTGATTAAGTACCAACACCGTCTGCGCAGCTCTCTCTCCATGTCACTCTTCTGTCCCTTCCTCCCATCAAACAGTTCTGCTGCTCATAGTCCCTCATCTTCCTCTTGTTCGCTTGATACAACTGCTTCTTTGCCTCCCTGTTTCATTCCCCTTTTGTATGCTTCTCTCTTTGCTTAATTCCATAAGAGTTGAGACCCCCCCCAAATAATTCTGTCATCTGCTTCAGTCCTCTAATACCTCCCCGCCTAGAAGTTTTAAGGAAGACGCTCCCTTCGGCCACTTGTTTCACCAATCATTACTTTTAACAACCCGTACTGACCGGCCCTTGCCCATTCCGTACTTTGTTAAATCCTTTGAAGTATTTCAATCTTTCTGTCACACCTTCTCTCTCTCCTATAAGGTATATGTATTTAGTCTTTGTAGTAAATTGTTTCCTGCAAACCATTCACTATGGATAAGCCGCCTCCGCTTTTGAATCCATTTTAAAGGGATACATCACAGCTAGCTGCCTGGGGACCTTGAAAATACCTTACAAAGGGTGCCTCATTTTCGCTTACCTTTGCAGCCCCCCACCCCACTGTGACACAGTATTAATTAGCTGCCATGCCAGAGTGTAGAGATCACCCCCATCTATTATTCTCCCTTTGGCCATTAAGCCAACGGAGACATGCGCAACTTTTTTAGTTTACTACAACGTCACTGGCGTGGGAACAAGCCACTTGAACTTATGGTGGAAGACCAATGCCTTAACCTCTACTCCAAATCAGAGGTACAGGTTACCCATTTGAAAACACGTAAAAACCCTGGTATGTATCAACTCTCTCTCTATAACGTTCTTTATAATCGATAATTATACAATCTTAAAAATGTCTTATGAAGTGTTCCGTAGTGCAGATGTAATAGCCAGTTCATGCATTAAAATTGCATGATTTTGTCAAAAGGATTTGGGTCACTCTGCCAGCATCAGCCAATGAAACCATGCACCCCTCATACCTTGGAGTCAGGCCTTCAGGGCGGTTGGAGGCTGTTCAAATCTTACTGGAATGTGGCTTCCCTTTCATGCTAACCTTTATTTCTTTTTCCTCTTTCGTGGTCAATGCAGGACCAGCTTCTACGTCGATTTGGAACAACTGTTGTGCCCTGGAGAACCTGCTCAAAATCCTTTGGCAACACACAGATTGATGAGAAAATCATCTCTGAAGTGCATTACGCTTGTCAGAAAAGCATGTTATAAGTTGGTCCTCCACAGTCTACGTGCCATGAGTAAAAATGTTACGAATGCTAAAATGTTAGATTGTATTTTCAGGGAGCACGGATAGTGAACAGGTTGGAAAGAGAAGATAGAGGCAGTACCCGTTCTTGTTGTTGGTAGTAAAGTGGTGTTGGCCACAAAACACCCCCACATCCGAGGGCTCAGCTAACAGTACAGGCCTGTGGGATAAGACAAGCAGTGTATCTGGCATCAATTTTCCCTGCCATCCAAGGTGACACTAAGGATAGACTCCTCCTCCGTACCTGAGATAGGGCAGGACTCAAAAAACTTAAAAGCCCCTCCCCTCCTACTAACTCCAGTGTTTTTTCCTGCCCTACATCAGGTAGGGAGGACTCGTCATCCCTTTTGTTATTTTCTCCGGCTCCAGGTGGAGCCGTGTTCCCTGGGCCAAGCCCCCTTCCTGGGGGATACCCTACACTTTAAGCCGGGCGGCTGGTGCTCCGCTGCCCAGCACTTTTCTGCCGGTACCTTGGGATCGGTGGTCCCTGCAGAGTCCACGGCTGGGGCGCTGTGGTCCCGGCGGTGTCCGCGGCTGTGCCGCCCTCGTCCCTGCTCCGGCGCCCACGTTCAGTATATATGAAAGTAGGTGATTTTATTTCTTTGTGTGTTGCTGCTGTTTGGCTGGGTGCTGTTAAATCTTTAGATATGTCAGCCCCAGATAACTCTGAGCCGCCATCTGTTGAGGACTAGCCTAAGAAAGCTGTTACTATGTCCAAGCATGCCCAATGTTCTGGGTGTCACAAGGCTTTGCCGGATTCAAGGAAGAAGCTCTGCTCCGCTTGCCTGAGATCTGTAGCGGATTCTGAGCCATCTGGGGGTAGAGAGTTCTTGACCTGGCTTAAAGAGGAGATGCAGTCTACCTTCTCTGCCTTCCGTCAGACTGTTCCTGTTCCTGCCTATCACCACCTTCCGGCAGCGCAAGACCCCGCTCTTCTGGGACATCAGCCTTTGTTTTCTGACTCTGAATTTGACTATCCAGAGGTTGAGGAAGGTTCCTCGGAGGAAGGAGAGATCCGGGAGGAGAGCTCTTTTTTGTTCCCGGTGGAAGAGATTGAGACTTTGATTTCCGCTGTTAGGTCAGCCATGCATTTGGAGGAGTCTTCCACCCAGAAGAGTGACCCGTTCTTTGGTACCAGCTTCTCCAAGCAGTCCGTCTCTTTTCCTGTTCATCCTGCGCTATCTGACATTATCAAGCAGGAATGGCACCACCCGGAAAGGAGGGAGGGTTAACCTGTCCAGAAGGGTTAAGCGCATGTTTCCCTTTGATGAAGACTCTCCAGAAAGACTGCTTTACCGCTGGAGGATGGCTCTCATTTCTCTGACCAGATGGAAAAGAAAGCCGAGGCTGCAGTAAAGAAATCTTTTGAGGCTTCTGCTGCCGTCCTTAAACCAGGTATTGCTTCTGCCTTAGTCTCCAGAGCAATCAAGATTTGGCTCTCCCAGATCGAGAAGGATATTGCTGCCAAGACCTCCATGGAGACCATTCTCAAGAATGTTGCTGCAGTGAGATTGGCCGTGCATTTTCTCTGTGATGCCTCCATTGAAAACATCAGAATGACAGCCAGAGCTTCGACGCTTTCAGTTGCAGCCAGAAGGGCCTTGTGGCTTAAGGCCTGGGCAGCGGATAATGCCTCTAAAAACAGGCTTCTTAATATCCCTTTTAAGGGTAAGACTTTATTCGGGGAAGAGCTGGAGTCCCTTTTGGAGAAAACCACAGGGGACAAGCATTGGATAGCCCAGCGAAAGCCTCCTTCTAAAAGACGGCAGTCCTTTCGGCCATTCTTCCCGGGACAATCTAGGGGCCATAGTTCTAGATTCAACCCCTCGTCCAGAGAACAGAACTTCCGAGGCAGATTCCCTCGAGGGAGGGGGAGATTTGACAGACTCGCCTTTCCCAAAGCGTTTCAAGACCCCAAGAACTCTGCATGACGCCTTTTCCATTCCGGTGGGAGGAAGGCTCCGATTTTTCAGGGACAATTGGTTCTCACTCACCCGAGACCCTTGGGTGAGAGCCATTGTATCACACGGCTATCGTCTTCAATTCAGGACCAGGCCTTCAGACCGTTTTTTGATCTCCCACCTTCCTCCAGACCAGGTAAGGCGGTCGGTCCTGTTATCCACCATTCAACAGTTGACAGACCTCAGAGTCCTGGTTCCTTTTCCTTGGCCAGAACAAGGCCAGGGGCTTTATTCTCCGGTTTTTCTGGTCCCCAAGAAGCCGAGAGGTCTTCGTCTCATCATAGACTTACGCTTTTTGAACGGTTACCTCCAGTTTGTCCGGTTCAAGATGGAAACTGTGAGATCCACCCTCGACACCTTATGCCTCAACGATTTCATGGCTTCCTTGGATCTGAAGGATGCATATTTCCACGTTCCCATCATCCATCGCATCAACGTTTCCTGAGAGTGGCGATTCCTCGAGGTTCGACTGTCCAGCATTTTCAGTTTCAAGCCCTTCCATTCGGATTGTCGGCGGCCCTAAGAGTCTTCACAAAGCTTTTGGCAGTCGTGGCAGCGCATTTACGGGTTCAGGGAATTTCAGTCATTCCTTATCTGGACGATTGGCTTATACATGCCCGGACAGCGCAGATTCTTCGGGTTCACCTTGCCACGGTGGTTGACACGTTACAAGATCTCGGCTGGATTCTGAACTGGGACAAATCCTGCACCATTCCCTCTCAACAACTGATGTTTCTGGGTCTTCGCCTTGATTCCTGCTCCGGGAAAGCTTTCCTTCCTCCTGCCAGGATCAAGGGGATTCGGCTCCTAGTACACAGGGTTCGCTCTGCGCACCGAAGCTCCTTGAGGTTATGTATGTCCCTGTTGGAGAAGATGGTCTCTGCAAGGTATGCGGTGCCCTGGGCTCTGGCCGACATGAGAATTCTTCAAAGATTTATCCTCAACCATCTAGAAGACAACCCTTTGGCTCTGGACAGGCTTGTCTGTCTTCCACCCCATGTCAGAGCCTCCCTCGCCTGGTGTTTCCTACAAAACATCCTTGCTGCAGGGAGAAGATGGTCTCTTGTCTCCAAGGTTCTTCTCACCACCGACGCCACCATCAAGGGGTGGGGCGCTACGTATCAGGACCTATTCGTGCAGGGTCTCTGGTCTCCAGCTGCGAAGCTTCTTCCTTCAAACTGTCTGGAATTGCTTGCAGTAGAAAGGGCTCTGCATCACTGGGAACATCTGCTCACCGGCAAAGACATTTTGCTTCGCTCCGACAATCAGGCTGTAGTAGCCTATGTCAACAGACAGGGGGGCACAAGAAGTCCTCGACTTCTCTGTATATCACTCAGGTTTTCCTTTTGGGCAGAGTCCCGTCTCATGACTCTGTCCGCTATCCACCTCAGAGGGACTCTGAACTCTCAAGCGGATTTCCTGAGCAGAACTCCGGTACCGAGCGGCGAATGGGCTCTGCATCCTTCAGCCTTCGACCTCATCGTCCAACAGTGGGGCTTACCCGAGATCGACCTGATGGCATCCAGAGACAATGCTCAGATTCCTGTCTTTTCCCTCAAGCCTCAGGATCACCCTTTGGCAATAGATGCTTTCGCCCAGGAGTGGAATTTCCGTCTCTCCTACGTTTTTCCTCCATTTGCTCTGATCTCCAGGGTCCTACAAAAGATCAAGAAGGATCATGCCTCCGTGATCCTAATAGCACCAGACTGGCCCAAGTGTGTCTGGTATTCGGACTTGATCACTCTAGGTCTCTCTCCCCCTCTGAAGCTCCCGGCTTGGAGAGACCTTCTGCATCAGGGTTCATTCCTGCACCCAAACCCTGCCGTGTTCCACCTGACGGCCTGGAGGTTGAACGCGAACTGCTGAGAGCGCAAGGTTTTTCTTTTCGTGTGGCTGAAACTCTTCTGCAGAGTAGAAAGAGGGTTACCTCTCTACGGTACATTAAGATCTGGAAGAAATTTCACGGTTGGTGTTGTTCCAGGAATGTTCCTCGGCCTCCATTTTGGATTTCTTACAAGAGGGATTCGACAGTGGACTTCAACCTTCCACTATCAGGGTGCATATTTCTGCCATCAGTGCTCTCCTGGGGTTTGAGCTTATATCTCTGCCTGCGGTTAGACGTTTTACCAAGGCCATCGTCCGGATGCGTCCTCGTTCTGTCACCAGAATGGTTCCATGGGACTTGAATCTCGTCCTTCATAGACTCACGTTACCTCCTTTTGAGCCTCTTCAGTTGGTTTTTCTGTATTTTCTATCGCTGAAGACGGCCTTTTTAGTAGCCATTACTTCTGCTCGTCGGATTTGTGAACTTCAGGCTCTGTCTATGAAGGAACCGTTTCTCAGTTTTTTCCCGGATAAGGTGGTTCTCTCTCTACCGCCGGAATTTGCACCCAAGGTTCAGTCGGCTTTCCACAAGAATCAAGAGATCGTGCTGCCTACCTTTTTTCCTGCTCCTGGCTCAGCTGAAGAAGAAGCTCTTCACTCTCTTGATCTGAAGAGATGCCTCACCATCTATTTGGACCGGACTCTGCCCCTGTGTAAGTCCTCTTGTTTGTTTGTGGCCTCTTCGGGACCCAACAGAGGTGTCAGCATCTCCAAGTCTTCCATCACTAAGTGGATTGTTGCGACCATCAACTTGGCATATTCTGCGGCTGGCCAACCTGCTCCTGTGGGGATCCGTGCCCACTCTACTAGGGCGGTCTCCACTTCCTGGGCCGAAAGATGTTGTATTTCGCCTGACCAGATCTGCAAGGCGGCTACTTGGCGAACTCTCCACGCTTTTGTACAGATGGCTCAGGAGGACTCTTTTTGGTTGGAAGGTCCTTGAAGCTGTTTTGTCTCCTTAAGTCTACCCACCCTTCTGCTTTGGTACATCTTTCCTTAGTGTCACCTGGGATGGCAGAGAAACAGGAAGTTCTACTTACTGAGAGCTTCCTGCCAATCCCTGGTGACACGTTTTTGTTCCCTCCCTTCCTTTCAATAAAATTTTTTGTTGCATCAGGTTGCTTTTCCTGTGTGGTCTTTGGTATTCACTGGAGTTAGTAGGAGGGGAGGGGCTTTTAAGTTTTTTGAGTCCTGCCCTATCTCAGGTACGGAGGAGGAGTCTATCCTTAGTGTCACCAGGGATTGGCAGGGAAAAGAATCTCTCGGTAAGTAGAACTTCCTGTGTCTATTTTGTCACATTAACGGCTCGGTGGAGTTTGCTATCCCAGTTTGGAGGTAACGGAAGTATGGAAAATGCTACACCCAATCACAAATGGAGTCTTGCTGAGCCAATAGAGACGCAACTTCCACCTAGGAAGTGACTTGACGTGGCACATTAAGGAACTTCAAATTTTTTATCTTTTATGGAAATAAAATGAATTATTTAAGTGTGTGTGTATTATTATTTTTTTAATATTCCTTTGGTATGTAGTTGTCACTGCAGATTGTAGGAAGTGCTAGCGCCTGTACCTTTAGAGGGAGGCTATAGAAAATGCAAATTTGGTTAGTGAACCAGCTTGGTGAAGCCTTCTGCTTCATCATGGCTCAGTTAAATTCAAAATAATTTGAACTGTACGGTAATGTGTCAAGTACACTTAGATAGATTAACTTTCGTATTATCTATTCATTATTAAACCTCATATTGAAGTGATCTACCTACCCAAACAAAATGTTCTCACTTAATAGGTGGCATATATGTTTCATACATTAAACATTTCTTTACTTTGATAGATCATCAGAACTACTGTACTTTCACGTGGTATTTTATTCTGAGAAAGAAAATGATTGCAAATTTGCATATCTGCTTATTCATCATCCTCATTTATTCATATTTGTTATGGTGCTAGTTTTGGCTCATAATATTTTGAATGTATAACCTTATGTTTGCATCTTTCCTCATTCCCCACCCCCTTGTGGTTACTTATTAATGGTTATCAAAAGAAAATTAATAATTTATTATAAAGCTTTTACTTCAGTGTTGTCGACATTCTACAACCTGAATATTATAAGTTAAAATGATACCCTGGTTCTTTAGAATACACATTAGTGTTTAAAAATTTATTTTAATCATTGCACAAAAAAAGAGAACAGAGTTTTACATGTTGAACCTTTCAATTTATTTTCCATGTCAGATATTCTTGTGTGGTAAATGAAATTCATCTTTCATCAAATTGGATTGTTAGATAGACTGGCAGTCCTGGAAATCTTGAAGGTAGTAGTCACTGGGGCCTCCAATACACACTCTAACCTCAGTATAGTCCTGGCTAAATGTTGCTTGACACTATGCTTAAAAGGAAATAACCCCAGGGAGAGTTAGACACTAAACCCTGTCTAAGCTTATAACTAAATAACTGGACTGCTAAATCTCACAAGATAAAAACTGTAATGATCTGCCCAACACACGTTTCTAAAAGCATACTTTTCTGTATCATCAGGGGATACTCAAGCAAGCGCAGGCTCTTCCGAGAAGGAATGTCAAATACTGGACGATCAGTACACATCCCTGGACATCTATTGGTCTATCATGGCTGCATTATACTGGCATTTCCTTCGTCAGCAAGAACAGGGGGAGAGGGGAAATATTGTTTATATATCACTTGTTACATTATCTCTATATGATCAATGTGATCTCTCCTAGTGAGAGACATACCAAGACCATTTACCAATTCTGCAGGCAGTCGGTTCTGCAACCAGATCCCTTAACAAGAAACCGACCAACATTGTAACAATGACAGCCAACTGAAATTGTCCCACTAGCCCAAACCAATACTCTACTACGAATCTAGTAGTAATTCATTACTCATGTGTTTTATTTCTTTTTTTAATAAATTTTTATTGTATTTATGTCATGTACAACTAATAGGAGACACCGTGGTCAGGTAGGACTCCAGGACAGGAAAACAAACAAAGTCAGACGAGCCAGGATCAAACACAGGAAACAGTAATCAAAACGCTATCTGGGAGCTAGCACAAGGCATAGACAACCATCAGAAGGCAAGGCATAACTGAACTGAGCAGGTTTAAATAGTGAACCGCAGGGGAAGTTCGAATCTCCCGCCAAAACGTCATGACGTCACTTCCAGTGTCTGGGACTCGCGGCCATCATGAGTGTGGCGTAACCTCCCTTCATTTAGCCCGCAGTTCGGGAGCGCTGGCGCAGGACGCCGTGTACCCGGAGGTCTGCCTCTCCTGCGCGGCACTTCCGAGGACGGCAGCGGTAGCGGCTGTGCGGTGGAGGGGGGTCTCCCTCTTCCTCGTGGCGGCTGCTGCGGAGGTGGCCGCACGTTGGAGGGGGGCATCCCTCTCCTGCGTGGCAGCTGTTGTGGAGGTGGCTGTGCGTTGGAGGGGGGTCTCCCTCTCCTGCGTGGTGGCTGCTGTGGAAGTGACCGTGCGTTGGAGGGGGGTCTCCCTCTCCTTCGCGGCGGCTGTTGCGGCAACGTGGGAACCGAGGACGGGTAAGTAACAATTTATTTGTTATATCTATAGATATTTCTGTCACTTTGAGCATGCACCAAATGATTAACTTTATAGGGGGAAAGAGGGGGGTTATCTGGATCAAATTAAAAAGAATGATTTAACTCGTGAGTATATAAGTAAGAAGGAAAAAAACAAACAAAAAATGTACATATATAAAATAAAGATATAATGAAATAAAGATGTTTGGTGATTTATTAATGATTATTACATTTTTACAAGATCCAACATAAGTCTATGGATCACCCAAATACCTTGTAGTGTTATTCAACAGGAATAAACAAAAATCCCCCATTTAAGCCCACAGGGGCAAGTGTTTATAACAAATATATCCAACAGCATTCTCTCTTGAGTAGCCTTGTATTGATACCGCCCTTCCAAGGTGATTGATTAACTCTTTTCAAAAGAGGGTCTACCATTGTAATGCTGAGGAGTCTTAATAAGTATGCAGAGCCGGCCTTAAGTGTTCTGGCGCCCTGTGCGGACTACTCATCTGGCGCCCCCCCATACCAAAAAAAAGAAAGGAAAAAAATCTCCCCCCCCCGCCCCTTCTCATTATCTACCCCCTCTCCCCATCCTTACTTACCTTGTTGCCGGAGTCCTGCGGTGGGAGCGGGAGGCGTCCGTCTTCCCGCTCTGCCTCGTGCATGCTTCACAGCTGAGCGCCAGAATAATTCCGGCGCTCAGCATGAAACGCCGGCACCGCGACGGAGTCACGGAGAGTGAGGGGCACCGAGCGGTTGCTGAAAACTTCACGAGCGACCGCTCGCGCCCCTGCCCGGGACTTAAATTAAAACAGTGGGGGGTTTTTTGTTTTTGGTTTTTACTTTATTTAACATCCTCCGTGTTAAATAAAGTAAAAAAAAACTTTATTTAACATGGAGGATGTTAAATAAAGTTAAAAACAAACAAAAACCCCCCCGATGTTTTAATGTAAGTCCCGGGCAGGCGCCCCAGTTGCCATGGCGTCCTGTGCGGCCGCACAGGTCGTACACCCCTAAGGCCGGCTCTGTAAGTATGTATAGGTGTAATAAACTGACTAATAAACTGACAAGCTTTGCACCTCCTTTACTGGTACATGCCCTCAGGTTTGGGACCCATCCAGGTGATCGATGTGTTAACTGGTGGTATTATGTAAGGGATCCCTTAGATTCTGGGCACATCTGGTCATATAAGTTGAAACAGTATCCTAGAGAGATGTGGGTCATAATATTGAACAAGCCATTACATTATATCCTTTGAATCTCATTCCATGATGAGTCATATGTGCCTATACATCTTATGGTTTTAGGGGAATTTTGCTCTAATGGACCTTCAGGAGGGATTCCCTGACTGTCTCAAGTGCCCTTTTAACTCCCTTTTGAGTGGTTTGTTAGGGTACCCTCTTTTCCTAAAAGTCTGATTGATGAATCTGGGTTTGTAGATGCCAGGAGGAAGCTACCTACCAGAATGCATAGTGCCTACTGTAAAGTTTGGTTGCAGAGTGACAAGGGTCTGGGGTAGAGGACTGCATTGGGATGCGGGTCCTGCGGGTCCCACGTGACCCGCTAAAAAACTTGTGGGCGCGGGCGGTCTTGCTGGTGATGCGGGCGGGAGGTTAGACACTGTACCTGCGGGTCCCGGTAATCCCAGGCTGCCTTCGCGCTGCTCCCTGACAGCATCTTTTCTCTTGCTCCGCCCAGGAACACAGCAGAGTCACGTGATGTGATGTCACTTCCCGTGACTCTGCCTTGTTCCTGGGTGGGACAAGAGAAGAGACGATGTGAGGGAGCAACTCGAAGGCAGCCTTGCGGGAAATCTGCAGTTCAGGTAAGGAGGTGGGCGTGATTGGCCACATTTGTGGCGGGAGCGGGCGGGATTGGGCACACATGTTGCGGGAGTCTGCGGGAGTGGAACACACAAATTGCGGGAGCGGGAGGGATTGGACAAAAAATCTGCGGGAGCGGGATTAAAAAAGCAGTCCCGCGCAGGGCTCTAGTCTGAGGCTCTTTTTCAAGGTATGGGCTAGGCTCATTAGTTTTAGGGAAAGGTACTGTTAATGCTACAGTTAACAAATACATTTTAGACAATTGTATGTTTCCAACTTCATGACACCGTGTCACGAACGGGGTCCATACAGACGACTGTAATGACCCAGAGCGCCCAATGATGGTATGCAGGAGTTGCACAGTAGTGGAGTTGGACAGGGCTTGGTTCAAGGTGTTTGCACTCTCCAGGGTGTTGAGCACCTAGGATTGAGCGTCCATATACCAGGGCCCTGACATAGCAGCAAATGTTGACCAGAACAAAACAAAGTGATATCCAGCAGGCACCCTGGAGCAGACATGAGACATAGCAGAGTAACAGCAGAAACATAGCAAGCAAGGGAGACAGAACAAGGAACAGGGAGACGAGCAAGAAACATAGCCAGACAAGACATACATAGTAAAGGACACAACAGAGGACAGGGAAACAAGGCACACAAGGGATGGAGTGAGGAGCTGGGATCCTCAGACGCTTCTCCTTTAAGCAAAGATAGGATATCGTAACTGGGACATGGGGAGAGGAGAGAGGAACCGAAATCCTTAGATGATTCAGGGAAAAGAGGGCAAAGGCACATAAAAGAAAAACACACATAAATGCAGGACTAAGCTAGGACTATATGATCACAATTGGAGATTTAGTCACATTTTATGGCCATAGTATGCTTAGCCCACCACTATGCCAAAGAATTCCAATATATGGTGAAAATAAACCCTGCCTACTGAATCACTAATAAGCTGAAACTAAACATTAAATCTATACACAGAACAGAGAAGGACATACCTTTAGACTGCAGACTGAGACAAACATAACAAATGGGTGGAGCGCACCTTATAGAGGCTGAAGCTATGAGCAGGACTGGAATCAAAGAATCAGACGTACAGGACAGAGCATAAGGAAATCAAAGAATGGATTACAGCAAAGGGGGGACTGTAGTGAGACAGGGGAACTGTTGCGAGACAGGGGAAACTGGAGAGATGCAGCTCCGCAGCCTGAATGGGGCCTTATCTTAACCCTATTGAACACCTTTGGGCTGAATTGGAATCCTGATGGTGAGCCAGACCTTCTTGTTTAACATCAGTGCCAGAGGTCACAAATGCTCTTTTGGTTGAATGGGCACCAATTCCCAGAAGAGTGGAGACTTTTATAGCTGCAAAAGGGGGCCAACTCAATATTAATGCCCATGGTTTTGAAATGGAATGTCCAACAAGCTCATATAGGTGTGCTTGCCTGGTGTCCACATTCTTTGGGCCATATAGTGTACATGCTCAGACCTGAAAGTTTGCAATACTTAGAATATTTAGTATACTTAGAATACTTAGTCATATACCTAGTTATTCTACGTTAGCTGTTGGACAAGGTTTATTATCCAGTTGCTATTGTAGCATAATATTAATAGTTATAGTTTTAAACATGAAAATGGTAGGAGACAAATTCTTAGCTTATAATTTTAATTAATTATTAATGTAGCCAAACATAGTAGTTGAAATCTTGCTGAACAATGATGTCAGTAGTAAGTAAAAAATGCAATAACAGTAGGTAATAATTAGATTGCAGGTAATTATTAATGAAATGGTTGGTGTACGACTTTGAAGCATCCTGCTATAAATTCAGTAATAGTGTCAAATAAAAAAATAGAATAATAGATTGTAGTAATAAAGAAAATATCTGTTAGGCTAGGTAACTTTTTTAATCAGCCATGGTGCTATTTTTTATTATTTCATATGCCCCCTTAAAAAGTACCTTTGTACTGTTGATGATTTACAGGTACAATTTACATGAAAGCATAACAATATTAATGTGCTGTGATTTAATGAAATCATGTAGGTTAACATAATAAATACAAATCCATATTTATTTATTTTTTTCAAATCTCCGTTTTATTGAAAAGAAGACAATATTGCATATATCTGAGGACAAGATACATCAGGCATCGTAACACAACAGTATACATCAGGCGAAGTACAATCAAGAAGAAGACAGTGCGGGCATAAACTTCAGACATCAAAGTGCGCTGCACGAGCGTAAACGGACATCAGACAAAACAAAAAATAGTAATTTTACTTACCGTAAATTCTTTTTTCCTTAGTGTAGTGTCAGTACCACGGGGTGTCGCTCTTCCTGGGACAAGGACCTAGAACCGAAGAGGTTAAGATACCTCCTAACCCCTCCTACTCCTCCCTATAAGAGCCCCGGCAACCCTCATACCTCCAGAAAGTACCAAGAAACACAAGATAGCTTGCAAAAAAAAATAATTTTAATACAAAAATGCACAGGGAGGGATATATGTACTGACACTACACTAAGGAAAAAAGAATTTACGGTAAGTAAAATTACTATTTTTCCTGTCGTGTAGTGTCAGTACCACGGGGATATAGCAAGATGACCCCTCCTAGGTGGGGAAAAAACGGTCACGAGGTAACTGCCTGAAGCACCTTACGCCCGAAGTCAGCATCAGAGGAGGAGAAGATGTCTAGCCGGTAATGCTTGATAAACGTGTGAAAGGAAGACCAAGTAGCTGCTTTGCATATTTCTTCTGGAGATGCCGAAGACCTTTCAGCCCAGGATGTAGCCATAGCTCTGGTGGAGTGAGCAGTAATGCGGGATGAAAGAACCTGACCACTGAGAGAGTAGGCTAAGCGTTAGTGTCGGAAAGCCATCGAGATATCGTGTGCTTGGAGGCCGCATTGCCTGTGGATCTACCAAAATAATTAACAAACAATTGATCCATGGAGCGGAAAAAGGAAGTGCGGTCTATATAAATTCGTAGAGCTCTGTGGACGTCTAAAGTGTGCCAGAGTGATTCTTCCGGAGTTGAAGGAGACGGGAAGAAAGAGGGCAAAATTAATGGCTGATTGACATTAGCTTCAGAGATAACCTTGGGCAAAAAAGAAGGTTTAACATACAGGACGACTTTATCTTGGTGGAAAATAGTAAATTCTGGAGCCGCGGAAAGAGCTTGAAGTTCACTGACCCTCCTCGCTGAGGTAATGGCCACCAAAAAAGCCGTCTTGAGGGATAAAAATTTTTAGAGATACCTCTTCCAAAGGTTCGAATGGTTCAGAGCAGAGTGCTTGGAGGACCAATGACAAATCCCAGGAGGGAAAATGCGAACGTCTGGGAGGCCGTTGAATGATGGCAGCCTTAAAAAAACGCCTGACGAGAACTTGGGACGCCAACTCCGACAGGAGAAAATGACTCAGGGCTGAAACCTGTCCCTTAAGCGTCGAGACTGTGAGACCCGCTGAAAAACCTTCCTGCAAAAAATCCAGAACAGAACTTGTGGGGGGAGAAGAGAAATCCAAACCTTTGGAGACACACCAGTGGAGAAATTTATTCCAGACTCGAAGATAAATAGTGGACGTAGATCTTCGTACTGAACCCAAGAGGATTTCTGACATAGAATTGGAAATGCCTCTGCTCTGGAGGATCATCCTTGCAGCAGCCAGGCCGTCAATCTGAACTGCAGAAGAACATCCTTGGACAGGTTCTTGTTTTCCAGAAGATGGGAGGAAACTGGCAGCTCCCATACTGAAATCGCCATACTGAGCAGCTCCGAAAACCAACTTCGATTCGGCCAATAAGGGAGAATAGCTAAAACCCTGGCTCTGTCTACCCGAATCTTTAGGAGGATCCGAGGAATCATGGCTACTGGAGGAAACACATAAGCCATCTTGAAAGACCAAACCACTGACATTCCGTCTAGCAGGGGGGGATTGTCCTGCCTGTAAAGGGAGGCGAAAACTGGCAATTTCCTGTTTTGTCTGGTCGCCATAAGGTCTATATCTGGTAGGCCGAATCTTTGAACTAGGAGAGAAAAAATGCTCTTGTCCAGGGACCAGTTTGCTTGGGAGCAACGAGATCTGCTGAGATCGTCTGCCAGACAGTTGTCTACTCCTTTGATATGTGTCGCTGCTAAATCCTCCAGGTTTCTTTGGGCCCAGCGCATGAGATGGTCTGAAAGGTCCTGTAGCCTTGGAATCCGGGTGCCACCCTGTCTGTTTATATATGAGACTGTGGTGGCATTGTGAGACTGGATTCTCACAGCTTTCCCCCGTAATCTTGGACCGAAGGTCTTGAGTGCCAGGAACACAGCTTTCAGTTCCCGAAAGTTTGATGATTGGGCTTGATCGATTAAGGACCAGCTGCCCTGACTGCAGAGGTCGAGTAGATGAGCTCCCCAGCCTACCTTGGAGGCATCCGTGGTGAGGGTGACCCAATGACGTGGTAGAAAAGATCGCCCTTGGGTGAGGCGCTCCTTCGCTTTCCACCAATTCAGCCGGAGTAAAACCTCCCTGGATACCGTGAAGGTAACATCTAGATCCTCCGGTCTCCTGGACCACTGTTGTAGGATGTCCCATTGCAGGGGTCTCAACTGCGCTTTGGACCAGCTTACTGCCGGAATACACGCTGTAAGACTGCCCAGGATACTCATAGCCAACCTGAAGGAAAGGGTTGGATTTTGTTGCAGAAAGGAAACCTGGTTCTTTATCTTCTTGATCTTGGAGCACGGGAGATAAAGTCTCGAAGAGACGGAATCCACTATGAGCCCCAGAAACTGGATCTTCGTAGTTGGAATCAGGTTGGACTTTTTGTAATTTATGATCCAGCCGTGTTCCCCCAAGCATCGGGTCGTAAAGCTGAGATGTGCCCGGAGCTCCTGAGAAGAACTTGCTTTTAGCAGCCAATCGTCTAGATAAGGGACGACTATGATCCCCTCTTTCCGTAAAGCCGCTGCAATAGGAGTTAAAAGCTTTGTGAAGATCCGAGGAGCTGACGACAGGCCAAAAGGGAGAGCGGTAAACTGGAAATGACGAACTCTTGTCCCGACTCTTATGGCAAACCTGAGATATTTCCTGGAGGCTATGGCGATAGGCACATGGAGATAGGCATCTTTTAGGTCTAACGTAACCATAAGGTCCCCTTGTCTCAACAGGCGGGTAACCGTGAGAATGGATTCCATTCTGAAGTGACGGTAAGGAATATACGCATTGACTTTCTTTAAATCCAGAATTGGACGGAAGGACCCATCCGGCTTTGAGACCAGGAAGAGACGGGAATAAACTCCCTGAAACTCCTGATACTTTGGAACAGGCTCTATGACACCCTTTTTTAGAAGGGTAAGGCTTTCGGCAAACAGTGCTGAGTTCTTCACCTGAGAGGGGTAAAACGAAATCAGGAGCAGAGGACGAGGAAAACTGGAAAACTTTATCCTGTACCCGTCCGCAATGATCCTGAGGACCCAGGAATTGTTTGTGGTTTGCCTCCATTTTGGTAGGAACCATTGCAGACGACCTCCAACACCGTCAGAACTTCCTACCCTCTGGTTTCTTAGGGTGTTCCTGAAACTTTCTCTCGTGTTGTTTACGAAAGGCTTGAGTCTTGAAAACTGGTTGAAAAGGCCTGGAAGGTCTATACTGGTATCGCTTGTTCCATCTGCTTTTCCTATCCTGAGGAAGTGCCTTTTTAGTATCAGACATGTGTCTGATCAGTTCCTCCAAGGAAGAACCGAATAGCTTGGTTCTTTCAAAGGGCAGATCGCATAGAGTAGATTTGGAGGCAGTATCTGCTGCCCAGGAACGTAGCCATAATGCCCTTCTGGCAACGGAAGACAAACCCATGTTACGGGCTGAAAGCTTAAGGCCCTCTTCTGCAGCTTCCAGCAGGAAGCTATTAGCCAGTGTCAGGTTTTTAAATAGTTTAGACAAACCTTCATCCATAGATTCTGAAAGACTGCCCTCTAAGGACTGCAACCAGACACCCTGCGCTTTAGCCACAGATGCGCTAGACAACGCCACTTTACACTGGAATCCAGATGATTGGTAAATCCGTCTGCAAGACGTTTCTGCCCTCTTATCCATAGGATCCTTAAGACCAGCCACTTCACTAATGGGAATGATCGTACGTTTGGAAAGCTGGGCTATCTGGACGTCTACTTTAGGGATATCTTCCCATTTTTCATCGCCCTGAAGGTAAAAAAGCTGCTTAGAGTGCTTTGATATAAAGGCTCTTTTGCCTGGATTATTCCACTCTCTATACATGAGATTCTGCATGTGAGATAACATGGGCAACCCTTTGGGGTGCGCTGACAGGTCTGAATCCTGAAAAAGCCGTGAGACTTCCTTAACAAATTTACGCAGCTCCTGTGGAGGAAAATTGGTCTCATCCTCTGACTCCCCACTAGATGAAGCTGAATAGGATGAACTAGAAACCTCCCCAGAGGATAAATCAGAATGAGGGGATGATACCCTCTTACGTTTGTGGGATTTAAGTTTAACGGGTTCCACAGGTGTAGCTGCTGCTGCTGTAAACGTTTCAAACGTTTGCGCCAGGTTGTCCTGGAACCAACCTAAAAAAGACTGCATGTCTTTTTGTTTTTCTTTTGCCAAACTCTCAGCAGAGCAGGCATTGCAAAATTTCTTCTTACAACCTTCCGGCAACGGAGTGGCACATTCAGTGCACGATAAATGTTTGGTTTTAACCACAGCCTTTTTTGGAGCAGGTGTAAAAGATTTCTCTTTATCCGGCTTATCTGGTGAAACCGGACCAGACATCTAATATAAAACACAACAAAAAAAAAAAAAATTTTTTGTAGAAAAAATACAGGGCAGAGGATTTGACAGGGTAAGATTAACCAAATCCTACCTTACAACTCCTCAATCCGTGTGGGGGGGCTGGTGACACGGAAATCCCAGTGTTGACAAGCTCCTCTGCTGTCAGACTGGGCAGCACAGCTATATATATGCGAAAACCAGTTAGTTTTCGCGCCCTGAACAAGAGAAACTGAATCACGCATGCTCAATAGCGTGTCAGTACTCTTGGTGGAACGCAGCGCCCTCTGGCGTGCGTTCCACCGCTGTGCGCATGCTCCAAAACCTGCCGGCATAAGAGCGTGGCGTCTAAACGGCTCCGTAACGTCCGCCGATGCGGACGTTACTCCTCGCTCTGCTCACCACCCGGGGAGCAATCGGAGGGAACCCCCGGACACAACCCGTGTGCCCCACCAACGAGAAAGAAAACAAGGAACAAGGTCCGTCCCTGACAAGGGACAAGGAAAAAACTGGAGGTATGAGGGTTGCCGGGGCTCTTATAGGGAGGAGTAGGAGGGGTTAGGAGGTATCTTAACCTCTTCGGTTCTAGGTCCTTGTCCCAGGAAGAGCGACACCCCGTGGTACTGACACTACACGACGGGAAAAGTTACAATACAATCAGTGTCACGGATGCAATGTTACAGAGTCTGCCAGCAGATAACACTGTCCTGGAGAATTGCCAAGATTAAGAAAAGAACGTAGTGTGTAAACAAGCTAAATAAAGAAAACAAAACAAAGCACGTAATTGTGAATGTATGATTGTATGTATGTATGGATGTATGGATGAAGCGCCGTCTATTAAAGTCCACAGAGAGAGAGTGATATAGCGGACTGCAAGGCAGGTGGGAATGGTGAAAAAATATGTGCAGGGGAGCCTATGCGAAGTGTGGAGGTAAATGATCTGCTCAGGCTGCGTCCGGGTCGGGGGGGGCATCGATATAGCTGCCAAGGACGGTTCAAAAAGATGGAGAAGCCAGAAACTCCTTCCATGGCAGCCATTTGAGCCCATTTTTGTAGCCAAGGCCCCTGGAAGTCATGACCAAGTCCTCAATCTGACATATAAAGCCAACTTTCGTAAGCCACACAGAGACAGGGGGGGTCTAGCCTGCCTCCAGAAGCAAGGGGTGGTAGCCTTGGCTGCGGTAATAAAGTGGATGGCAAGTGACCTCTTGTAAGAACCCATGCTAGAGGGAGTGTGATGCAATAGCATTGTCTCGGAGATGGCCTGGAAATTGGGGTCGTCTACTGCCCGTATCACCGTGGCCACATCCGCCCACAGAGGCTGCACTAGTGGGCAGTGCTACCATAAATGCATATAGGAACCCAATTCGTCCCCATATCTCCAGCAGGATGGGGAAACCTGTGGGAGGCAGCGATGCAGGTCAGCGGGCACCCTGTACCACCTAGTAAGGAGCTTGTAAGCTGACTCCTGCAACCTACTGGATGTGACCCCCTAAGGGTAAGCCATATCATTTTGTCCCACTCGTCCAGCTAGAATGTGTGGTTCAAGTCCCTTTCCCATAAGCTGAGGAAGTACGGTTTTCTAGGGATACGAAATGTCAAGAGAAGCTTATATAATGTGGAAAGAAGGTGGGAATACCTGGAGGAGTCCATGTAGAGTAGTTCGAACAACATCAATGGTCTGGTCAAGTCAGGGGCGGGGGACAGGGAGGACAGGAAGTGTTTAATCTGATGGTGTAGGAAAGTGACCCTAAAGGGCGTGGGCATAGCAGGCACAAAGTCCGATATGGGGTGAATAGAGTCCCCGGTGTAAAGGTGCGTAAAACGAAGCACCGTCTCCCTCGCTGGCATAAGAACCTGTACGTCAGCTTGGTTCAGACCCGGTGGGTAGTCGGGGTTGGAAGAGACGGGAGTCAAAGGGCCAGGGCAGGTCGTGATGGGGTATTTGGCGAGGTTCTTATGAAAGACGCGCAGCGTCGGAGTGCTGGTCGGGTGTCGAGGTATGTCGGGAAGGCGATGTGTCAGTGAAAGCCACGATATTGCGGCAATGTCGTGAGGGAAGAGGGAGTTTTCAATTTGAACCCAGTGCTTGTGGGAGTGAGACGACCATTCTACTACCCTCCGGAGGTGGGAGGCGACCCAGTCTCCCTCAATGTCTGGGAGGCCCAACCCGGCACAATCCTTGGTACCGATCAGGTAAGAGAGAGCCAATCTAGGGGGCGGTTGAACCAGACGTACCTTGTGAAGGTCCTGGAAGGATTGGGTCAGGTAGACAGGGAGGGTTATTAGGAGATATAGGATGCGAGGGAGGATATGCGAGGTAAGTAAAAAAATAAAAGAATAAAAAATGTTAGTAACGGAAACCGGGTCTCTCGTTTAAAAATATAACGAGACTCCCAGGTCCGTGGCGGGTAAGTAGATACGGCTCGAGGAGTACCAGCACAAATCTTCATTCAAATGAATGGGGCATGGAGAAGGCTATTGCCGATCTTCATTTAAAAGAGAATGTACATCCCCTATGTTTTCCCAGATAGGTGAGTATAAAGTGTCATGATTGAATGAAGGTACATAATTCTTTCTTTCATAGGGAATCAAGCTTAGCAGTGCAAACATAAGAAAAGGGATGGATGGGGGCAAGGGAAGGTGAAAAATTCCCAACCAGAAACAAAAGTGAAATGTTATGTGTATATACAAATACAAATGTGAAAGATCTGATCATCCCATAGGAATGTTTTTTTATATATATGGCTCTAGGAGATATAGCATTATCAGCCCATGTATATATGGGAAATGTATATTATAAAAAATCATATACAGCAAAATAAAAGTATCTAAAAATATTCTGAATGAAAATGTACTAAGTGTGTTAATGAAAAGATATATGATGAAGTATATGTTTTTGTACCACTCAATGGATAGCTGTTAATAAAAATAAATCAATGAAGGTTATGTTGATTATAAATAAAAAATATATATATACCCATATGACAGTGTTGTGTACTTTCCTTTTGTCAGAATAAAAGTCATCCGGGTGGATATTCTATTTTTAATGTCCTTTTTTACATGTGGGATAGATATTATAAATTTATATATTTATATTTCTAGGACGTCTAGCAGGATTTATATTTTTGATGTTTCTTTTACATATAGGTCAAGATATCCAACTCCATATTTAGACCACCTTTTTTGTAAGTTTTGAGTTTAAAAATCCATTCGGTTTCACGTTTGGATAAGTAGTCTATTGTATTCCCACCTCTCCAATTAGGAGGAACCCAATCTATGCCCATAATTTTTAGAGACTCAATTGAAAATTTAGGACACATATTACAGTGTCTAGGGACACTGTGTTTGACGTTCATATTTCTTATGTTCCCTAGGTGTTCTAATACCCTCTCTTTCATGGGTCTTATGGTCCTACCAACATATTGTAGGCCACATCCACACTCTAATAGGTAGACTACATTTTTCGTTAGACAATTTATGAAATGTTTTATTGTGTATGTTAGACCTGTTGTTTGGCCTATAAATTGATGAATTTTCTTGGGTAAGAACGTGCACATCTTACAGTGACTACATTTGTGAAATCCTTTGGGTTTATATCCTATAAACATTAGGGGGTTGTGAAACAGGCTGATAAAGGGGGAGCAACAGTGGTAATGGATCGGTTATACTATATGAAAGAATCCAAAAGAATCCTGGAAGATACCATCACCTACAAGAGATTAAAGAAAGACCCCACAAAATAATTTAGCTCAACCCTATATGATATATTAGAAGAAGGATTAGAACAGGGTGTCCTGAACAAGAAGGAATTCATTTACCTAAAAACACCCGAAACTACCGGTTTTTTACTTCCTTCCTAAACTCCATAAAAACCTGAAGGAACCACCCGGCAGACCAATCATTAGTGGTATAGATTCCCTCACATGCAATACATCTGAATATGTTGACCATTTTCTCCAGAAGTATATCCCTAACATTCCAGCATACCTTAAGGACACCACACACCTACTTAACATACTAAAAGACATACAATGGTCCCCAGGGTGGCTGTGGGCCACTATGGACGTCTCCTCCTTATATACGATTATAGACCACAAACAGGGGTTAGAGGTCATAAACAGGACCCTTTCCAGAGATGTCAATATGGACCCAATACAAAAATCTTTTATTTTGAAATGTATTGACTTTATATTAAAACACAACTACTTCTGGTTCGAGGAAGATTTCTTTCTCCAACTGTGCGGTACAGCGATGGGCACCAGGTTTGCACCAAGCTACGCTAACCTATTCGTGGCCGAGTGGGAGGACCAATTCATATGGAATAACAACCCACACGGTGCAAACCTGGTGCTCTGGAGGAGATATATAGACGACATCCTCATTATTTGGAAAGGATCAGAAGACAGACTACACGAGTTCATAAATTATATTAACAATAACAATTCAACTTGAAATTCACCTCAAATATACAAACTCAACAGATTGAGTTCCTAGATATAGAACTTTTTTCTGAAGACAATCAAATATGCTCAAGAACTATAGCAAACCTACGGACAGAAATTGGTATATAAATTATACAAGCTGCCATCATCCCCAATGGCTTAATAACATACCTAAGGGACAGCTATTGAGGATAAAAAGAAATTGTACGAAAAATGAAGACTTTGAAATCAAAGCAAAAGAAATAAAACAAAAGTTCATTGAGAAGAACTATCCGGAAGAAAAACTAAACGACAGTCTTCGCCAGGTGGAAACAACTGATAGACAGCAATTGTTAGGAAATAAAAGTACAACACTAAAAACATCCAAAGAAAGGGACTTTAGTTTTTCCTTCTTTACACAATACAACACTCAAGCGAATAAAATCAAACGTATTATAGATAAACACTGGCACGTATTAAAAAATGATGAAATTCTGGGTACAATACTACCAGACAAGCCACAAATAATTTTTTAAAAAAACAGATCAATAAAAACCCTGTTGGTCCCAAGCATCCTACCCAAACAAGTAGTAGAACACAACCCCCTAATGTTTATAGGAAATAAACCCAAAGGATTTCACAAATGTAGTCACTGTAAGATGTGCACGTTCTTACCCAAGAAAATTCATCAATTTATAGGCCAAACAACAGGTCTAACATACACAATAAAACATTTCATAAATTGTCTAACGAAAAATGTAGTCTACCTATTAGAGTGTGGATGTGGCCTACAATATGTTGGTAGGACCATAAGACCCATGAAAGAGAGGGTATTAGAACACCTAGGGAACATAAGAAATATGAACGTCAAACACAGTGTCCCTAGACACTGTAATATGTGTCCTAAATTTTCAATTGAGTCTCTAAAAATTATGGGCATAGATTGGGTTCCTCCTAATTGGAGAGGTGGGAATACAATAGACTACTTATCCAAACGTGAAACCGAATGGATTTTTAAACTCAAAACTTACAAAAAAGGTGGTCTAAATATGGAGTTGGATATCTTGACCTATATGTAAAAGAAACATCAAAAATATAAATCCTGCTAGACGTCCTAGAAATATAAATATATAAATTTATAATATCTATCCCACATGTAAAAAAGGACATTAAAAATAGAATATCCACCCGGATGACTTTTATTCTGACAAAAGGAAAGTACACAACACTGTCATATGGGTATATATATATATATATATATTACTTATAATCAACATAACCTTCATTGATTTATTTTTTATTAACAGCTATCCATTGAGTGGTACAAAAACTTATAGTTCATCATATATCTTTTCATTAACACACTTAGTACATTTTCATTCAGAATATTTTTAGATACTTTTATTTTGCTGTATATGATTTTTTATAATATACATTTCCCATATATACATATATACTAGAGCCATATATATAAAAAAACATTCCTATGGGATGATCAGATCTTTCACATTTGCATTTGTATATACACATAACATTTCACTTTTGTTTCTGGTTGGGAATTTTTCACCTTCCCTTGCCCCCCTCCATCCTTTTTCTTATGTTTGCACTGCTAAGCTTGATTCCCTATGAAAGAAAGAATTATGTATAATTACCTTCATTCAATCATGACACGTCATACTCACCTATCTGGGAAAACATAGGGGATGTACATTCTCTTTTAAATGAAGATCGGCAATAGCCTTCTCCATGCCCCATTCATTTGAATGAAGATTTGTGCTGGTACTCCTCGAGCCGTATCTACTTACCCGCCACGGACCTGGGAGTCTCGTTATATTTTTAAACGAGAGACCCAGTTTCCGTTACTTACATTTTTTATTCTTTTATTTTTTTACTTACCTCGGAACCTTGCTGCACCCATCACGGACCAATACACAAGATGCCGGATACCATACACATCGAGGTTAGACGCACGGACGTCAAGACGCACGGACTTCGAAAAACAAAGATGGCGCCTCGCATGATTTAAAAGGACCGCGTACCGGCACCTGATGAAGTTACTCCTGATGAAGCCACAAACTTGGCGAAACGCGTTGAGGACAATTTCTAGAGCTCTTTATATTACTTTTTACTAGATCTTTTATTGTTTTTTAATATATTTGGGCATATAGCCCTGAATAAATAGCATTTATTTTTTATTTACATCTTGGGATCTGTTTATTTACCTACTGGATACACCTCCACACCGGCTGAAAGCTGGGAAATATCCTGGAGATCTGGAGGCAAGCAGAGGAGAAATACCTGAGCTATATGGGCATGATACTTCTACACAAAGTGTAAGTGCACATCCACTCTGGCGTGTTCCAGAAACTTTTGATACCACACCATTTGTGTTCCTATGTATTTCTGCTTTCTTTTATATACACCTCATACGGTCACCCGGAGGATTTGATGTACATGAGGCTTGAATATAAACATATACATTGTGAGTGCATACAATAGATATACAGTTTTATTGTCTGCATATACTACTACACTATTAGTGTTTTTTTGTTTTATTTCTCCAGCGGTATACTCGAGCGCCCCCTAGTGGTCTTTCTTGATCTTGTATTGGGACAGGTCATGGAACTGCTGCAGCTCAGAGGTACTATGTAAGAGGGAAAGCATAGGGTTTGTGACTAAACACAGCATGTCGTCGGCGTATATAGATAATTTATATTCCTGACCCGCCGCCGAGAGGCCCGAGATGTGGGGGTTGGCCCGGATGGCGTTGGCCAGGGGTTCCAACGCGAGGAGGAATAGTAGGGGGGAAAGGGGGCAACCCTGTCTAGTGCCGTTGGCCAGGGTGATCTTGTTGGAGAGGGTATCGTTGATGCGGACATAGGCCGAGGGTGAGGAGTACAAAGATCGTATATGTTGGAGGAACCTAGGACCCACGGCCAGCTTGTCCAGGACTCGGAAGAGGAAGGCCCACGAGACTCTGTCAAAGGCCTTCTTGACGTCCATGGATACCAGGAGGAAGGGGGTATTGTGAGAGTGGGCCAACGCCATAAGGTCCAGGGCCTTGAGGGTATTGTCCCTGGCCTCCCGACCGGGTACAAAACCCGACTGGTCGCCATGGATGCATCTGGGGAGGAGTGGATTGAGTCTGAAAGATAAAATGTTTGCCAAGATTTTAAGATCGGTGTTGATGAGCGAAATCGGGCGATAATTGCCGCAAATTTCAGGGTCTTTGCCTGGTTTTGGGATGACTGTGATGTGGGCGGTGTTTGTTTGGGGATCAAGGGGTGACCCATCGGCTAGGGCGTTAAAAAAGGTCACCAGTTGGGGACCCAGTATTCGTAGAAATTTGCTGTAATATAGTGGAGTAAAGCCATCCGGGCCAGGACATTTGCCCTTTGGCAGGGATTTGATCGCCCGCTCTACTTCCTCCAAACTAATGGGTGAGTTGAGGCCAGCCCTGTCCTCTGCGGTGAGTCTAAGCGTGAGGTGTTTATCTAAATATGCTGCCATACGAGTGAGCGCTGATTCATCAGGGTCCCTCCCCTCGTTTAAGTTATAGAGTTCGTTGTAGTAGGTAGAAAAATTAGAGTGCCTGACGCGTCTCTAATCTTGGGGATGTATGTAGCTGATCTCTTGGCCCTAAGGGCCCTGGCGAGTTATTTCCCAGGCTTGTCCCCCAATTCGTAAAAGTGTTTCCTGGTAAGGAGGAAATTTCGCTTTACCCTGGAGTCCAGGAGGGAAGATAGATTGGTGCGCAGGGCCCGAAGCTGTTCATAGATGTCGTGAGAAAGAATAAGCTTATGCCTGAGTTCCAGATCCGCTATTTGACGTGTAAGGGAGATAAGGGACAGGTAATCTAAACGTTTCAGTTTGGCACCAAGCTGAATAAGATGGCCTCTCATTACCGCCTTGTGGGCCTCCCAGACCGTCGGGATCGGGGTGGCACGGGCAGAATTATCATCAAAATAGTGTTTGAGGTGTTCCTCGAGCTCCGGGAGGAATGTGGGGTCATTTATCAGGTTGGCATTGAGGCGCCAGAACCATACCTTGGGAGGATGGGAGGGGAGCCGGAGAGTCATATGGACAGGGGCATGGTCGCTGAGCGCCTGTGTCCCAATGGAAGCGGAGTGAAGGTAGGGAAGATGGTGGTGGGATAAGATTAAGGCGTCAATGCACGTGTATCGATTGTGCGGAGGGGAGAAGAAGGTGTAGTCTAGGTCAGTAGGGTGACTGGCCCTCCATACGTCTACCAATTGGTTAAGGAGGAGCATACGTTTTTCTTTCTTAATTTTCACGTAAGGGAGGTGGGACGTACCTGTCGAACAGTCGAGTCTAGGGTCCATAACCATATTAAGGTCTCCCCCGAAAACCGTCACCCCCTCCTGGTAATCTGCTAGTTTGGAAAGGAAGTGTACTAAAAAAGGTATTTGGTCCTTATTGGGGGCATAGACAGTGGCAAGTGTAATCTTATGTGTACCCAGATACCCCTTTACAATCAGACTCCTGCCTTCCGTGTCCCTCCAGACATCAAGGAGTTGAAAGGGAAGGCTTTTGTGTAGTAAAATGTCAACGCCCTTGGTTTTGGTAGTAGCGGAGCTGCAAAAGTATGCCGAGTGGAAATATCTATTTGTTAGCCTGAATTCCTTCGCAGCCATAAAGTGGGTTTCTTGGAGGAAGGCTATTTGGGTTTTGTATGAGTGGAGGAGCAAGAGTAATTTTGACCTTTGCTGGGGTTTATTCAGGCCTCTGACGTTCAGAGACGTACATTTAAGGTGAGTGGTAGCCATAAGACAGTAAGATCCAAAAGGCAGCAACATGTGGCGACGGCGCACCATAGCATCCAATAGAGTACAATAGGACAAAAAAAACAAACATGAAATTACGTGCATGAAAACAAGAACAGAAACATAAAACAACCTGGGCAACGCGGAGCCCAATGTGACAACATGGAATATTGAGCCGATTGACCATACTAGTGGTCAGTGACATAGTACCCAAACCCAAGGGGCAAGGTAGGGGGGCTCTGGTAGGGGTGGTGAAGTAGTGCAATCAGTAGTGTATCATAGCGGTAGGGAAATCCATATTTTTAACTTTAACAATAAAACAGTGTAAAATGGGTAACGAGACCAAACGGTGGCAGTGCCTTTTTTCAACAAATGCATGATTCATCTGTTCCTTTAACACTTTCTGTGCCAACCACATATGTGTATGTGGTTGACACTGTGGAAACCAAGAGCCATCCACACTGTCACGACTGCAGGTACCTGATCAGGATGGAGTCTATCGACAGGGACGGTTGCTTTTTCAGAAGCCTGTGCTTGTCTGCTTAAAGCTGACAACTCAGGTTGCGGATGGCTGTCTGCTGCAGCATTAGCTCTGCACTTGGCCGCCATCTGCCCACAAGGTTCATCAGGTCAATTGCGGGCAGGATTCTGAGAAAGGAACTGGCAGATGGCAGAAGTCATGGTCTGACTAGCCAAGGTCATCCACAGAGGGGACCACAGCATGCTACAGATCGATGAGGCAATAGATTTTCCAAGTCCAGGCCAAAGGCAAATACCAGGTAAACAGAAGGTCAAAACTGGGCACCAAAGAGCAAAGGAGAGGCAAGAGCCCATGCTGGATAAATATCCAAAAACCTGTCCAGCAACAGAAATTAGAATGAACACTGGTATAAAGGCCACCAGTGACAAAATTGGCCACCAATGTGTCAGGAACCTGAATAAGGATGGCAGGGTACAGAAATCCCAATGACCACAGAGCTTCCTGATGATGACATGGGTTGATCTCTCAGGGTCGCTGGTTCTAATCCTGAGGTTCTTGACACAAAGTAGCCTCAAAGTGCCCTGTAGGGTCTCCCTTTTATAGGTTGCAGAGAAAACTTTTCTGTAGTGCTGGGGAAGCTGCCAACTTGTTCCTGAGCCAACCAACAGCCATCTTACCTCCCCTAGAGAAAGTCTCACTCGTTCAAAAGCACATTTGGGACTTTGGTTAAAGCAACATATATAATGTTAAACATAGAGCAATCAGCAGCTTCTCTAAACAAACAAAGGCAGTGATCATTCTGAGAAGCAGACAGTGTAATGTGAGTGTTTGCTTTCATGAGATGCTGTGAGGGGTGGGAATTAAAGTACTAGTAAAGTATCTATCGATACATGTTGGCAAAAACACCCAATAGTGTCCCCCCAATAAAAGTAATGTTAAAAAAACAACTCAACAAAATAAAAATGGAACTTAGTGTGTATTGGGATATTCTACACCATATCTGCTTGTAGTAATTAATCATTTGTATTAAACCTGTGCATCCTGGAGCATTTTGGAATCCTTTATCCATTAAAATCAATAATGGCACCCAACCCTTCGCTCTTCTCTTTGTTCCTCTATCAGGCCCCATCCAGGCTGCGGAGCTGCATGTCTTTTGTTTTCCTGTCTTGCTGTGGTCCATTTCTGGATTTCCGTATGTTCTGTCCTGAACCTCTGATTCCTGGATTCTAGTTCTGCTCTTTGCTTCAGCTCTGTTTCCTTTATAAGGTATGCCGCACACCTTATGTTTGTCTCAGTCTGCAGTCTACAGGTATGTCTCTCTGATATGTGTTTAGATTTCCTGTTTGGTTTGTTTAGTACCTCTGTAGGCAGGGTTTAGTGCTAGGACCCACCATATATTGGAGTACTTTGGCGTAGTGGTGAGCTAAGCATACTATGGCCATATGATGTGACGGAATCTCCAATTATTATCACATAGTCCTAGGCTAGTCCTGTATTTACATATGCCTTGTCTGTTATGCTCCTTGCTCTGTCCCCCTTGCTTGCTATGTTTCTCCTGTACTCTGCTTAGCTTCAGGGCGCTAGTATGTGGCTTTACAACCCTAGGTGCTCATCACTCTGGAGAGTGCAGTCACCCTGCACCAGGCCCTGTCCAACTCCGCTACTGCGCAATAACTCCTGAACTCCATGTTTGGGTGCTCTGGGTCATTACAGTCGTCTGTATGGACCCAGTTCCTGACATCCTCCTCTAAGAACATGTATGCTTCTGCTACACATGCTCCTCCCATTATCCTGCCTGAGGTTGTGTTTTCAGCCAGTTAGGGGAATGTAAGAGATGAGGGAGAACTGGTACCAGGAGTACCCGCTCATGGAGAGCCTGAACTTAATAACAGGGGAGAATTACAGTCAACACTATGACAGTGGTTTTATAAACCTTGTGCACTCACCTAAAATGGCAGAGGAATCACATTATGAAAGAAGGTACAGTGGTAAATAATATTTTTTTTTCCTTCTGTTTCCAGGTAGTTGTTATGAATTTCTTTGTACAATATACAGATCAAATCAACCCCTTAAAAATTCCACCAAATGCATGCATAGAAACAGTCTTTATTATTTATTTAATATAACAGGTAATTCATGCTAAGAACGAAATCAAATTTACTATTAAATGTTATAATAAATGTACTGACCTAGAACATTTGAAAGTTTACATAAATAGTAAAGTATATCTCTACAAAAATTAGAGGAAAGTGCTGTGAAATATATATTTGTTTATAGAATCCCAGTATTCTAGCCCAGTATTCTAGCCCTGAAACAAATACTCAATGTCAGGACCTGGGTAAGCAGGTCAGGTAGGAGCCCAATCGCAGGGGATACTTGGAGTTTCGTCTGTATCCCATGATGCCTCATAGCTGAGGGAAGGTACAGACAGGCACAAAGAAAGACACCACAGGTAGAATACTATGATAAAGTCTGTATTAAGGAAGATGGCAGGACAAACAAGTATCGATAATAAGTCTCTGTGGCTGGAAGCTCACTGGCAGGGGGCGCACGTCAGGAGGCCCACTGGCAGAGGACACACGGCAGGAGGCCCACTGGCAGGGAGCACGGCAGGAGGCCCACTGGCAGGGCACACGGCCCACTGGCAGGGCTGACGGCAGGAGGCCCACTGGCAGGGCTGATGGCAGGAGGCCCACTGGCCCGGTCTGACGGGACTACTTTTTTAATCCCGCTCCCGCTGATTTTTTATCCAATCCAGCCCACTCCCGCAATGTGTGTGTTCCACTCCCGCAACATGTGTGCTCAATCCCGCCCGCTCCAGCCCAAATGTGGCCAATCATGCCCACCTCCTTACCTGAACTGCAGATTTCCCGCGCAGTCCCGCAAGGCTGCCTTCAAGTGGCTCCCTCAGAGCGTCTCTTCTCTTGTTCGCCCAGGAACAAGGCGGAGTCACGGGAAGTGACATCACGTGACTCCGCTATGTTCCTGGGCGGAGCAAGAGAAGAGACACTGTGAGGGAGCAGCATGAAGGCAGCCTTGCGGGACTACGTGGGATTACCGGGACCGGCAGGTACAGTGTCTGACTGCCCACTCCCGCCTGCAGCACCAGCGAGACTGCCCGCAAGTTTTTTGGCGGGTCGCGCAGAACCGGCATCCCAATGCAGGGCTGACGGCAGGAGGCCCTCTGGCAGGGCTGACAGCATTAGGCACACTGACAGGGCTGAAGGCAGGAGGCCCACTGGAAGGGCAGAAGGCCTGGGAGCTAGGAACAATTCAGGATCAGGTACAAATCAGGATCAGGCACAGGGCCAGAGCAAAATGGTCCTATAACTTCAATGCAAAGGCCCCGACTGAAAGGCAGGGTAGGTTCATAAAGGCAGGGTAATCCAGGTAAAAAAAATGGCAATGTAATGACATTTTTATAGAAGAGTACTAAACAATACTTTGAAAAAAATGTTAAGCGTATGTCACTTAATAGAAACATAGAATTTGACGGCAGATAAAAACCATTCGGTGCATCTAGTCTGCCCACTTTTCCCAATTTAGAGAGTCAGACCTTTAACTGGATATATGTGTCTCAAACCAAGAGTTTTCCTTGTCACAGTTTTTTTTCACCACAATCAGTACAATATTTAACAAGTTTATTTTGCATTGCTGTTTATCAACCATTTTAAAATTGTAAAAAAAACAATCAGGGGTAGCGTTTTTTAAAATTTAAAATGTAGCTTTAATATTGCAAGTAATCACCCACTGTGTATCCAGTAGGAAAATGACAATATGAAGCATCATCTACTTTATTTCCCTGAAGTACTGACACCAAAAGTATTTCCTAATTCTATTTTATCCTCGTAATCTGTTGAGGCTGGTGGGGAGTCCATGTCACCCACTGATACAATCATTCAGTCTAATATCACTGTGTTTTCATATCTCTGATAATACAGAGGAAACGTACTTTACTTGGGATTTGCCACCCTAGAAGTAAATTACTATTTAAATGCCAGTTATATAATGGGGGATTTTTAGTTACATTAACATTGTACCTTAAATTGTGTTTTTTTTGTTTGTTTTTTGTGCTGTTTCTGTGTTTTAACAGTCTATACAAAATTACATGTTTGCTCTTGCAGGAAAAAAACATACAATGATTGGAATGATTATTACCTGTTGCCTACCTTCCAGGCTTTTAATATATTTCGACAATGTATTAAAAGGACCTTGATAAGATAGCAATAGAGATAGTGTGGGAGACAAGTTGTTAAGAGGGCTTCACGCTGACACTCTGAATCAAACCCAGAGTTCCCATGGATGCACATAAAGGTAGAATACATGACCAAAAGTATGTGGACACCTGACAATCACACTTTGTTGGACATCCCATTCCAAGAGATCTGCATTTGGTGACTGGGATTAGGGGTAATTGCATACCTGGCCCTCACCAGAGGGTGTATTGTATGTTACGAGGAAATTTGAAAGACCAAATATGAACCTGAAGCATTATTTTTTCTTTTTACTTTTGTTAGTACATAAGTAAAAATATGATTTATTGTGTTATTAAACTCATTCACTTTTATACTGCATAAAACACAATATATATCAAAATAAGGATGTATAATACTGCAACTGAATTAAACATACCTGAATAACCCCATACAATTTATTTTATATCCTTCATCACACGCAACACAGTATGTGTTTAATACTTCAAACATATGGTAGGCTCTGTGGATGTTCATGCAAGATGACAGAAGCTAGTCAAAGTTTGACAACAGTGTATAAGCCCCTCAGGGTCCTTACACTCCGAACAACTGGCCCTTTTTTAATGGTAATATGTCACTATTTACATTTTTTCACGTAGCATTTTAATGGTTTAGTGGTTAGTGGTTTCTTGGTCAGTCTTACATTACATTTATTTATATAGTGCCAGAATATTCTGTAGCTCTCTAAATAATGACATGACATACATTATTTACATATCCATACCCACCGATGCTATTTGGGCGAGTGGGGCATACCACTCTCGCGACCTGGAGTTTCCCCTTATTGACCCAGAGAAGCAATGCTTCACCCAGAGTCTACGGGCGAAACCCAGAGAGTTCCAAGGAGATTGCATTAATAGAACCCCCACACTATGTCTGCCCTTTCTCTATACCATATGTTTCTCCCCACCCTCTTCCCTGTAGATTTAAGCTTGCGAGCAGGGCCCTCTCTAAGTATTGCATTTATTTGCCGTAGTTTGTCAGTTTTAGTTTTGGCAAAGCTCTTTCTGTTTCTTTATCTGTTCTGTTATGTTTTACATCTATACAACAAACATACATTTCCCATCACACTTGGTCATGTTGGTTAATATGATATTGTATGACAACCTGCTTTCCTACTACTCACATGTAATTTTATCATAGAAAAACACAATAAAACTTGATTCTCAAAACAAATGTATTGAGGCGCGAAACCTATCAAGTTGGATCTGGCAAATTACTGTTATATAGTGACCTAGACAAAAACTTAAAAACAAAAGGCAATGGTCTGCATTAACTTCTTGCCCATTATTAAGTAAAGCCACATTGCCCCATCAGCCCCTTGCCTCCCCAGTAATTACCATACGCACTGACAAACATATTTTCAAATTCATGCTAACATACACACATACTCACTCATGCTAACACATTAATGCAAAATCTGTATTAGTTTGCACTGCAGAGCATGCTTACAGCACTTGTTGTGCTGGGTGACGTTAGGTAAGGGCCCACTTGGTGCAGGGGCACCTCTCCTGTAGCTGTGGTATTTGCAGAGACAAAGACAGACAACATTATGGGCATCGGCGATGGCAGCAGTTTATTATTATTATTATTATTATCCTTTATTTATATAGCGCCAACAGTTTACGCAGCGCTTAATACAATACATAAATTCAAGGGATATGACAAGACAAGAATTGACAGACTAAGACAAACCGATACATTTGGTGGAGAGAGCCCTGCTCGCAAGCTTACAATCTAGAGGGAAATGGGGTGACAAACATAAGGCATAGAGAAAGGGTGAGAGGTATTGTGGGGGTTGTATCAATGACAAGGAAGTTCTAGCAGCTAAGATGGTATGCTTCTCTGAAGAAGTGGGTTTTTAGATGTTTCTTGAAAGTTGGGAGGGAGGGAGAATGCTGAAGGTTCCTTGGGAGTAGATTCCAGAGATATGGGGCAGCTCGAGTGAAATCTTGTAGACGGGAAAAGGAAGAGGTGATGAGTGAGGAGGAGAGCCTTAGCCCATGGGAGGAACATAGGGATCGAGTAGGAGAGTATTTGCTAATGAGGTCAGAAATGTACGGAGGAGCAGTATTATGGATGGCCTTATATGTCAGTACCAGGATCTTAAATTTAATTCTAAAGGTAATTGGAATTACAGTTAGTAAGAGTGAAAGCTGCATGGCTCTCTGTCTTTAAGGAAAAGGCAGGAGTGAGAGTTAATGTGTCAGGGTCTTCCAGTCACCAACCTGCAGCTACAGGAAAAGAGTTACTCTGCAGGTAGGAGCTGTGATCTGTGTTCATAGCAGTTAGGATGTATACAGGTTTTGTATTATGTATTTATGTGGGGATATATCTGTATGAAGGCATGTGGTTATGCTTATTAAGCATGTCTTTGTATGCGTGTCCTACAATAAAGCTCTCTCACTCTTACTCACGCTGTAACCACCCCTTACGAAAAATTACTGCAGTTTTTTTCTGAAGTAATACTGCAGTTTTTTGGACATGAAAAAACTGCAATACTGCACTTTTAGGCTAGGTTTCCACTTGGGTTTTTGCCCTGCGTTATTTTCTTGATGAAAAACGCCACTGCATTTACCTGTGTTTTGGCGTTTTTTCTGGAGTTTTTTCTGGCGTTTTAGCCTTTCTGTGGAAATTGCTTTTTTAGACCTTAGGCAGTTTTTCCAGCCTTTACAAGTTAGAAGTTTCACCCAGCTAAAAGGGATTAGGATAAATGGCAAGTATCTGCCCTCTCCTGGTGTCATTTACTTGGTAGAGTTCTACTTAACCCCTTCGTGACAAAGGCTGATTTTACTTTTTGTACCCTTCGTGACAATGGCCGTTTTAACATTTCTGCGCTGCTCGTGTTTAGCTGTAATTTTCTTCTTTCCCGTTTTCTGAACCCACACACATTATATATTGTTTTTTTCAGGACAAGAAGGGCTTTCTTTAGATGACATTGTTTTGATTGTATCATATTATTTACTATTAAAAAAAGTATAAAATATGGTGAAAAATTTTGAAAAAAATCACTTTCTAACTTTTAGTTGAAAAATCTTTTACTCATCTATAAAAGGTAATGAAAAAACCTGCTAAATAGATTCTACTATTTGTCCTGAGTTTAGAAATACCCAATGTTTTTATGTTTTTTTGCTTTTTTCTACACATTATGGGGCAAAAAGTACAGGTAGCGTTTTGCTATTTCAAAGCCATTTTTTCCAAATCTGGTAATTCTTCCCCTCATGTGCCATTTCGGGTATCTTTGAAACCGGCCAATGCAATTTACCCCATCAAGTCATATATTTTTGAAAACTAGACAGCCCAGGGTATTCCAAATGCTAATATTTTAACCCTTTTCAAGCACTAATTCTACCATCAGCCTTTGTCAAACTTTATGGTAGTAATTTTTTTGCATTTGTTTTTTCACACACATTTTACTTTAGGTATGAATAAACAGGTTCTGGTATATGTCACTATCATAAAACACCCCAATATGTGTTTAGCAACATCTCCTGAGTACAGCGATACCTCACATGAATGATTTTGCCTGGCTGTTTGGGGGCAAAAGGGCCACATTTGGGGCATGCGCATTTTTAAATGTTGAACTTTGGCATTTGGGGATCCACTGCCCATGCCCTATTTGGTACATCTTTGAGCCGGGCCATTTCAGTGTGGCCAATAAAGCCATATATTTTTGAAAACTAGACACCCCAGGGTATTTTAAATGCTGGTATTTTAACTCTTTGCATGCACACATTTTACCACCAGAATTTTTTCAAAGTTTGCAGTAGTATTTTTTTGTGTGTATTTTTCCCCCACACACCTACTTTATGTATGAATTTACAGCTCCTGGTTTATGCCGCTGTCACATGACACCCCAATATGTGTTCAGCAACATCTCCTGAGCGCAGTGATACCCCACATGCATGGGTTTGTCATTTTTTGGGGGAACTAAAAGGCCACATTTGGTACGTGTGCATTTTTCTAATTGGAAATTAGATGTGTGGCCATCCTTACCCCCCGTGTTAATTGGGACATTGTTGAACCCGGCCAATTCAATTTACCCCATCAAATCATACATTTTTTAAAAGGTGTATACCCCATGGGCATTTAATATGCCAGTATTTTAACTCTTTCCATGCGAGAATTGTTTTAAGCTAATGTGCTAATTTTAGGACTTGCTCACAAAAATATATTTTTTTATATATATATTTTATTTTTTTTGCCTTTTTTTTCAACTTGAAGGTTCCCCTGATAGTGACATCAGTGGGAAATTATTTTTACATTTTACTGTTTTTTTTACTATTTTTTTCTAATTATTATTAATTTTATTTTATTTTTTAATTTATTTTTACTAATCACACTGTGATTAGAAAGCTGGGCTCCATTGACTTGCATGGTTGAATGCAGTACCTGTATTCAACCTGCAAGTGGAGCCAGAGTTCTCTAGAGGGTCAGGAGACCGTCTAGCGAACTTTTTCACCTTTATTGGTTTTTTTCCCGGGCCGAAGATCACCGGCAGCTGCGGCTGTGACCGCTCTCCGGAGCGGTCACAGTCCATCCAGAGGTAAGTGTTTGGTGTCGCTGGATGCCTCCTGATCGAGGCATTCCAGCGACACCATTTAAGTTTAGGAGGTGATCATTGATCGCCTCCTAAACGCTTTTAAAACGGGCGTCCGCCGCCATACAATGTATGGCGGTTGTTGACGCCCCGGGGAGGGGCCAGACATGGCCCCTGGTGCCGATCGTGGCGTTGCTGAATGCCTCGAGGTCGAGGCATTACAGCAACGCCATTTGGGTGCAGAAAGCGAACGTAGATCGCTTTCTGCACCCGTTTAAAGGCGTGCCGGTTCTGGCACGTCATTTGTCATAATCGACTTGTTTTTCCGTGCCGTGCCAGAACCGGCAATTGTCATTAAGGGGTTAAACACTCCCCGGCGGACCCTTTTGTCTCTTCTCTGTGGTTTGTAAGGCATGCTTTATTCCAAATGTCTGCTGCTCTGGGAAGTTTGGCCCCAAATGATGGTGCAAATTGTTTGCTGTTGCTTTTGGCACGCAGGATCCAGTTGATGCATCGGGTATGTTTGTTTGTAATGGCATGTTTGTTCCCAATGGTGTAAAATTCAATATGAACTATGTTTTGTGTGAAACTGTTTGTTTCCAGCCTATTTCTCGTAGGACACACAGATACTGGGTCCATCCTCTGCATTGTAACTGTGGAAAAAAAACCATAAAAAACGCCAAGGCAAAAAACCCACATAGCTTTTTCATGGCGTTTTTTCTCTCCCATAGACTTCTATTGGAGAAAAACACCAAGATTTCCTTGCAAAAAACACCAGTGTCAACATGCTGCGATTTTGAAAAACTGCCGCAGAGCCCCAAAAAGCAGAAAAACGCCAAAGAGGACTGAAAAAACGCCAAACAGAAAAACACCAAGTGGATATGGCATTCTGCGATTTCCTATTGAAGAACAGCTAACATCTGGCTGCAGCGTTTTTTCACAAAAAAACCGCCATGTGGCTTAATTGGCGTTTTTATGGGCGTTTTTAGCAAAAAAAAACCAACAAGTGGAAACCTAGCCTTACTGCCGTTTTACTGCATTTGTACTTCACTGCACTGCAGTTTTACTGCAGTTACTTTTGTAAGGAAGTTCAAATGCAATAAAGCTGCAGTACATTGAAGTACAACTGTAGGTTTGCAATATAATGACGTAAAAGTGCCGTAAATGTGCAGTAAATGTGCAGTAATACTGCAGTAAAAGTGCAGAAACTGCAGTATTACTTCAGAAAAAACTGCAGTTATTGGGACCTCACTTTATAAAAGTGTATATAGAAACTTGCATGGACCAAAATCCTAAATGGAAGGAGTTTGGTCTGGTTTCAATCAGGATAGTATTACGCTGCTCTTGAAAGCCTCAATACTTTAATATAAATTAAAAATACTGATGTGCACAATAAGACCTAAATACATTTAAAGCACCTACAGTATGTTAAATGTATTTGTGTACTTTTCTAGTATGTAGCGCCATATGTGTTAAAACCTTTTATGACCATTGTGAAATAACAGCATGGGAATAAAAAAAACATCATTGCATGCAGTTAGTTTAACTGCTATCAGTCATGATTGGCTTTTGTATCTGTTCACGCTTAAAAAAACATCTGTTACCTGCAAACAAATAATTAGTCACTGGAAACATTATCTATTTGAATAGCCATTTTTCTTTTGTGTGATGAAGTGGAAAAGTGTATGAGTGTGAGTATGACTCATGGAGTGAGCACAATAGAATAGATGAGGGAAAAGCACTTGTCATCATGTAATGTTAGTTCATTTGAATTGCAACCTTATAGTTTGGCTGAAATCTGACACATTTTTAGCATTCTATTGTAAAAGAGTTGGTTCCATGACTCAAATGAGGCTTAGGAAATAAAGTAATAATGCTTATTTATTAATTTAAGCATTTGAAGTTTGGAATGGATTTTTATGGTATTTTTTCCGTTTTTTTGTTAGACATAACTGTACAGCTTCTTTACATTTCACAAATCACAAGCTAATATTTATTCTTTCCAACTTGCTATATATCAAAACATCTGCTGCTGTTCCTTTACATGTGCTTATATATTTCAAGCTAGGGAATAGTTTTCATTTAACAATTATTTTAAATACCGGATGTGCATAGTTGTCCTGTGTACAGCATACAGTATATTTTTGCTACCTTAGCCTACTTGACAAACTCACTGGCTTACTCTTAATCAACCAGAAAGTTTCTTTATACTTCAAATGATACTTTGTGGCATTACCTAGAAAGGTTATCTCAATTTGGTGTTTTAGCAGCAAATGTTTTCCACCTGGGAGATGGGGAAATTCTCAACAATTTATCCATTTACCGTATTTGCTCGATTATAAGACGAGGTTTTTTTCAGAGCAAATGCTCTGAAAAATACCCCTCGTCTTCTAATCGGGGTCGTCTTCTAATCAGACCTCAAATAGAGGTCTGATTATGAGACTAAGATCCAGATCCCCCGCACCGCTGCAGGGGACCTGGATCCTCCTGTCTCCCCCCCCCCCACACTTACTTACCGGTGCTTCCTGCTGTATTGCCGGGGCAGCGGGTTGACGTCTACGCGATCCGCGTAGACAACGTCCGCTGCAGCCGGAAGGAGGTGTGGCTAGCAGCGGGGGTTGTCTGCGTCCGTCGCGGATACCTTCCCCGACTGTCAGAAATCAGAGTTCCCCGCACAGGTGCCGGAACTCTGATCTCTGACAGCCGGGAAAGGTATCCGCGACGGACGCAGACAACCCCCCGCTGCCAACTCCACCTCCTTCCGGCTGCAGCGGAAGGAGACGTCAACCCGCTGCCCCGGCAATACAGCAGGAATTTGGAAGCACCGGTAAGTGTGTGTGCGTGTGTGTGTTAAATGGGGGACATAGGGCATTTCTGGAATGCCTTATACCCCTATATGCCACTCTGGCACTTAGGGGGTTAAAAGGCATATTATGGGGCAGAGTGGCATATAGGGAGTTATAAGGCATTTCAGGAAGCAGAGTGGCGTTAAGGGGGCATTTAATAGAGCACTCTGCCTCCTGAAATGCCTTATAGAGTGCTCTATACAATGCCTTTTAACTCCCTTAATGCCACTGCCTCCTGGAATGCCTTATACCTCCCTATATGCCACTCTGCCCCATAATATGCATTTTAACCCCCTAAATGCCAGAATGGGATATAGGGGTATAAGGCATTTCTGGAGGCAGAGTGGCACATAGGGGGTCAAAAGGCATACCATGGGGCACAGTGGCATATAGAGGGTTAAAAGGCATATCATGGGCCACAGTGCCATATTGGTGTGGCAAGCCTGGGGGCAGATGTGCGTAACTGGGGGACAGGTTGGAAAATACAAGGAAATAAAAACAAAAAAAATATTTTTCTCAATCATAGCTTTTATTTAAAAAAATAGTTTACATGAATTAACATTTACTGGTAAAACTTTTTTCCTTTAGGGTCGTCTTATATTCAGGCTTTTTCTTTTTTTCCTAAGTTAATATTCAGATTTTGGGGGGTCGTCTTATAATCAGGGTCGTCTTATAATCGAGCAAATACGGTATTTAATTGCCATCTTCCTTCTGCGTCCACATCTCTACGGACATAACCCAGAAGCCACTTCTGCCAAAATGGCGGTGCAAAATAATGGCGAGCGCCATTATTTTGCCCTCAAGTCAATATGGTGGCGCTTGAGGTGATGTCATCACCGCAATCTCAGTCATTTTGCACTCATGTGAACTCCTCTGTGGTGGCTGCTGTTGCAACCGAGGGGTAATTGGACAAATCATATAATTATAAACAAACAGTGGCGACTATAGAAACAATATATAGGGGGGGCACACAAGATACCACAGTCAAACTGGGGGGCATTAATAATGTGCTATGGAATTATACTTTTGTTATTGGGCTAAAATAATACTTGATCATTCAACATGGGAAGCCTGAAGCCACAATTGAGTGTGACTAATCCTTGAAATAAATATTATAACACAATAAATAACTTTTCCACTAAATGATTTCAGGGCCTTGAACGTTTTGTCCCCTGAAGTCACTACAACTTCAGGAGGGCATTTTATCTCTGGTTAAATATAAATTAAATAATTCCTACTGTAAGTTAAGTGCCAGGAAACAGATGACCAAACACACACACCAACACAGGCTCCGTCACACCGACACCCAGACACACACACCAGGACAGGCTCTGCCACACTGACACCTGAACACACACACCAGGACAGGCTCTGCCACACAGACACACACACACACACCAGGACAGGCTCTGTCACACCGACACCCAGACACACACACCAGGACAGGCTATGCCACACTGACAACTGAACACACACACCAGGACAGGCTCTGCCACACCGACACCCAGACACACACACCAGGACAGGTTCTGTGACACAGACACACACACCAGGACAGGCTCTGCCACACCGACAACCAAACACACACACCAGGACAGGCTCTGCCACACAGACACACACACAACAGGACAGGCTCTGTCACACCGACACCCAGACACACACACCAGGACAGGCTCTGTCACACCGACACCCAGACACACACACCAGGACAGGCTCTGCCACACCAACAACCAAACACACACACACACCAGGACAGGCTCTGCCACACCCACATCCAAACACACACACACCAGGTCAGGCTCTGACACACTGACAACCGAACACACACAGCAGGACAGGCTCTGCCACAGTGACACCCAAACACACACCAGGACAGGCTCTGCCACACCAACACCTATACACACACACCGAGGACAGGCTCTGCTACACTGATAACCAAAAACACACAAACAGCAGGACACAATCTACGTCACAGACGTCTACATCAGGATGGATTTTTCACACTGCATTGTCGTTTATACCCCCCTTAGTGTTTTTGCCCCTTGTGTATTGATGCCCCTGCTGCCCATATATATTAACATTAGTCCCAGTTGCCGATAGCAGGTATTGATCAACACATTAATACACAAACCAAGCTTTGCATGTATAGATCAACTGAAATTCACTTGTGATCTCAAATAAACAGAATCAGACATACAAATCCTGTATTTGCAGGTATACAATAGTATATGAAACGTAGCATTGCAGGTATAGATCAAATAAATACATGGAAACAGCATTGCAGGTATTAATCAACTGAATAAGACATATTAACCCTGTATTTGCAGGTATACATAAATAATGTATGGAAACATAGCATAGCAGATATGGATCTACAGAATAACACACAACCCCAGCTTTGCAGGTATAGATCAATTGGAATTCACAAAAAAACACGTCATTAAAAGGTATATTTAAAATCCCCTAAATTACACGCATAGATCACAGGTTGCATACCCCAAAGCCAGCCCTGGCGTCCACACTGCAATCACACTCCTATCATACCCAGGCAACCAGTAAATGCTGGTACCTAGGCATGATGGGACTGTGCTTGCTGTGGTTGCTGTTAGCAATCACACTCCTATCATGCCAAGTCAGCCAATACATGCTGGTACAGGGTGGCTGTAAGTGATGTGTAGACCCCATACTGCTGGCAGCATCAATACACAAGGGGGGCAGCTAGCTAGGTTTCAGCATGTACTGGCTGACTTGGCATGATAGGAGTGTGATTGCTGTTAGCAATCAAAGTCCCATCATGCCTAGGTTCCAGCACTTACACATCCAACCAGTAATGCTGGAACCTAGGCATGATGGGACTGTGATTGCTGTTAGCAATCACACTCCTATCATGCCAAGTCAGCCAGTACATGCTGGTACAGGGTGGCTGTAAGTGATGTGCAGACCCCATACTGCTGGCAGCATCAATACACAAGGGGGGCAGCTAGCTAGGTTTCAGCATGTACTGGCTGACTTGGTATGATAGGAGTGTGATTGCTAACAGCAATCACAGTCCCATCATGCCTAGGTTCCAGCATTTACTGGTCGGATTTGTAAGTGCTGGAACCTAGGCATGATGGGACTTTGATTGCTAACAGCAATCACACTCCTATCATGCCAAGTCAGCCAGTACATGCTCGAGGTGCGGCCCGCGTAAGATTGGTTGCACTTCCTGGCGATCTTACGCGGGCCGCACCTCGAGGTCTCGCGGGCCGCATGTTGGACGCCCCTCCCTTATCACTTTCTAACCCCCTCTCCCTCCCTTATCACTTTCTAACCCCTCTCCCTACTCACTATCTACCCTCCCCCTTTGTAGTTCTCTCACCTTTAGGTCCAGCGACGGGAGCATGAGGCTTCTGTCTTCGTTCTCTGCTGCGGTGGCCGCTGCTTCACTGCTGAGCGCCGAAATATGACGTCATATTTCGGCGCTCAGGATGAAATGCCGGCACCGCGACGGAGGTAGAGGCCTCGTGGAGGAGAATGGGGGGCGCCGAGCGGTTGCTGCTTAGATTGTGAGCTGCATCAATCAATAGATTGATGCAGCTGTCTGAAGTTGCTGCTTGTTTGTGGGCCATTCTGACTTCAGTTTTGTCTTCAGCAAGTGTAATACATTTTCAATTGGGTTGAGGGCAGGTGACTGACTTGACCATTGAAAAATATTCCAGTTATCTCCTCTGAAAAGCTCTTTGGTTGGTTTCACAGTATATTTTGGGTCACTGTCCCACTGTGTCACTGTCATACTGTGAAGCACCGTCCTTTCAGTTTTGCAGAATTTGGATGAATCTGAAGTGATAGGACAGCCCTATTCATCCTGCTGCTTCTGTCAGCAGTCATATAATCAATAAACATTAGTGATCCAGTTCCACTGGCAGCCATACATACCCATGCCATTACATTGCTAACACCATGTTTCACAGATGATGTACTATGCTTCGGATCATGAGCCATTTCTTCCTTTTTCTTTACTCTTCTCCTCCCGTCATTCTAATATAGGTTGATCTTAGTTTCATCTGTCCAAAGAATATTGCTCCAGAGTTTTGCAGAAATTTTTACTTCTAATCTGGTCTTCATATTCTTGAGGCTTACCAGCGGTCTGCATCTTGTGGTAAACTCTCTGTATGAAGTATTCTGTTAATCACAGACTTTAACAATGATACACCTACCACTTGGAGAGTGTTCATGACATAGTTAGATCTTGTGAAAGGGGTTTTTTTCCACCAAGGAAATCATTTTGCAATCATCCACTACAGTTGTCTTCCATGATTGTCCAGGCTTTTTGGTGTGGGTGAGCTTACCAGTGCATTCCTTCTTTTTCAGTACCAAATTGCTGATAAGCCACTCCTAATGTTTCTGCTATCTATAGATGGGTTTGATTTTTGTTCAGCCTACTGATGGCCTGTTTTACCTCCATTGACAGCTTTTTGGGCAATATTGAGAGTTTGCAGCAACAGCTTCTAAAGGCAAAATTCACATTAAGAATCAACTCCAGACCTTTTACCTGTTTAATTGTTAATGAAGTAATTGGGGAACTGCCCATACCTAGCCATAAAACACCTTCTCAGTCAATTGTCCAATTACATTTGGTCCCTTAAAAAGGAGGTGAATAAATTAGTATACTATATAGACAAAAGTATTGGCACACCCATCCTAATTGTTGAATTTAGGTGTTTCAGCCACAACCATTGATAACAGTTGTATAAAATCATGCATACCATCTCCATAGACAAGCATTGGCAGTAGAATGGGTCGTACTGAGGCGCTCAGTGACTTAAAACATGGCAGTGTCATGGGATATCACCTTTGGCACAGGTCCGTGAAATTTCTGCTCGGCTAGATTTTCCCCAGTCCACTATAAGTGTAATGTGGAAATGTTTAGTAGTAGGAACAGCTCAGCCACAAAGCGGTAGACCATGCACACGCGCAGAGCAGAGTGCTAAAGAATGTAGTGTGTAAAAATGATTTGTCCTCTGTAGCATCACTCACTACAGAGTTATAAACTGCCTCTAGAAACAGCATCAGCACAAGAACTGTGCGTTGGGAGCTTCATAAAATCGTTTTCCATGGCGGAGCAGCTGCACACAAGCCGAAGATCACTATTCACAATATCAAGTGTCGTCTGGAATGCTGTAAGGCGAACTGCCACTGGACTCTGGGTCTGGGTTTGGCAAATGCCAGGCGAACGCTACCTAATGGAATGCATAGTGAATATTGCAAAGTTTGGTGGAGGAAGGATAATGGTCTGGGGCTGTTTTTCAGGGTTTGGGCCCCTCAGTTCCAGTAAAGGGTAATGATAATGCTATAGCATACAAAGACATTTTAGGCAATTGTATGCTTCCAAATTTGTGGGAACAGTTTGAGAGAAGGCCCTTTTCTATTCCATCATAACTATGCCCCTGTGTGCAAAGCAAGGTCCATAAAGACATGGTTGGTTGAGTTTGGTGTGGAAGAACATGACTGGCCCACACAGAGCCCTGACCTCAACACCATTAAACACCTTGGGAGGGTTGGATTAGACAGGTTTATCTATACTTCCAGCCTCTCTCACATTTCCAGGCAATGCTTTTTACATCTCATTTTTAACTATACACTTAATAGAGTCACCTGCTGTAAGGACACTGGATCAGGTAGGAGTCTCGATGCAGGGGCAGGTTCAGATTCAGAGCATGGCTGTAAGCAGGCTGATGATGCATCCAGTTCTGGGCTGTGCTCCACTTTAGCCTTAGTCCTACCAAGAGGTAGGAGCACAGCTGAAAGCCTTCTGGCAGGGCACATGACAGGAGCACGGCTGAAAGCCTTCTGGCAGGGCACATGACAGGAGCACGACTGGGAACCCTCTGGCAGGGCACACCACAGCAGCACAGATGGGAGCACGGCTTGGAAGCCCTCTGGCAGGGCACACGGCTTGGAAGCCCTCTGGCAGGGCACACGGCTTGGAAGCCCTCTGGCAGGGCACACGGCTTGGAAGCCCTCTGGCAGGGCACACGGCTTGGACAGGAATAAAAAAATAAACAATGCAAATGCCAGGACAGAATGCTCTAGCGCTGAGGTTAGGATAACACCCAGTTTATAATGGGCCTTACAGAGGGTGCACCCTTCTCACCCTGACCATGTGTCACGGACCGGGTACACAGGCAGGGAAGGAGCCCAGGCGCAGGGGATACTAGGGGCTCTGTCTGTACCCCACGATCCATGATGGTTTGGGGTTGGTACAGACAGGCACTGGAAATAAACCACAGACAGATGAAGCTAATAATTGTATTGCAAAAGGATGGTACAACGTATAAACAAGGAAAGTCTCTTTGCTGGAAGCCCTCTGGACGGGGCACACAGGGCAGATAAGCCCTCTGGACGGGGCACACAGGGCAGATAAGCCCTCTGGAAGGGGCACACAGGGCAGATAAGCCCTCTGGATGGGGCACACACGGCAGATAAGCCCTCTGGATGGGGCACACACGGCAGATAAGCCCTCTGGATGGGGCACACACGGCAGATAAGCCCTCTTGCGGGGCACTCATCCTGGGAGTCACAATGCAGGCACTCATCCTGGGACTCCACTAGTGGGACGCTGGCCGCAACTCAGGAACAATACAGGAACCAAAACAGGAGCAGATCAGGAACCAAAACAGGAGCAGATCAGGAACCAAAACAGGAGCAGATCAGGAACCAAAACAGGAGCAGATCAGGAACCAAAACAGGAGCAGATCAGGAACCAAAACAGTCAGTCCTCTAACGTTAATGTCAAGGCCCAGACTGAAGGGCTGAGCAGGTTTATAAAGGATGTGTAAACCAGGAAATAAGGTGCACCTGGACATGGCAATCAGGTCTGAGTGCTTCAGAGTGGCAACAGAAACTGAGCAGCATAGAGTTTAAACAAGTCCAGACAGCGAAGGGTGAAACGTTACACCATGACTTTGAGAGGTCCTCTCCCCTGCAATCATTCCCAGTCCCTTTGTTCCTCATTCACTAACCCATACCTCTCCTTTCCTTCCTCCCTCTGAACTATAGATCAAACACATATAAACAGCACTTGCATGTATAGATCACATACAAACCCTACATTTGCAGGTATGCATAAATGATGTATGGAAACATAGCATATCAGGTATAGATCAACAGAATCAACACAAAAACCAAGCTTTGCAAGCATAGATCAATTGAAAATCACTAGTTAACTCCGCGTTGAAGGTACAGATCAAATAAACAGAATCAGACATACAAACCATCTATTTGTAGGTATACAATAATAATGTATAGAAACAGAGCATACCAGATACAGATCAACAGAATAACACACACCCAGCTTTGCAGGTATAAATCAATTGGAATTCACATATAAACTCAGAGTTAAAGGTATAGCTAATCCCCTAAATTACAAGCATAGGTCACAGGTTGCAAACCCAAAGTCAGCCCTGGTGTCCACATTGCCCACATAGAACCTGATCAGCATCCAGATAACACACATATAACAGCCCAACTTGAGCCAACTTTGTCCCCTAACAGCCCAGTGTAAGACATCTTTGTAAACAGCCCACCCTTCATGTGCCATCTTTGCATTTCCCCAAATCACTTAAACGTCCATGATAGACACAAACACTTACACAGTTACTCACTTATTCACACGAATCATTTACACATATTCATTAATGCAGTCTCACAAATCATTCAAGCAATTAATCCACGCATTAATTCATTAATTCTTGTACGCATTCACACAATTCATCCACACATTAAGTCATTCATTCTCGTATGCATTCACACTACACTGCCTTCCCCCTTTCTCACTATGTATCCCCTTCCCCACTTCTCAATATGTACCCCCTTCTCACTATCTATCCCCTCTCCCCCTTTCTCACTATCTATCCCCTCTCCCCCTTCTCACTGCCTTCCCCTCTGACCCTTCTCACTATCTATCACCTCTGCCCCTTCTCACTGCCTTCCCCCTCTGACCCTTCTCACTATTTACCACCTCTGCCCCCCCTCTGCCCCTTCTCACTCAATATGGAGTCAATAGATTGTGTGAACCTGAGAAACTGCCCCTTCAACCTCAAATTGGACAAAAACCCTGAGACTCGAGTCAACCTAAGAAGGTTGCTTTGATTCCTACCCACTCTTACAGTTTCAGGGCTTTCTTTTAGTCAAAATTTATACATATTACTACTCAACAGCCTAATGAGATAAACAAAAATGTTTCCAGAGCAAGGAATTGATTTTTTTGTAAACATATTAATTTCCATGCCCTGTCTTTCCCTCTGAGTTCTATGTGGACACTGGCCAAACTAATCTATAGTAAGCAGCTTCACACTGGCTGCAATGATTTACCAGAAAGCTTCTGACAAATTGGAGTTTTTCACAAGTAAGCATTAGCAAAATTGGAGCAATGGGATATAGAGAAAAATATCTTTATAATTAATCATCCCCAGGCATTTATAGAAGCCAAGTTTGCTTCAGTAAAACAACTTGATTATTATATAAGTTGAAAATGTTACTCCCTTCTAATACTGGGCTGCATTAGAACACTTCTAGTTGGTATAATTATACTATTCCCTTAATTATTTTGTGAGACTATTTTTTTTTTAAATGTTGTTCGCAATCATTTTGGTACACAAAATTATTTACATGTGGAAGCAAAATTCCTGAATACATATTTAATCTAAAACATAGATTTTACATTTGTTTATACATTTTTTTTATTTCAAGTTACCTTTTTGCAAAGAAGGTATGCCAAATCGTCACTGATTTTTTTCTACAGTAATAGGTTATGTAGATGTTTTCTAAACACACCTGTAATATAAATAATATAAATACCAATTTCCTCAGGAAAAATATTTATCCTGATCTATTAAACAAAAAAAACTGGTTACACAGTTTAATTGTAACAATCGCTGGGTTTGTAGTAGTCCAAAGCAACCAGAGGTCAAGTCAGGAGATCAGGTATCTGGCAAGTAGAATCAGAATTCAATTATCTTGGTCAGTAGAGGTCAAACCGGGTAATTGGATATCAGGCAGAATTGGAGTCTGAAGACCAAATCAGGAATGATGTAGGGTCAGAACTAGACTTGGGCACCAGGGGGCTCTTCGTGTTCGTCTTCGTGCTCGTCTTCGGGGGAAAAAAAATCTTCGTATTCCACGAATATTCGCCCGTTCCTGTCTTCTCTTTGGGCGAATATTCGTGGCCATTCTTCATGCTCGTTTGATCTTCGTTTCCCTCCTGGTTGCCTAGCAGGGGTTAATACGGGGTTAACAACAGATCGGAGCAGCAGCAGCTGCCGTGAAGGTACGTGTGTGCAACTCTATTGGTCGTTTCGGCAGGGGGCTGGTCTGGCATCAACGAGTGAATTGCAGAACGCACTTCATTCGTTGATGGCAGGCGAGCCCCCTGCTGAAACGACCAATAGAGTTGCACACACGTACCGAGGTGTACTGTACACAAAATGACCTAGACAAATGCTCTAAGGAACTTGGCCTCCTTTTTATCATACACAATCACACATCCATAGATGTTTAATAAAAGAATAGGGATTATTTTACATTTTTAAATTGATTTTGGACCACTTGTAATACATGCCTAACATTTGCAACCTATTTACAATGGCATACTTTGCAACCACCCAACTTTTACTGGACAGGACTGGAAAAAAGCAGGACTGTCCACTAAAATCTTGGGTGTGTTGGCAGGTATGCGGATGGAAAAATGAACTAAAAAATAGCTTAGGGTTAATGTACGGTTATGTTTAAGATTAGTAGCAGTGCACTGGTTTGGTTAAAGATGTATTATGTAATTAAATTAATAATAATTTAATAATAAATTAATAATAATTTAATTTTAATGGGTTTTTTTAAAAAAATTAGGGGTTTATTTAAATGTATTTTAAAGTTAGATTTATTATTTAGTACTTTATTATATTTATTTAATGTACTTTATACTAGTGCTACCTACCGAGCTATAACTACCTACGTGTATTTGCATACCTAGTTTAGCTAAATTATATGGGACAGGACTGGAAAAAAGCAGGACTGTCCCTGAAAAAGTTGGGTCTGTTGGCAGGTATGTGGATGGAAAAATGTTATAGGATGAAGTGTGAGTTATAGCGTTAATGCTAGTGAGTGTGGAAGTGAAGGCCAGGACAAATAACAAGAGGAAAGGTCCTTGGGATTTGTGCATTGTACGTGTGTGTGTTATGTGTTATGTCACTGTGTTATATGTGTTATGTGTGTTATGTGTTATGTCACTGTGTTATTTGTGTTATTGTGTGTGTTATGTTTGGTTGGTTGTGTATCAGAAAGAAAATAATGAAATGGAAATGGAAAAGGAAATGGAAAAGGCGAATGAGTGGGCAATTGGCGACCCACTCACCTGTTTCACCCCAGGGCAAAGCACCCAAACACTGTCAGTCTTAGACGTTTGGCAGCAGACTTCCTGAGCTCAGACACTAGGCCCTAGCGTAAGCTGGCCACTCCGGCGGAGGAAGCAGGCGTTGCCACACCGCAGACAGAGGCAGCCAGGGGGGAGAAACTGCCCTTACCATTAGGGACGTTTTGGGCATGACTCTAGCCAGGAAGCGAACTGGCAGAGAAGAGATGCTGGCACCACCAGCAGCATTGAAAAATGGGAAAGGCGAATGAGTGGGCAATTGGCGACCCGCTCACCTGTTTCACCCCAGGGCAAAGCACCCAAACACTGTCAGTCTTAGACGTTTGGCAGCAGACTTCCAGAGCTCAGACACTAGGCCCTAGCGTAAGCTGGCCACTCCGGCGGAGGTAGCAGGCGTTGCCACACCACAGACAGAGGCAGCCAGGGGGGAGAAACTGCCCTTACCATTAGGGACATTTGAGGCATGACTCTAGCCAGGAAGTGAACTGGCACAGAAGAGACGCTGGCACCACCACCAGCAGCAGCAGCAGCATTGGAAAAGGCGAATGAGTGGGCAATTGACGACCCGCTCACCTGTTCCACCCCAGAGCAAAGCATCCAAACACTGTCAGTCCTTGGCGTTTGGGAGCAGACTTCCAGAACTCAGACACAAGGCCCTAGTGTATCTGGCTACACCGGCGGAGGTAGCAGGCGTTGCCACACCGCAAACAGACGCAGCCAGGGGGGAGAAACTGCCCTTACCATTAGGGACATTTGAGGCATGACACTAGCCAGAAAGCGAACTGGCAGAGAAGAGACGCTGGCACCACCACCAGCAGCAGAATTGGGAAAGGCGAATGAGTGGGCAATTGACGACCCGCTCACCTGTTTCACCCCAGGGCAAAGCATCCGAACACTGTCAGTCCTTGGCGTTTGGGAGCGGACTTACAGAACTCAGACACTAGGCCCTAGCGTAAATTGGCTACACTGGCGGAGGTAGCAGGCATTGCCAAGCCGCAGCAAGTGCAACCAGGGGGAGAAACTACCCTTTCCATTAGGGACATTTGAGGCATGATTTCAGCCAGGAAGCGAACTGGCAAAAGATACTGGCACCACCACCAGCAGCAGCGTTGGAAACGGAAAAAGGTGAATGAGTGGGCAATTGACGACCCGCAAAGCATGAAAGTCTGTCAGTCCATGGCGTTTGGGAGCGGACTTCCAGAACTCAGACACTAGGCCCTAGCGTAAATTGGCTACACCGGCGGAGGTAGCAGACGTTGCCACACCACAAACACGTGCAACCAGGGGGAGAAACTACCTTAAACATTAGAGAGAAAAAAAATTAACTTTCCAAACTAAGAGCTGGGTAACCCAACTTGGGTAGATTGAATTTAAGAAAGGCAATCTGCTCCATCAGATGAGGTGCCATGCGTGAGCGCTGTGGACTCAGTATGTTTCCAGTCTTAGAAAACACGCGCTCACTTTGAACAGTGGTTGGCGGACATGATAGAAGCTGCTGCGCAACCCCTGAGAGTGCAGGCCACACACTCTTCTTTTCATCCCAGTAGCTAAGAAGATCAACATTAGGCGCAGAAGGAACTCCACAGAGGTAAAGTTTGACCATTTCAGCAGCACTACTCTCATTTCTGCTGCTAGCTCTGTCAGATGGTCCAACTATCCTCCCAAGTGCCTCTTCCCAAAACGCAGCTGCTCCACTCAGCTGTGTTGTTGTGATGCTTGTGGCACTGCTGCTGATGCTGCTGCTAGGAGTAGCAGACCACATCATCTCTTCCTCCTCCTGCACCTCTCCCTCCTCGGACAGCATTCCCATTTTAAGCTGCCAGTCACGCACCTTGTTGACCAATTGCTCCCGGTAGCTACTGAGAACATTAAATTTCAAAGCTAGCTTTCCCTTAATTCACAAAGGCACGCTAGCATCATTTCGGGACTCTCTTCCATGCGTTTGCGAAGGTGTACTTTTAGCAGATCCTTCAGCTTCCTTACTATGGCTGCTACGTCAGGATGTAGAGTGCCACCTTGAACAGCCTCACGGTTTTCAAGGAACACATCCATCTTGCTGCCTAGATGGGAGAACACTGGGATTACCTGGGCCAGACTGGCAGTGTTTGAGCTTAAATTTTCTGTGGCATCCCTGAATGGTTTAAGGACTGCCACTAGCTGGGCGATCACTGTCCAATCCTCCCTATTCAATGGAGATGTAATCCCAATATTGTGCTCTGAGGCAAGATTATAGATTGCCCTCTGCAGCTCCAAAATCCTCTCCAGCATGTCTAACATGGAGTTCCACCGTGTACTGACATCCTGACGTAGGCAGTGTACGGGAAGACCTGACCTCTCTTGCTCTTCCCTCAAAAGTTGGCTAGCCTTAACACTATGGTGAAAGTGCCCAGCGATCTTTCTGCAGCGGGACAGAACTACTGCTACCACATTAGTTCCTTCTGACATTGCTGCCTTCACTACAAGATGGATGATGTGGGCTGCACAGCGCACACCAACAATGTGACCATCTCACAGCGCTTTCACCATATTGCATCTCCGTCAGTTACCACAAAACCAACTTCAACATTGGTGCCCGCCTCTGCTCCCACCCAAAGGCTAAACATTTTCCTCATTGCATGCAGAATATTTTGGGAAGTGTGCTTTTCATCCATCACTTCTGCATGGAGAAGGAAAGATCGGTAGCCTGCTGCAGCAGCTTCCTTAGACACACCGGGCTGCCACCAGTGTGCTGTCAAAGAAAGAAAGGCATGCTGGCCGCTAGGTGCACTCCACAAATCTGTAGTGAAATGAACACACTGACCAGCAGCCTTGGAAAGCTCCTCTTTCACTGCTGCACACAGGACCGATACAATGAGGGAACAATGTTCCTGCTGAAAGTGGAACGTGACGGAACTGTATATTGTGGAGCCACAGCCGCCATTAATTGTTTTAAAAGCTCCCCTTCGATCATAGAGAAGGATGCCCCTCCAACAGCAATGAACTGACCAATCAGTCGCGTTACTTTATTGGCCTGCTGTTTGGGCATTGACCTTTTGGATTGGAATGCCACAAATTGTTCCAGGGTGGGCTGGACATGCAGTGCTCCAACCTGCCTTGGTCTCTGGCTGCCAGCACTAGCTGCTGCTGCTGTTGCTATTGGCTCAGAAGAAGCAGCTGTTGGGGTTTTTCCATGGCCACCAGCTATGCTGCCTGCACTAAGCTTTACTTCTGCATCTTTCCCCAATAGCACAGCGTTGTGTTGAGTGCTGAGGTGATGCTTCATGCTAGCACTGGTAAAATGGGCAGACACTTTCCTTCTGCTTATTAGCTTCCCACAATGTTTGCACTTTCCATTGCGCCCTTCTTCAACATTTTCAAAGTGCTCCCAAATTGGGGCGCGCATAGCCTTGGAGTGTGCCTTGGGTGCTGCTCCTACTGCTCGGGGTGGATGAACAGAGGCAGAACTAGTGGTTGTGGGACTGGTAGTAACAGTACTGGCCATAGTGGGACTGCTAATTGCTTTAGCTTTAGATTTGCTAGGTTTTGCTGCTGCTGGTGGTGGTGATGGTGATGATTGTAGCGGAGAAGGTGGAGGCTCAGGGGAAAATTGTGCACTAGTCATTTGGACACTGCTCCCTGAGGAATCTGATTCCTGACCACTCATCTCCTCTACTTCCTCTGGCTCATAGTCTAGTTCTTCATTAGCCACATCGAATGGAATTCCTGCTAGGCTGGAGATAAGACTGATATCGTTGTGAGACTCGTGACTAGTAGTAGTGCGAGCAGGAAGAACAGACTCTGCACTTGGCCTCTCAGTCTCAGGCTCCTCTGCTACCTCGCTAGGTGGAGTTCCACTATGTGTAGCCCTCTCTCTAACTGTCTTTACAAAAATTTTGTAAGGACTTGGTGGCTTGCTAGAGGTACTAGGAGGACATGGCGTGGCGGTACCGGTGGGAACAGTAGGCGCAGCACTAGTGGTGGTAGAGGTGGTAGAGGTGCGGGGGGTGGTGGTGGTGGTGGTGGTGGTTTTCCCTACAAAGGAATGAGATCACTTTGGTTTGGGACCCCTCTGAGTCTTGCTGCTAATTTGGCTCTGCTTGGTACCTTGCATGCTGCTCGTGGATGGGGAAGATGCTGCTTGGGGCAAAAGGCACTTCTTTTTACTCACTGGGCTAGTAGAAGTACTAGTTGTGCTACCCTTTAACTTTGAACGTGCTTCTGGTGCTTTAGGCTTTCCGTAAAAAACCATAGAGCTTGTGGGCCTAGCCGCTCTACTACTGCCTGCTTTTGGTGCCTTTCCTTTACTTGATGATCCTTCAAGCAATGCTTCCCCAAATGATAAGCGAGAGCTTGGCCTACTTGGCCGACTAGACTGACACAAAGGCTGCACTGGTGGTGGTGATCGTGGTGGTGGTGGTAGATGGAGCTTGTCCCTCCTTAGTCCCAAAAGGAGGATCCATTTCAAATTTTGTGTTGTGTGTGTAGTGTAGTGTTTAAAAAAACTTTAAAAAAAAAAAAAAAAAAAGGGGGGGGATAAAAAAATTAAAGACTTTGAATTTACACGGGCCTAAGAGCCTATCCTACTACTATGCTAAACCTAAAGCTATATTAGTATTCTAGTCTAACTCTAGGCAGACGCTCTCAAGCCCACTAAGCTAAAGTGAGGTTAAGTTATATATAATATTATATTATTAATAGATTAGAATTACTTATATTAGCGATTATAGATAGACTATAGTTTATGAATTAGAATTTATATTATATTATATAATATATTATAGATTAAGAAGATAAAAGATTAGAATTATTTTAGTACTACAGCTATTACAGTTTGCTTAGTACAGTTGTTGTCGTCACACAGTCAATTTTTCTTGAAAAGAAATTAGAAATAAAATAAAATGTCACAGCAAAACAGTTAGCTTCACTGCTTGCTGAAACACACAGCACTAATGCGGCTGCACTCACTAGCCCAACAAGTTCACTTCACTGATGGACTGAGGTGAGCAAAACACTAAGGGTACTTTTAATAAAATTGAAATAAAATGTAAAATAAATGAGAAAATCTTTGCAAAACGTTAACGTCACTGCTTGCTGATCAAAAAAGAACACAGCACTTATGCGGCTGCACTCACTAGCCCAACAAGTTCACTTCACTGATGGACTGAGGTGAGCAAAACAAATGAAATAAAATGAAAGATTATTAATTAAGAAAAATTGACTTGGTCTCTTGCTGTTGCTAAAACAAAGCACAAACTATAGCGCTGCAGCACCAGTACTAATAAGATTAGCTGAACTATACGCTAGTAGTAATTAATTAATATTATTACTTTTATTTATAGCTAATTTAATTAACTATTAAGATAAGAATTATAGAATTATTGATATTAATTAATGATTTTAGATTAGACACTAGCAGATGTCTTGAATGTCTACAGTACACTCTACACTAGTATACTATAGTTTATAATATATATATGACTGACAAATATATATATATATATATAATATTATAATGTACTATTAAATTATTATATATTCTATTAAATTATTATTTATAAATTCTATTATTTAATTTATTTAAGCAGGACAGGCAGTAGGCACTAGTGCCAGCCCAGGGCAAGGGCACCCCAGTGCCACTGAGGTACTGGGTGCACTGTCAACTCAACAGCACTATACACTACAGTTGATGACAAATTAAATAAAAAAATTATTAAATTAATCAAATTATTATTATTAAATATATTAATTAAGTAGAACTGAAGTGAGGAAGAGTACACTGTGAGAAATGGCAGGCTAAGGCTTACCAGTCTCACACAGAACAGAACAATCTCTCTGTAACGCTCGGATGCAGCACAGCAGTGTTGCCAAAGCAGTCACAGCGAAAAATGAATGGATCTCTCAGGCAAGCTCTGGTCTTATAAAGGCGCCTTCAGAATTAAAAAAACAGCAGCACAGGCATTGGACGAGACCCTTAGCGTTACGTCACAAGAGTGAGCTGATTGGACAGACGAGGATCAGCTCACTCCTGTTTGAAATTTTGGCGGCTGCGCGGCAAAAACGAAGAAGATCACAAAGAATCTTCGATTCTTCGTGGTTGTGAGTCTTCGTCTTCTCCTACGTTTTGCCAGCACTGTATTCTCTTCGGCGTGTCTTCGGAAAGAACAAAAAAAGGGCCTCTTCGTGCTCGTTTTCATGTTCGCCCGAAGACGAATGCGCAAGTCTAGTCAGAACCAAACAAGCAGGATATAGCAGGCAAGGTTTCAAGGGCTAGAAGCAGAAACAGGTTCTGACCAGGGTCAAATGAGCTAGCCGGGTCAGCAACTGATAACAGTACAGTAATCAAAAATATTTGTTACTTCAAATGATATAGTGGTACATTAATAAAACAATAAGATGATATTAAAAATCTTTTATTGCAAAAAATGATGAAAGAAGAAAGAAGAAGAATATATAGAGGTGCCCCAACAATAAGAAATAAAATAGTAAGGAGCCACCTAAAAGTCACACAGAATATAGGTAAAAGGATTTTATAAATGGTTGTCACAACCCTGGGTTAAAAAGTGCTGTTTAATAATATATTTCTATATATTTATATATCTCTGTGATTGTTTTATGTGCCTTTGTTCTCCCTCATGTGCCGCACCTGTCCATGTTCCACATGTCCTGCCCACAGACTTGAACCCTTCATATCCCGGACGCCATCGGCCACACCAGTGCATCCTTTTCCTGCTATTAACCCACAGGTTTTAGGGTACGGATCAAGAACGATTCAGGGGAGGAGCCTCCCGTGGATTCCTGGCACAGCTGCCGAATGCGCGTCGGCTATCTCGCGGCCAGTCCCGGGGAAACTTTGAACTGTTGTCGCTCGGGGTTCCTTCGACCAATCGCGTCGGACAGGATCACCGCCACTCCTTTGGGATCACCCCAAAAAGGATGGTTTAAAGCTGTACGGACATTGCGGGGCTGAGATGTCTAAGTGTGGTGCCGGACTCAGTGGGCTGGGCGGGAAGATGTGGACATGATTTATGGTTTGTTTCTCACCTAACCTGCATAAAAGCCTATGTGTTTCCCAAATAAAGAGTTTCTGTTTTACCTCACTACGAGTGGGGTCTTGTTATTGAGGTGAGCCTCAGTGCTGCCCTTATCAGGGCGGTAGAGCGCTGTATTGCTATACTTCCGTATACTGCAGTGCTGCCGAGGTTCCTGAAGAGCTGTGTCCTCTGCTATGATCACTTATTGTAATTTTCAGGACAATAGCCCCACAGACTCCGGCTAGCCACAGGTCGTTCCCATCACAATGTGGTTCCTGCTTAGCGTGCAGGAGAACTACACATACAGACAAGAAAAGAATAGCATACACATTTGTCACTAATAAAAATTATACATTAAACAATTTATAACACGTTATTAAAAAATATTATATATTTGTTGTCTTGCCACTGTGGTTTTTTAATATGTAGGGAGAACTACAAGACCCCTACATATTAGAAAAGAAGAACATGTAAGAAATATACACAAGGGCTTTGACAAACATAGTGTTTCTTTTCACTTTACACAAACTCGTAACAGTGACCTTGAGATACTAACGTTTATAGGGTTAATACAAGTTAAAAAGAACTGGAGGGGCGGAGATTTCATTAAAAAAAACCTTGGTCAACAAGAAATGAAATTAATATATTATCTAAATATGGATTGAATAGTGACTTTGAACTGTATAATTCTTTATATGGTTTGGGTCTGTGTATTTTGGAGGACTGTTGGGTATATATTGGAACACCATTCAATGTGCAAAGTATTTTATGTTTTGGAGAGTATTTTAGATTTTATGTAGATTTCTAGCCTTAGCCGCATGTATGTATAAATACCTTTAATTTTAGTCTGATTTCTTTTTTTTATTATAATCATGATAGTTTAATTTTATTATGATGAACTGCAGTGTTAATTAAATTCACAAATGTAAAGAAGTGAATATATGCAAATGAGGAACTGCACCTCCAATGGAACATGCTCTATGCAAATGAGTTTGGACATTTAAGGACAGAGGCTGAGAGGACTGATACGAATCTGGTGACGCTGTCCATAGTAATATGCGTTGTTCGTATCAACATTACACAGGGAAGGTGCCGGAAGATGACATCTACACTTTTAGGAAGAAAGCCAGTGGTTGCAGTAGTGCTGCTGCAATCCAGGGATTCAGACTAAGGAACATATTTTGGGACTTCTGGTTTTTATTGTAAGCATGGATATTTTATTTATTTATTAAAGGTATATTTTCGTATAACCCCCCCAATATTTTGCCTCCCTCTGAGGATTTATGACGACTTAATCACTGATGTTATATTGAAAGCAGGTGCATATACAGGAAACTTTGCATTCCCCCATTTAAAGTCATCATATAGGAGCATTTGATGCTCCATAAAGTGTAAGAGTCTCTAGATTTGTTCACACCTTTTAATTAGAATTTAAGAACTGGAATTATCACAACAATAAGGGTGTTACCCTTCTATTGATGTGTGCTGCTACCTTATTTTTTTCTTGATAAATTTACAGCTCCTGATATATGTCACTGCCAAACAAAACCCCAATATGTGTTCAGCAACATCTCCTCAGTGCAGTGATACCACCCATGCATGGGTTTGCTGGGTTGTTTGGGAAGTAAAATGCTACATTTGGGAAGTGCACATTTTTCAACTTGGAACTTTGACATCTGGTCCTTCTGGCCCCCATGTAGTATTTGGGACATCTTTGAACAAGGCCAGTTCAATTTACCCCATCAAACCATATTTGTTTGAACAATAGACAATCTAAGGTATTTTAAATGCTGGTATTTTAACTAGTTATATGCACTAATTCTAAAACCAGCCTGTGTCAAAGTTTTTGGTAGTCATTATTTGTGTGTTTTTTTCATGCACGTTGTATTTTAGGTATGAATTTATAAACTCCTTGTGTATGTCACCGTAAAAAAAAACCAAAACCAATATGTGTTCAGCAACATCCCCTGAGTACAATGATACCACCCATGCATGGGTTTACTGGTTTTTTTTGTGGCTAAAAGGCCACATTTGGGAGAAGTGCTTTTTTTATTCTTCATTTTGAAATCTGGTCAGTCAGTGCTTATGTCCTAATTGGGACACTATTGAACCTGGCCAATTAAATTTTCTCCATGAAACCATAATTTTTTTTAAACAATGCTAGTATTTTAACTCTTTCAATGCCATGATTTTTGGGTTCCACTGTTGGTGACATCACTGCATAGTTGTTTTTAAATGTTACCACATTTTTATTCATTTTTTGAACTATTTTTATTTTTTTCCAATTTTATATAAGTATATATTACAATCACATTGTGATTCAAAAGCTGGGCTCCATTGACTTTCATGGCTAAATGCAGTACCTGGGGAGACCTTGTTGGAAACTTTTTTTAAAAGACGCCACTGTGACGGAACCCTCCATCACCGGGACCACTTGAGAGGCCTGACAGCCAGCCTCCTCCCTGGCTTTGTAAAGACTTCTGTGGCTACCCCCAGCAGGATATCATCTCATCACTTGTTGAGGGGATTGTCCCTGGCAGACCGCCATTGTTTTACTTTAACGCTTTCCTTGCTAAACCAGGGGTGTAGTTTTTGCAAATGTGTACTTTTTTTTTTTTTAATTTTAATACATAAATCTTACAAAAAACATATAAAGGACTATAACTTACAGTACAATAGCAGCATAATACTGATAGATCTAACGAAAAAAACAGTTGATCTTACCGGATCTAACGAATATCTACCAAAATCCATTAAAAAAACCTCCAAATTTCAGTTGAGGGGGGCCAACCCGTATGTATACCCATCCCCTGCACACAAAATAGGATTGTAAATACCGCCTCCTGCGTGATAGATCTAACGAAAAAAACAGTTGATCTTACCGGATCTAACGAATATCTACCAAAATCCATAAAAAAATTCGAAATTTCAGTTGAGGGGGCGCTAACCCGTATGTATACCCATCCCCCACACACAAAATAGGATTGTGAATACCGCCTCCTGCGAGATAGATCTAACGAAAAAGCCAGTTGATCTTACCCGATCTAACGAATATCTACCAAAATCCATTAAAAAAATCAGAATTTCAGTTGAGGGGGGGGCCAACCCATATGTATATCCATCCCCGCACACAAAATAGGATTGTGAATACCGCCTCCTGCGTGCTAGATCTAACGAAAAAAACAGTTGATCTTACCGGATCTAACGAATATCTACCAAAATCCATTAAAAAAAATCTGAATAGATAGATAGATAGATAGATAGATAGATAGATAGGCTTTTTTGTCCTTAACATTTTGTATTATAATACTACTAACTGTGCTTCTTCAATTTTTAGGTCTGAATGTTAAACTTTCAAATGATATTATAAAATAGAAATGTGTATGCCATCTGCAAAAGGGAAAATTTCAAGATATGGACTTTTGAGAAAATAGAAAATAAGAAAGTGGGGACATGCTGAAATTGCAATAACCCAAGTAATTGGAACTAGTGTTTCAACAAATATACCTTTGCATTCTTTGGTAAGAAAGATCATCTGTATCTGTGCATTAGGAAGAAAGGGTCTGTATTTATATGATATGGACCTAATTTGGAGCATACAGTTTGCTACTGGTGACCTTCAGTATAGTCTCGATCTTTGTCTTTCAGTGTTGACCCAGCAAACATCAAGTCCTGCTAGTGTATTTTCAAGAAAAAAAAAATATTTTTATGCTCATATAATAGGTGAGTTAATTTTTGCAATAAGGAGTTTCATTGTGCATTTTTAATTAAAAAATTAAACTTGTACTTATGGCACACTGTTATTGACTAGCTACAATTCTGCTAAAATACCATGGATCTTGTCATATTAAGTGCAGATTGTTAGTTGGGTTGTGTATTTCAATGCCTAGTATAAACACATTAGCTTCTCTTCCTAAGGTTAAATCACATAAATACATCGCATAAACTTTTAAGAAGCTTTTCAGTTTCTGTGGCAACAACCTATGCATAAAAGATGTAGGAGGTATTACAGCCGCCATATATTGTATTCATTGTGTGCCTTTAAGACATTGAGCACTGGGATATATATATATATATATCACTTCTGCTGTTCCATTTATCTACTACCCCCTCAGTAAAGTAAAACTTCTTCATATTAAATCTACCACACTGGTTTTACATTATAACCTCTTGGTTTGTAGTTCCTTGAAACAAGCTTCCCTCCTGTATTTTGTTAAAACTCAAAGTATTTAAATGTTTCTACAACATCTTCCCTCTCTCTTGTTTCCTCCAAGCTATACATATCTGAATGATTTATTGCTCCCTATCTCTATCGTAATGTGAATATTGTTTTTTTAATGCTGTACAACACTTTTATTTTAGATCTGTGTTTAACCACCTCCTCCTTCTATTGTGAGTGCAGAAATTTGCATTCAATAAACTGGTGATTTCTTTGTGTAATCACTGGACATTTAATGCACCCACCTTTTGCCTGTAACTCCTTTTCCTAACCCAAATTGAACTCTAGTCTCTAATTGACAATGTTCTAAAAACTATAGAGTAAATAAAAGGAAATCTTCATGGATCATTTTTGTAAGCCATTTGGGAAATAATCATTACCATATGTATAAACGTAATAAGATCAGTGCAGGAAAGTTTTTGCTGGAAAGAGATTTAGTCGTTATTGGTGAACAGCACACTCAGCGATGCGGTGCACAGTAATGATAAACATTTTATCTTCCATAAAATGATTAAGGTCAAACAGCTAAAATCTGGCAGTATTAAGATATTGCAGTTAAAGTATGTTGACATAATGAAAAACTGAAAAAATCAGTTACTAATATATTATAGCAATAAATTCCAGTTCATACATTGGTCTTTGTACAAAGATTTTAAAGGGAGTGGATACAGCTAGGATAGCAAGCAAAAAAAACCGTGGGTACCAACTGCATTGTGATGCCCATAATTTTAGAATGGGATGTCCAACAAGCTGATACAGTATGTATGATGGTATGTTGTCCACATACTTTTGGTAATATAGTCTGTGTATATTTATATATCAGGGTTCTTACTCTTGACAGGGGAGGCAAACTGCAGATAGATTAACAAAGAAAGAAAAAAGCATTTCTGCACCTCTCTTTCTTTGTTAATCTATCTAGTCTCTCATGCACTTCGAGACCAGCTTTGCCCTTTTGAGAAGTGCACAGGAGCGGTGGAGTACTGCAGGGGAGGCATTACAGAGGCAGGAACTTAGCAAGTTCAATGAACATGTGGCCCCGCTGTTAAATGCGACGCTGCTTACAGTTAGAAGGAAAGCTGTGTTGAGGTAAGGAGGTGAGTGAGGGAGTATGCGTATATGGATATGTATGTGTTTGTGTGTGAACATGAATGTGTATGTGTTGAACACAAAGCTGAACACGAAGACGAACACGAAGCTGAACTTCACCGGCGCCCCAGTCTAATGAGCAGGACAAAGAAACAAGACAGAAAAACAAGAAGAGGCAAGAGAAGAATCAGAGCTACGGGAAAGGAGAGAGGGACACATAAGTGTGACACTCTGCCTGGTTTCCAGGACCTGTATTGTGCATTCAGGTTTTTGGGCTGTTCCTAGTTCAGCATCTATTGGCCACCCTGCCTCTGTTTCTGCTATTCTTCTCCTATTGTTGTCACCTGGCCTTGTTACCTGCAGCCCTGCAGTATAAAGGCCTGTAGCTTCCTGCAAACGGGGCCTTTGCATTGTTTGGCTTTGGTCCTTGTTCTCCTGCTAGCAGCGTTCTATTTTGGATAACCCGTTGTGACCTGGCTTGCTTTTGACTTTGTTCCTTGGTCCCTGATTTGGCTCTTCCTCTGCCTGTGTTGACCCGGCTTGTTCTGACTCTACTCCTGGATTCTGATTTGGCTTTGATATCGTCCTTCTGGCCTGTCTGACTATGTCTGCCCTGCCTGAGGGCTCCCAGCCCTGTGCCCTGCCGGAGGGCTCCCAGCCCTGTGCCCTGCCGGAGGGCTCTCTGCCGTGTGCCCTGCCTGAGGGCCCCCTTCCGCGTGTCCAGCCATGTTCCCTGCCTGAGGGCTTCCAGCCGTGTGCCCTGCCTGAGGCCTTCCAGCTGTATGTCCAGTCGTGTGCCCTGCCAGTGGGCTTCCAGTGACTTGCCCTTCTAGAGGACTTTGGTCTCTGCCAGGTTCTATTTCAGCATCAGCCTTGCCAGCCTCAGACCTGCTTTTCTGTCTGCTATATGCCTGTCTACCTTGCACCATGAATCGCAGTGTAAAAACAGACAACACTATCCCTGCACTACGACCCCTCGCTAACCTGCTTACCCAGTGTGTGACAATAAGTATTCGGCAGAGAAGGTAGAAAGACATTGAGAGTGTGAAAGTATGAGTAAGCGTGAGAGTGTGAGAGAACATGGGTGAAAGTGTGAGAGCATGAGAGAGTGAAGTTAAAATTCATTATATAACAATGGTGGTGGTCATGATTGTGTGGAGCGCAGAATTTCATCCTTGGACCCAGGCAGCACAATATCTCGGGCTGACCCTGTTAAACATATATATATATATAATGACGATGCAACAGAGCTTCAGGTCTAAGAGTGTCTGCAGAGATTATGCTAACAAATGCTCTTCTGACATCTGCATCTGATTTTTCAGTCATAAAAAAAAAGTACGTGGTGACGGAGGAGAAGGAGGACGTGATTGCTATTTGTGGATATACGTTCGGCTGTGCAGCAGTGGATGAATGCGGGACGCAGTGATTTTGAGAACGGCCGCTACTCCGATTATTTTTTTTTTTTATATATATATTAAAGTATTCAATTTTTCATATCACCCTCGCCTCCGGATCTGTGCTTCAGGAATTCGGGAAGATTTCCCTCGTTTCTTTTTTTTCCAGAGATTACGAAGTTTGGATATATCTCGGGAGGGGAGGACACTGGCAGCATATCTCGGGGGGGGGACAGTGGCAGCATATCTCAGGGGGGGACAGTGGCAGCATATCTAGGGGGGGGACAGAGTGGCAGCATATCTCGGGGGGGGACAGAGTGGCAGCATGTCTATTAAAAAAACTTTTTCTTTTAAAAAGCACCAAACTTTTAGGGTGCGGCCTATATACGGGGGCGGCCTATATCCGAGCCAATACGGTATATACATTTGTCTTGATGAATTACACTATGATGTCTTTTTCTTTTTTTCTTGCTTTATGATTGAATTAAATATACTGCTCGGATCTCTTTGAAGCTACATTGAATTGCTACATTGAAATTGCTACATTGAATTGGTATTATTTTTATATTATCTACACTCACTTGGTGTGGGGGGGCGCGGTCACCTATATATGTTTTGTATTTCTTCCTTTAACAAAGTGGGGTTTTGTTCTAAGGTGCTCCAGCAGTATGTTCACATTTTTTTTATTACGTGTCTTTTGTTCACATAATTTTGTTTTATATTGTTTATATAATTTTTTTGCACACTACTCATTTTTCTTTTTAGTATAAAAAAATTAAAAGCCCACTTTGATATCATATTTCAGACTGTGATTCTGATAATTTCAGTAAAGACTGGGAAAAGCAGTGAAATTATAAAGAGAATAATGTGAAAGACAAACCAAGCAGGCAGTTGTATACTTGGTTTTGCTGGACCAGGGCCTATCCAGTAGTCCAGCTCAGAGGTGTATGAGCGAGGAGGCCACAAGTAAAAAACTGATGAAACCTGCTGAAATTATACACCAGGAAACTCCATGGTATAAGAAGAATATAGCCTCACGTGTTTCACCTTAGCAGGTGTAGTCATAGATGATTAATCATAGATGTCTATGATTAAGTCTGCACATGAGACATTATATTCTCCTCATGCTGTGATGCTTTTATGATGTAACAATAAAGCTTGAATTTTTATTTGGATGACGCTGGCACTATTTCGTGACCTATTACAGGGGCGTCCAACATGCGGCCCTTGAGGCGCGGCCCGCGTGAGATCGGCAGCCAGGATCACAAGAGCCCTGCTGGGAGGGTCTATTCTCTGCTCCAGTCCTGCTTCCTCTGTGGGGAGAATGAGGGAGGCCACGCCCCCTGCTGAAGTCTGTGAACGGCATCTAGAGCAGGTAAGGGGGAGGGGGGAGGTTGTGTGAATGAGTATGTCTGATTGAGGGAATGAATCTGTGAATGAATGAATTTGTGTGTGTATGATAGCATGGATGTGTAAGTGCTGGAACCTAGGCATGATGGGACTGTGATTGCTGTCAGCAATCACACTCCTATCATGCCAAGTCAGCCAGTACATGCTGAAACCTGGCTAGCTGCCCCCCTTGTGTATTGATGCTGCCAGCAGTCCCTTACGAAAAAATTACTGCCGTTTTTCTGAAGTAATACTGCAGTTTTTTGGACATGAAAAAACTGCAATACTGCACTTTTACTGCAGTATTACTGCACGTTTACTGCAGTTTTATGCATTTGTACTTCACTGTACTGCAGTGAACTGCACTAGGTTGCTACATTGTTTCACTTACCCATTTAAGTTTGGACAGAGTCCAAACCACATACACAGATGTCTTCTATCTTGTTTCGGCCTGTCTGTTTTTTCCTCTATGGGTCCCCCGACGCTCTGCTGATATATTCCTGTGAATTGAAAAGATTGTAAAAATGAGGAACATTTGATATGTCACTTTTTTGACTTTATAAATTATTTATCTCATACACTTACCGATCACGAATATTGGTGGCTACGAGTCCCGACGACACGATAGGAATCTAAAAGAAAAGAAAAAAGAAAAGACTAAACATGATGACGTAGAGATGACGTAAACAGAGGAAGACGGCGAGCCGGGACCTTTAAAAAACCGCGCAAACACAGACGGGATACAGATTGATTCTTGAATTTCTCCTGAGGAAGCCGAGACAAAAATCGGGGAAACGCGTTGAGATACTTTATAATTATCGAAATTTGGACTTTACAAGGACTTGCTGATTACCCATTTACCTTCGTGAAGGACACTGCTTTTACGCATAACCCATATGTTATGCCCATCTGTTTGTAAGTTTTTAATCTATATTTATTAAACAATACCTATTTTTATTGCACTATTTCGTTTCCTATCTTCTACACAGAAGTTCCAAGACAGAAAAGAGTCTGGATTTCTTGACGAGCTATCACTTTCAAGTACACTTGTGAGTGCAACAAATATCAGAATTTTTGTTTTTTCGTTCGAACTTATTACACTATATTTGTTCTATTTTTTCCCACATATCTATGCGCCCCGACTTTTGTCTATATACTGTTTGTTGTAACACTTATGAGGAGTGTTTGATCTACGGGAGCAGCAAGATCTGTAGGGTATTGTACATTATTTTTTATATTTTTAAGACTCACCCACTCGTGAAGGTGTTCCTTTTCAGTTGTAGTAATAAATACAGATAGACACTAGTCTGACATTTACCTGCTAGTTAGCCTGGTGCATGTACAAATAACAAATCGTTCAAGGTTTTCTAAGGTTATGCAATTCTAGCAGCAGAAAGGTGACCAGAAATACCCAAAAGTGATATTATAAAAATAGGGCATAAGTAATATTTGTTTTGGTTTTTTTTGCTTGTTTTTGTTAGGAATGAATACAGTATGGCAAGACAAAAAAAATAAATGTTGCTTTGGGGAGATAAATTATGCGATTTGCTTCTTCATTTTTATTATCTTTTTTGTTCCTTATTTTTTATCATCATCAAGTTAATGTTCAGGGAGCTCCCTAGGTCCCCAGGGCTTAAGGTTTTGTTGTACTTCGGTTGTTAATCAAAGTTCATCCTGTAGTTATATAGCAGCTGAATGCTGAGTTAAAACATGCAATTCAATAAAATGGTTCAGTAATATCTAAAACGACCATTACTGAAGTATTGTAAGCCACAGTAAAACAGCAGAAAATACAAAGGGCTCTGTGATATATAAAAAAAGACCATCACTACATTGCAGCCTGGGGAAATGTGCTAACAACAACAAACGCTTGTTGTAGTCCCCTGTTGTCCTGTAAATAATTGATATCACTAATAAATATATAGTGACCAAAAATATATTCTATATACACTAACGTTTAAAAGTTTGGGGTCACTTAGAAATGTTCTTGGTTTTAAAGAAAAGCAAATTGTGTCCATTAAAGTTACATGAAATGGATCAGGAATACAGTTGTAAATGACTATTATGGCTGGAAACATCATCTCATGCTGTTCTCAAACTAACTCAGCTACCACAAGCACTACTGAAAATGTGTTGTTATGTAAACTTTATTTGAAATTGCTAAAGAAATTGAGATAATGATTGATGTCCCCAGGTAGAGTTTTGCCGTTAGGCGTTAAAGGTCCGTACGAGCGACTGTATTGGTTGCCGGCGAGGAACTCCCTGCCGGCGACCAATAGAGTCGCTCATACGGACCTTTAACTCCTAATAGTGAAACTCTGCCTGGGGAGACCATTGGTCTCCCTGCTCCAGGAGTTAAAGGTCTGTATGAGCCTGATTATAAGACGACCCCCCCCCAAATCTGAATATTAATCTAGGAAAAAAAGAAAAAGTTTGAATATAAGACTACCCTATAGGAATTTTTTTTTACTAGTAAATATTAATGTAAAAAAAATTTTCATAGTTAATAAAAGCTATGATTGAGAAAAATATTTTTTGGTTTTTTTTCGTTTTATTTGCCAACCTGCCAACAGAGTTATGCACATTTGCCACTCTGCCCCCAGAAATGTCTTATACCCCCTGTATACAGGGCCGGCCCTACAATGGAGCCGAGTTGGGCAATTGCCCCAGGCGGCACTTTTGAAGGGACGGCACTTTGCCGCCCCAAGCACTTTTTTTTTTTTTTGAAGCAGAGGAGAGAGAGGGGCGCCGAGTGGTTTTCGTTTACCCGCTCGGCGCCCCTCTCTCTCCTCTAGCTCGGTCTTGGTGCCGGCATGTAATGCTGAGCGCCGGAAGTGACGTCAATTTCCAGCACTCAGCATTACAAGCCGGCACCATGGCAGAGCAGGGAGACTTGCCGCAGGACTGTCTAAAGGTAAGTACAAAGGGGGGGGATAGGGTAGATAATAGGGAGGGAGGGTAGATAATGGCGTCGACGAAGTTTAAAATGCTGCCCCCCCCTCCCTGGCGTCGGAGGGGGGGTTACATTTTAAACTTCGCCGACGCCATTATCTACCCTCCCTCCCTATTATCTACCCTATCCCCCCCCCTTTGTACTTACCAGTGAGCTGCTTTCAAACGGCGTCTTATTTTTATTTTTTTTTGGATGCGGAGGAGAAAGAGGGTCGCCCAGCAACCGCTTGGCCCCCCCCCTTATTCTCCTCCACGAGGCCTCTACCTCCGTTCCGGTGCCGGCGCCGGCATTTCATGCTGAGCGCCGTAATATGACGTCATATTTCGGCGCTCAGCAGTGGGCACCAGCGAGCAGCTTTTAAACACTGTCTTTTTTTTATGCGGAGGAGAGGGGCACCTAGCAACCGCTCAGCGCCCCTCGTTCTCCCCGGCATCCAAAAAAAAAAAAAGACAGCATTTAAAAGCTGCTTGCTGGTGCCCGCTGCATTACTGCTGAGCGCCGAAATACCGCGTCATATTACGGCGCTCAGCAGCAGTGAAGCAGCGGGCAGTGCAGGAAGACAGAAGCCTCATGCTCCTGTCGCTGGACCTCAAGGTGAGAGAACTACAAAGGGGGAGAGGGGTTAGACAGTGATAAGGGATGGAGAGGGGTTAGACAGTGATAAGGGAGGGAGAGGAGTTAGACAGTGATAAGGGAGGGAGAGGGGTTAGAAAGGGATAAGGGAGGGAGAGGGGTTAGAAAGTGATAAGGGAGGGAGAGGGGTTAGAAAGTGATAAGGGAAGGAGAGGGGTTAGAAAGTTATAAGAGAAGGAGAGGGGGTAGATATAAGTCAAGAGTGTGAAATAATGTGTGGATGCATTGAGTGAATGAGGGAGAGCATGAGTTAATATGTGAATGTATTGTCTGAATGAGGGAGAGCATTAGTTGTCTGAATGAGGGAGAGCATGAGTTAATGTGTGGATGAGTTGTCTGAATTAAAGTGTGAATTAGTGAGTGACTATAAAAGTGTTTGTGTATCATAGATGTATATATGTGGAAGGGCAAAGATGGCACTAGCAGGAGGTTTGAGCCTTGGGGACCAAGATGGCACAGGCAGGGTGCATATGGGACAAAGATGGCACCGGCTGGACTGTTTGGGGACAAAGTTGACTTGTGCTAGGCTATTTGGGGACAAAGATTGCAAATCTTATGTGTGCTATCTGGGTGCTGGTCAGGTTCTACGTGGGCAGTGTGGACGCCAGGGCTGACTTTGGGGTTTTAAATATACCTTTAATGCCGTGTTTTTATGTGAATTCCAATTGATCTTTACCTGCAAAGCTGGGTCTTTGTGTTATTCTGTAGATCCATATGTGCTATGCTATGTTTCCATACATTATTTATGTGTACCTGCAAATACAGGGTTAATGTGTCTTATTCAGTTGATTAATACCTGCAATGCTGTTTCCATGCATGTATTTGATCTATACCTGCGATGCTACGTTTCATATATTATTGTATACCTGCAAATACAGGATTTGTATGTCTGATTTTGTTTATTTGATATATACCTTCAGTGCTGAGATCACAAGTGAATTTCAATTGATCTGGGTTTGTGTGTTGATCTATACCTGCTATCGATATCATAGTTTCATATATATATTTTTCTGAAAAAAATATATATCTTACCGGTCAAAAGTTTGGGTCACATAGCTGTTTTTATGGAAATTCCTAGCTGTGTAACATAATTGCAAAAGGGTTTTTCAATGATCGCTTAGCCTTTTAAACTTAACTTTGGATAACACAACATGCCATTGGAACACAGGAGTGATGGTCGGTGATAAAGGGCCCCTGTACGCCTATGAAAATTAAAAATCAGCAGTTTACAGCTACAATAGTCATTTACAGCATCTACACTGTATTTCTGATCTATTTCATGTTATTTTAATGGACAAAATTTGCTTTTCTCTTTTCTTGAAAAACAAGGACATTTATAAGTGACCCCACACATTTGAACAGTAGTGTGTGTATATATATATATACATATATATACATACATACAATCTGTGTTTTGTGTCCCTTTCTGTGAGCTGTGTATTGATTTTCTGTAAATCCTTCAAAACCACCCAGTGCCAAAGAAAAGGTTTACTTTGAACTTAAAAAGCCAGTGTAATTTATTTATATCTTGATTTATTATATCTGCAAAATGAGTTTTTTGTGTTCTGTGAGAAATGTCCTGATAAGACACCATTCAAACCGTATATAAAACTATTTTGCTCCACATAATTTTTAAACTGGGCTAAATATTTTCAGTTTAAATAGATTATGTAGTGAGTCTTTTAAAGAATTTGTTTTAGGTTAACCTATGTTATTATGCAGAAAAAACAGGATCATTTTATAAAGCTATGAAATATAAATTCTAAACATTTAGTGTACATTCGATATTTTGTTTGACAAGTAGAGTATCAATGTTTATTTTTAATATTAAAAGCACGGATGTAATGTTAGAAGATCAATAGTAAATGTACCACATGTTGCTAGAATTGTGGTTATACTGATTATTGATAGATATGTTTAGCCAGTCTGCCGGAATATGTGATAGAATAGGTACAGTGAAAATTCTGGCCTGTAGCCTTGTTTAGAAACCTGGCTGTTGGTTTCAATGCAATTGTATAAGAAAAGCTTATCAGTGAGTCTTAGCAGACTATGCATTGGGACAGGGCCGGCCCAAGACAAAATGCTGCCCCCCCCATTATCTACCCTTCATCTCCCTGCCGCCCCCCCCATTATCTACCCTTCCCCCCCCCCGTACTTACCTTTCAGCAGTCCTTCGGTGAGTCTCCCTGCTCGGTCTCGGTGCCGGCTTGTAATGCTGAGCGCCGGAAATGACGTCATCTTCCGGCGCTCAACATTACAAGCTGGCACCGAGACCGAGCTAGAGGGCTCACAGAGGAGAGAGAGAGACAGGGCCAGCAGGTACTGACAACTTGGTAAGATAAATCCACTCGGCGCCCCTCTCTCTCTCTCTCTTCTCGGCTTTAAAAAAAAAAAAGGGCTTGGTGTCACGAACGCACTCTACTCCAAGCGTGCGCGTGACTTGGTTCTGGTGGTAAAAGGGTTAAAATTCACTATCTGTCTGCCCTAGACCGAAAATAGTGATAAAAATACAAATATCCACCCTTAATACCACCCGCGATTAACTATAATGATATAACAAATATCAAAATAACGCTGCCACCACCAAGACAATTTAGAAATGGGGTGCCTTGGTACCCCAAACGAATCAGACTAAAAAAACCACACAGTATATTTTAACACAATAATTATGTGATTTAAAATTACCAATAGAACGGTCTCTTCAGGTAACGCGAGTCTTTACCAGACAAAGGCAGAACTTAATAAAGGAATATTTATTATGAATAAAAAAATCACAGTGCATACAAAAAAGATGATAAACAGATTATTTACACCAACAGATAAAATAAAAAGGAGAAAATTACAGAAAACCTAACTACTCACTGAATGGTCAAGTAACAGTTTTTCTGTCCGTAGGGCTCCGGCAAGGAAAGATGGCGACTTACTCAAAATTAGATCTTGGCCCCTAGTAAGCACACTGACCAATCTTCTTTCACTAACTTTATACTCTTTCCCAGTTCATCTCGAGTTTCCAAGCCGGCCCAGAGGTGGTATAAGCAGAGGGAAGGTGTACCATAAGTGACCTCCCCCTTGAGTAGTGGAAACATATCCGTCAAAATAACTTATTTTCATTTTATCGTCCCTCCTGTGCTCGCCACAGCCATAATTCATGCATTTATGAATTTCCTGTAAATTGTGAAGTCCATAGATATGTCACACTTGCTACATATGACTGACCATCATAGACTTCACAATTCCTTCCAAACCGTTTACGTTGCGCTGTCATGTTTGTACTCTTTTTGTAGGCTGCGCTTTCCCCGTTCTAGTTATGCACACAAGGAGGTATGATAATGAATATATGAGTTATTATTGATATGTGTTGGATATGACCTGGATATGAGATGGTTTTCCTGACTGCTAGTGGTCACTTAGCATATCAAAGAATCCAGTATTATGAGGGGGAAACAGGCATATGGTCGTCTACATTTGAACCTAGACAAAACGGCAGCTCCACTGCAGGACCTAACACCCTGTAGAAGGCCCCGGTTGGAGTCCGAGCTTCAAAGGACACATTTATCTCACAAGACCTTTTGGCACCACATGACTGTACAATCAAATTAACCCCTCTCATACTGAAATTGGCCATACCATCTCTACCAAGTAGCAAGTCCATGTATGCACTACACAAGTTGGTGTGACACTTGGGACTTCAAAAGTGCCGCCTGGAGTGGTTGCCCCACTCGGCTCCATTGTCGAGCCGGCCCTGCATTGGGCTTTATAAAAAGGAATTTTGTTTTCACAATTTAAGAGTTTTCCATCTAATTGTTGGTAACTAAACCTCCTAACAACAATTATTAGTGTAGGCATTATACACACTATACCTTAGGTAAATACACACTAACATACTTACACACACACACATAGTAACATATTTACACACATACTAACACACAGTAACATAATTGCATATACTTTACACAGTATTATACTTGCAAAGACACAAACAGTTACTCACACAAGTAACATAACTTACACCCATGTGTTTAAGTACCTAAACAAACACTAACATAATTACACAATAATTTACACTCATAGTAACATACACACACTAATATACTTACGTAAGCACACACATATACACTAACATATTTCTAGGGCTGCAACTAACGATTATTTTCATAATCGATTAGTTGGCCGATTATTTTTTCGATTAATCGGCTAAAAAAAATAATGTAACATTTTCATGTATTTAAAATAATTTAATAAACAGGTTGTTAAAAGCAAACGGCAGAATAAAAAAAACTTTGATAAAATGCATTTCTTGTTTTTATTTGCCAACCTGCCTCCCCAGTTACACACATTTGAGCCCAGGCTTGCCACACTGCCTCCCAGATATGCCACATGCCTCCCTGATATGCCACTCCGTCCTTCCCTGATATACCACTCCGTCCCCCCCAGATATGCCACACTGCCTCCCAGGTATGCCACACTGCCCTCCCCACATATGCCTTATATACCCTATATGCCTTATACTCCCAGATATACCACACACCCCCAGATATGCCATTCCGCCCTCCCAACATATGCCTTATACCCCCCAGATATCCCATAGTCCCCTCATAGATTCACAGACTCGTTCACAGCACACTGACACAATACTTTTATAAATAAATACTAGACTTGGGCTCCAGGGGGCTCTTCGTGTTCGTCTTCGTACTCGTCTTCAGAGAAAAAAAACCCTTCTTATTCCGCGAATATTCGCATAGGGATTATTTTACATTTTTAAATCGATTTTGGACCACTTGTAATACATGCCTAACATTTGCTACCTATTTATAATGGCATACTTTGCAACAACCCAACTTTTACTGGACAGGACTGGAAAAAAGCAGGACTGTCCACGAAAATGTTGGGTGTGTTGGCAGGTATGCGAATGGAAAAATGTTGGACAAGAACTAAAAAATTGCTTAGGGTTAATGTACGGTTATTTTTAAGATTATTAGCAGTGCACTGTTTTGGTTAAAGATGTATTATGTCTAAATATAATTTAATTTTAATATTAATTGGTTTATTTAATTTTATTTTAAAGTTATATGTATTATTATTTACTTTATTATATTTATTTAATGTTGTAGTGCTACCCTACCCAGCTATACCTATGTGCACTAGCATACCTAGTTTAGCTAAATTTGATGGGACAGGAAAAAAGCAGGACTGTCCCTGAAAAAGTTGGGTCTGTTGGCAGGTATGTGGATGGAAAAATGTTATAGGATGAAGTGTGAGTTATAGCGTTAATGCTAGTGAGTGTAGAAGTGAAGGCCAGGGCAAATAACAGGAGGAAAGGTCCTTGTAATTTGTGAATTGTATGTGTGTGTTATGTGTTATGTCACTGTGTTATATGTGTTATTGTGTGTGTTATGTTTGGTAGGTTGTGTATCAGACGGAAAAAAAATGAAATGGAAATGGCAAAAGGAAATGGAAAAGGCGAATGAGTGGGCAATTGGCGACCCACTCACTTGTTTCACCCCAGGGCAAAGCATCCAAACAACTGTCAGTCCTAGACGTTTGGCAGCGGACTTCCAGAGCTCAGACACAAGGCCCTAGCGTAAGCTGGCTACTCCGGCGGAGGTAGCAGGCGTTGCCACACCGCAAACAGACGCAGCCAGGGGGGAGAAACTACCCTTACCATTAGGGACGTTTTGGGCATGACTCTAGCCAGGAAGCGAACTGGCAAAGAAGAGACGCTGGCACCACCAGCAGCAGCATTGGGAAAGGCGAATGAGTGGGCAATTGGCGACCCGCTCACCTGTTTCACCCCAGAGCAAAGCATTCAAAGATTGTCAGTCCTAGGCGTTTGGGAGCGGACTTCCAGAACTCAGGCACTAGGCCCTAGCGTAAATTGGCTACACCGGCAGAGGTAGCAGAGGTTGCCACACCGCAAACACGTGCAACCAGGGGGAGAAACTACCTTGAACATTTTGGACATTTGAGGCATGACACTAGCTAGGAAGCGAACTGGCAGAAAAGAGACGCTGGCACCACCACCAGCAGCAGCAGCAGCAGCAGCAGCAGCAGCAGCAGCATTGGGAAAGGCGAATGAGTGGGCAATTGACGACCCACTCACCTGTTTCACCCCAGGGCAAAGCATCCAAAGACTGTCAGTCCATGGCGTTTGGGAGCGGACTAACAGAACTCAGACACTAGGCCCTAGTGTAAATTGGCTACACCGGCGGAGGTAGCAGACGTTGCCACACCACAAACACGTGCAACCAGGGGGAGAAACTACCTTGAACATTAGAGAAAGAAAATTAACTTTCCAAGCTAAGAGCTGGGTAACCCAACTTGGGCAGATTGAATTTAAGAAAGGCAATCTGCTCCATCAGATGAGGTGCCATGCGTGAGCGCTGTGGACTCAGTATATTTCCAGTCATAGAAAACACGCGCTCACTTTGAACAGTGGTTGGCGGACATGATAGAAGCTGCTGCGCAACCCATGAGAGTGCAGGCCACACACTCTTCTTTTCACCCCAGTAGCTAAGAGGATCAACATTAGGTGCAGAAGGAACTTCACAGAGGTAAAGTTTGACCATTTCAGCAGCACTACTCTCCTTTCTGCTGCTAGCTCTGTCAGATGGTCCAACTATACTCCCAAGTGCCTCTTCCCAAAACGCAGCTGCTCCACTCAGCTGTGTTGTGATGCTTGTGGCACTGCTGCTGATGCTGCTGCTAGGAGTAGCAGACCACATCATCTCTTCCTCCTCCTGCACCTCTCCCTCCTCGGACAGCATTCCCATTTTACGCTGCCAGTCACGCACCTTATTGACCAATTGCTCCCGGTAGCTACTGAGAACATTGAATTTCATCGCGAGCTTTCCCTTAATTCTTGGATCGCAAAGGCACGCTAGCATCATTTCGGGTCTCTCTTGAATGCGTTTGCGAAGGTGTACTTTTAGCAGATCCTTCAGCTTCCTGACTATGGCTGCTACGTCAGGATGTAGAGTTCCACCTTGAAAAGCCTCACGGTTTTCAAGGAACACATCCATCTTGCTGCCTAGATGGGAGAACACTGGGATTACCTGGGCCAGACTGGCAGTGTTTGAGCTTAAATTTTCAGTGGCATCCCTGAATGGTTTGAGGACTGCCACTAGCTGGGCGATCACTGTCCAATCCTCCCTATTCAATGGAGATGTAATCCCAATATTATGTTCTGAGTCAAGATTATGGATTGCCCTCTGCTGCTCCAAAATCCTCTCCAGCATGTCTAATGTGGAGTTCCACCGTGTACTGACATCCTGACGTAGGCAGTGTACGGGAAGACCTGACCTCTCTTGCTCTTCCCTCAAAAGTTGGCTAGCCTTAACACTATGGTGAAAGTGCCCAGCGATCTTTCTGCAGCGTGACAGAACTACTGCTGCTACATTAGTTCCTTCTGACATTGCTGCCTTCACTACAAGATGGATGATGTGGGCTGCACAGCGCACACCAACAATATCACCATCTTGCAGCGCTTTCACCATATTGGCACCTCCGTCAGTTACCACAAAACCAACTTCAACATTGGTGCCTGCCTCTGCTCCCACCCAAAGGCTAAACATTTTCCTCATCGCATGCAGAATATTTTGGGAAGTGTGCTTTTCATCCATCACTTCTGCATGGAGAAGGAATGATCAGTAGCCTGCTGCAGCAGCTTTCTTGGGCACACCGGGCTGCCACCAGTGTGCTGTCAAAGAAAGAAAGGCATGCTGCCCACTAGGTGCACTCCACAAATCTGTTGTGAAATGAACAGACTGAAACACTGCTGAAACACAGGACCGATACAATGAGGGGACAATGTTTCTGCTGAAAGTGGAACGTGACGGAACTGTATATTGTGGAGCCACAGTCGCCATCAATTGTTTGAAAGGCTCCCCTTCAATCATAGAGAAGGATGCCCCTCCAACAGCAATGAACTGACCAATACGTTGCATTACTTTATTGGCCTGCTGTTTGGACATTGACCTTTTTCCCTACGAAGGAATGAGATCGCTTTGGTTTGGGAAAACCCCTCTGAGTCTTGCTGCTAATTTGGCTCTGCTTGGTACCTTGCATGCTGCTTGTGGATGGGGAAGATGCTGCTTGGGGCAAAAGGCACTTCTTTTTACTCACTGGGCTAGTAGAAGTACTAGTTGTGCTACCCTTTAACTTTGAACGTGCTTCTGGTGCTTTAGGCTTTCCGTAAAAAACCATAGAGCTTGTGGGCCTAGCAGCACTACTACTGCCTGATTTTGGTGTCTTTCCTTTACTTGATGATCCTTCAAGCAATGCTTCCCCAAATGATAAGCGAGAGCTTGGCCTACTTGGCCGACTAGACTGACGCAAAGGCTGCATCTTAGAACTGGTGGTGGTGCTGGTGGTGGTGGTGGAGTTTGTCCCTCCTTAGTCCCAAAAGGAAGATCCATTTCAAATTTTGTGTTGTGTGTGTAGTGTAGTGTTTAAAAAAACTTAAAAAAAACTGTTATATAATAAATATTAGAAGAATTACTTATATTATGGATTATAGATAGAAGAATATAGATTATGAATTAGAATTTAGAATTACTTATATTATAGATTATGAATTAGAATTTATATTATATAATATATTATAGATTAAGATTAAAGATTAGAATTATTTTAGTACTACAGCTAGTAGCATGAAGCTTTGCTTAGTACAGTTGTTGTCGTCACACAGTCAATCTTTCTTGAAAAGAAATTAGAAATAAAATAAAATGTCACAGCAAAACAGTTAGCTTCACTGCTTGCTGAACAAAAACACACAGCATTTATGTGGCTGCACTCACTAGCCCAACAAGTTCACTTCACTGATGGACTGAGGTGACCAAAACACTAAGGGTACTTTAATAAAATTAAAATAAAATTTAAAATAAATGAGAAAATCTTTGCAAAGCAGTTAACGTCACTGCTTGCTGATCAAAAAAGAACACAGCACTTATGCGGCTGCACTCACTAGCCCAACAAGTTCACTTCACTGATGGACTGAGGTGAGCAAAACAAATGAAATAAAATTAAATATTATTAATTAAGAAAAATTGACTTGGTCTCTTGCTGTTGCTAAAACAAAGCACAAACTAAAGAGCTGCAGCACCAGTACTAATAAGATTAGCTGAACTATAAGCTAGTAGTAATTAATTATTAATTTTATTTATAGCTAATTAACTATTAAGCTAGCTAAAATGAATTATAGAATTATTAATATTACGGAATGATTTTAGATTAGACACTAGTAGATGTCTTGAATGTCTACAGTACACTCTACACTAGTATACTAACTATAGTATATATAACTGACAAATATGTATATAATTTTATAATGTATTCAATTATTAATAATATATTCTATTAAATTATTTATAAATTCTATTATTTAATTTATCTAAGCAGGACAGGCAGTAGGCACTAGTGCCAGCCCAGGGCAAGGGCACCCCAGTGCCAGTGAGGTACTGGGTGCACTGTCAACTCAACAGCACTACACAGTTGATGACAGACAAAAGCACTGAAAAAAAATTAAATTAAAAAATGATTAAATTAATAAAATTATTAATTCAGTAGATGTAGAACTGAACACAGTACACTGTGAGAAATGGCAGGCTGAGGCTTACCAGTCTCACACAGAACAGAACAATCTCTCTGTAACGCTCGGATGCAGCACAGCAGTGTTGCCAAAGCAGTCACAGCGAAAGATGAATGGATCTCTCAGGCAAGCTCTGGTCTTATAAAGGTGCTTTCAGAATTAAAAAAACAGCAGCACAGGCATTGGACGAGGCCCTTAGCGTGACGTCACAAGAGTGAGCTGATTGGACAGACGAGGATCAGCTCACTCCTGTTTGAAATTTTGGCGGCTGCGATTCTTCGTGGTTATGAGTCTTCGTCTTCGCCTACGGTTTGCCGGTACTGTATTCTGTTCTACGTTCCTTCGGAACAGACCAAAAAATGGCCTCTTCGTGCTCGTTTTCATGTTCGACCGAAGACGAATGTGCAAGTCTAATAAATACAGGATTAATCTTCACTGCCCCCAGGCTTTACATTCCCCTTAGTTTGCCTCCCTTTACTTCTAACTGCACCTTAAGTTAACTTCATTAATTAATTCAATTAACCCTCAGTCCTCAGCATTAAATTAACCCTAAAGACCCCATCAACCACAACTGCCCCTAAATTAACCCTAAATACCCCATTAACCATAATTGGTCCTAAATTAACCCTAAACACCCCATTTACCATAACTGCCCCTAAATTAACCCTAAACAGCCCATTAACCATAACTGCCCCTAAATTAACCCTAAACAGCCCATTAACTATAACTGCCCCTAAATTAACCCTAAACACCCATTAAACATAACTGCCTCTAAATTAACCCTAAATACCCCATTAACCATAACTGCCCCTAAATTAACCCCCACCTCCCCTAACTTTCAGCAGCCCAAATATTACCGTATTTGCTCGATTATAAGACAAGTTTTTTTCCAGAGCAAATCAGACCTATTTGAACAAAGCAAAGGGAGAGAGATGAAGTGGAGCGACTTGGTCTCTCAAGAAATCATATTGGAATATTAGTTTTTTTTATTTAAAAGCCCATCCCAAATATGTAATTGCCTATGCTTGGAAAAGCAATGCAGTTCATCTTTTCATCTCTTCAAAAGTGGACATACGGAACTTTATTAAAGCAGGCTTTATTAAAGCCAAACAGTTCTCATCCGCTTTCAAAATGCTGTTTGTTGGCTTACATAATTATAGTGGTGTTTTATAAAATATTAGAACAGTTTTACATGAAACAGTAAATAACCCCGATGGTATCCATTCATTCCAGCATCTTTGCATAGGACAAGTTTGGGACCCATCATTGAACCTTTTATAAGGGTGGGAAAAAACCTCAGGGGAACCCATTTTAAGCTCTGTCCCATGATTTTGTTCTAAAACTCCACCTAGTGTATAATGTAATAGATTACAAAATTGTGATATCGAACCATCACTACTGTCATAAAGTATACCTGCTCCTACAGCAGAACAAGTTGGAAATGGCAAGTAAACACACAGCGTAACTACACAACTTACTCAGTTATATGAAGAGTTATCTGTTCCAACCTCATCTTGGCTTCAATCACAGTATATGAATTTTCAGAATGTTTATCTGTGCCCAGATGACTGGGTAACGAATGAGACTGGGTAACCACAAGGTACATGCTACTAGTAGGAATCCAACTGTTTGGTACTTATAGTGCCTTGCAAACATATTCACCCCCTTAGCATTTTTCCTATTTTGTTGACATTACAATCTGAAATTAAAAAGATTTTTTATTTGGATTTTTAATGCAATGGATGTTGGGGATGTAAAATGAATAAATTAACTTTAAAAAATAAATAATTAAAAACAGAAAAGTGGTGCATGCTACCAATTACCTTCAGAAGTCACAGAAGTTAGAAAGTCCGTGTCGTGCGGACACAATCTCTGTATATATATATATATGTGTACGAGGGATGTTTCCAACGTTTATATTTTCGTTGGAAACGGTGAAGGAGTAGTAATTGGTCATGTCTTAGCGTGTCATGTGACTAGTTCTGTCTGGCAAGCCGGCTGCCCTTGCAGTTTAGTATAAGAGTTTTCACCCTGGGGTGAAGATGGCTGTGAAACTTATAAATTGCACCAAAGATGAACAGCATTCTGTCATATTCTTTTTGTGGGCAGAAGATGTGCCGGGAGCACAAATTCATCTTCGCATGTGTGCTCAATCCACTCATAGAAGACTTGCAGAGTCTTCTATGAGTGGATTGAATAGTTTGAAAATGGCCGTACTGGTGTGACGGATGCAGAGCGCTCTGGACATCCAGCTACAGCCATGATCACGATGAATGAAGAAAGAACCCTGGAACTGATTTGCGAATACAATAGAATAGCAGTTGAAGAGGTTGCAGGAAAGCTGAATGTGAGTGTTGGATCTGCCTATGCCCTGATTCATGATTTACTTACGTTCAGTAAAGTGTGTGCCAGGTGGGTGCCTAAGCAGATGAGCGCTTAGACTTTTGGTGTTGGGACACATGGCCCGTTATCATGAAGACAGTGATGATTTTAAGCAGAAGAATTATGTTAATTTACATTAACATGTATCATTCTACACTTTTATCCCTTTATCACAATGGCATTTCTCTAATCGCCTTCTTATTTTACTATGACATAAAAATAATTTTAAGGTATATATTTTAAGGTACAGAAAAAAAAGAAAAAGCCTGAATAGAAGACTCCCCTATAGGAAAATGTTTTACTAGTAACTATGAATTCACATGTAAACTATTTTTTCATATTTAATAAAAACTATGATTGCGAAAAATGCATTTCTTGTTTTTATTGTCATTTATTTGCCAACCTGTTCTCCTAGTTATGCACATCTGCTCCCAGGCTTGCCACTCTGACCCCTTGATATACCTCTTTGCCCCCCCTAAGACTTACCAATGCATCCCCAAACTTTCCCCCGTGCTCCAGACTCCTTAGTGTCTAGCAGGGGCAGCCAGTGGACGTCTGCATGATGCACGTAGACAACCTCTGCTGCTCCACAGGCTGTCAGAGAGGAGGACCCCGGTCTCCTGCAGTGGTGTGGGGGATCTGGATCTTATAGTCAGTCGTCTAGTTGAGGTCGGATTATAAGACAATCTTGAATATAAGACGAGGGGTATTTTTCCGAGCATTTGCTCGGAAAAAGCCTTGTCTTGTATTTGTGCAAAATTGGTAATTCAATCATTTAACAATTTTAATTATAGATTATCGATTATCAATAGTTGTTGCAGCCCTACTTTTAATGTGTGTGTGTGTGTGTATGAACACTAGTGCAGAGCATTGGTATCAATACTAATTGTTGATTGAACCAAAGCAGCCTTTAAGGGAAGGTGAAGAGAAGCATGATAATGGTAGGACATGAAATTAATTAGATAATACTAATTCAGTACTTTTAAACAGATCTCTGCTTTTGTTGTGTTTTTAATAGCTAATGTTCCAAATACTTTTTAAGAAGCTGTGTTATTTTTCAGGGTAAGGAGTCTTTTCATATAACTGTGAAAGGATATGTCCGCAAAGCAAGTGATTTAAGATTTAAGCAGAGGCAATATTGTTATCAAAGCCAGGCATCGATAGACTCAGCAAGTGTTGATTAATTCTGTATGTGTGACTACAATAAAGAGAGCTTCATTTTCTAAAGACAATGTAGTGGTGGACTGACAAGCATGGTGGCAGATAACTATTGTTTATGGTGACATTGAGGTTACCAAGGAATAAACAATATGCCTTGTTTATTCCATTATTTTCAGCTATTTTTATTCGCTATAGCAGTTGATGGATTAATCCACATAGTGCAGAAAGTATACTGTCTGTCAGAACCAGAGACGGAGCGTAGCGCAGGATCAGGTAACCAAAAGGCTTTAACGAATAAGGTAGTTTCAAATACACAGTTCAAAAGACATAAAGCACAGTACCGTAGTCTAGCAAACAATTTCAGGGTCAACAGGCAGGCAGCACAGTTCTCAAAAGCGAAGGCACAGTTCCAATTAAAGGGGCAAAGGCAGGTAGAGGGATCCAAGAAAGGGTAGCCGAAGTTCAATCACCAGAAAGTCAAGCAGGGAACATCAAAATCTTCAAGCAGAAGGTCGTAGGGTATCCACAAGGAACACGGCTCAACTAGCAAGCAACTAGTGTAGGATTTGCAGGGTCTTTATAGTGTTTCTGAGTGGAGATCCCTCCCTTGCGCACCTGATCCCCTTCAGAGTAAACCTGGTCTCCTCCCCTGCACACCTGATCCCCTTCAGAGCATACCTGGTCTCCTCCCCTGCACACCTGATCCCCTTCAGAGTAAACTTGGTCTCCTCCCCTGCACACCTGATCCCCTTCAGAGTATACCTGGTCTCCTCCCCTGCACACCTGATCCCCTTCTGAGCACACCTGGTAATCTCTCATGGGCATGGTAATTGGTATGGGAGCGGGAGGCAAGCTCCTCCCCCTCCCTTCCTGATTAGCATCTTCCCTCTGTCCATCTCCTGTCTCCGGGGTGTAACCACGCCCCCCCACCACGAGGAAAGCGCGCGCTTTTGCTAAGCGCGGTACGCGGCTGAATCGAGGCCGGGGATACGGCCTGCCCCGCGAACGGGCGATCGCGCCGCGAGGCATCTGACGCCCGGGATCCGCTCCCCGCGACGACGACTCCCGCCGCGAGGTAGGTAACGGACCCCGGTCCTGACACACCCCCCTCCTTACAGACGACCTCCGGGCGTCTCTAGGACCAGGACGTCCTGGATGTGATTGGTGGAATTTCTTGAGTTTCGCAGGGGCGTGGATGTGGCAGTGAGGTTCCCAAGTACATTCATCTCGGCCATAACCTTTCCACAAGACAAGATATTCCAAACGCCCCCTACAAATGCGGGAATCCAGAATCCTTTCAACCTCGAACTCCTCAGATCCCTCCACACTAACCGGAGGGGGTGGTTGGCCTTTTCTTGGAGTGGATTCCGGGACCCAGGGTTTAATCAATGAAACGTGAAAAGTGGGATGGATGCGCCATGATGGCGGAAGTTGTAGACGAACTGCAGCAGGACCCACCAGGGCCGTGATGGGAAAGGGTCCATGAAACCGTGGACTCAATTTCTTTGAAGGACCTGTAGTCTTGATGTGTGCTGAGGAGAGCCACACCTTATCTCCCACTTGATAGGAAGGGGGCTTACTTCTGTGTTTGTCGTAAAACTTCTTATGGTCCTGTTGTGCTTTGCGAAGCGAAGTCTTTAATATGGAAAGGATCTGTTGCAACAACTGAAGACGGTTACCCACTGGTGGGGTGTTACGGGCTGGGGTAAGTCGATGAGAAAAGACGGATGGTACCCATAATTGGCCCAAAAAGGAGACATGCCGATAGATTTCTGAGTGTGGTTGTTATAGGCGAACTCCGCCATGGGCAACAGCTGTAACCAGTCATCTTGCTGATGTGTCACATAACATCGAAGATATTGTTCCAGTATCTGGTTGATTCTTTCTGTTTGGCCATTGGTGTTGGGATGGTAAGCAGAGGACAGGCGTCTCTTGATTTGTAATCCTTTACAGAAGGCGGACCAGAATTTGGAGGTAAATTGGACCCCTCTATCAGATAGGATCGAATGAGGGATACCATGCAGGCGAAAAATGAAGTTGATAAACAGATCGGCCGTTTCCGCGGAGGTAGGTAATTTGGTGGTGGGTACGAAGTGAGCCATCTTGGTCAATCTATCCACTACGACCATGATGGTGTTGTGTCTTTGGGATGGAGGTAAGTCCACTATAAAATCTACAGTTATGTCCTGCCAGGGTCGCTCTGGAACGTGGAGAGGCTGTAAAAGACCGGCGGGTGGAGAGTTACTTCCCTTGGAACAGGCACAGGTTGAACAGGAGCGGACGTATTGTTGTATGTCTCTTCTCATGGTAGGCCACCAAAAGGATCGGGTAGCTAGTTCTACAGTTTGTCTTTGGCCTCCATGTCCGGCTAAGGGATGATCATGGATGTACTGAAGAACGGTGTTACGTGTTAAAGGTGGAACGTAGATTTGACGCCCTCGGTAAAACAGTCCATTTTCGGCTTGTAAGGAGGAAGTGTCCGAGGTGTCGCCTAGAACTCGACTGTGTTTCCTAAGTTCTTCTACCATTGAAGAGTGAAGCGCCAGAAAGTGAGATGGGGGTAGTATGGTGTCCGTGGTGGGGAGTTTGGCGTCTGATTCGTATAACCGGCATAGGGCATCAGCTTTAGTGTTCTTCGTACCTGGACGATAAGTGATATGCAATTGAAATCTCGTGAAGAAAAGGGCCCATCGGGCCTGTCGAGGGCATAGTCTCTTGGCTTTCCTGAGGTATTCGAGGTTGCGGTGATCCGTGAACACCGTGATTGGATGGATGGCCCCTTCTAGGAGATGTCGCCACTCTTCCAGAGCCATCTTAATAGCTAGGAGTTCTCGGTCCCCAACACTATAATTGGTCTCTTCAGGGGTCAGTCGTTTAGAGAAAAATGAAATAGGATGTAAAGAGTCTTTCTCCCCATCACGCTGTGACAGGATGGCACCCACCGCACCCTCTGACGCATCTACTTCCACGTAGTAAGCTTTCTGAGGGTCAGGGATCATCAGGATGGGAGCCGTTGTAAAGCGTTGTTTTAAGATTTCAAAGGCTTTTTGGGCTTGGGGGTTCCATGAAAACGAAGTCTTTTTCTTGGTTAAAGCGGTGATGGGTTGAACTATACGGGAGAAACTGTTGATAAATCTGCGGTAGAAGTTAGCAAAGCCTATGAACCTTTGTACGGCTTTCACGGAGGTAGGTACTGGCCATTGAAGGATGGTAGTGATCTTCTTAGGATCCATCTCGATCTTTCCGGGAGTGAGTACATACCCCAAGAATTCCACTCTATCAGTCTCAAAGATGCACTTAGACAGTTTAGCATATAGGTGGTGTTGTTGGAGACGTTGTAACACCGCCCGGACGTGTTCTCTGTGCTCTGTGAGAGTAGGAGAATAAATCAAAATGTCGTCTAAATATACTATGACGAAGGTATCCAACATGTCCCGGAAAACATTGTTCAAAAAATGCTGAAAGGTGGCAGGAGAATTGCATAAGCCGAATGGCATGACTCGATACTCATAATGGCCATATCGGGTGCGGAACGCCGTCTTCCACTCGTCCCCCTTGCGGATATGGACCAAATTGTATTCTCCTAGAAGGTCGATCTTGGTGTAAATCTTAGCGTCTCTGAGTCGATCCATCAGCCCCGGGATTAAGGGCAGTGGGTATTTGTTTTTAATAGTTATGTGGTTGAGTTCTCGATAATCCACACAGGGACGTAAACCTCCATCCTTCTTTTCAATAAAAAATATCCCCGCACCTGCTGGTGAGGTGGAAGGTCGAATGAAGCCCTTATTCAGGTTTTCGTCTATGTTTTCTTTGAGAGTCTTTAGTTCAGGTTCTGAGAGTGGGAATATCTTTCCAAACGGTATGGCTGCTCCTGGAAGAAGGTCGATTGGGCAGTCGTAAGGTCTGTGGGGTGGAAGTCGTTCTGCCTCTTTGGGATCGAACACTTGACTGAACTCTTGGTATGGACTGGGTATCCTAGGTGCTTCTATCCCTTCTTCTCCTTGAACTGTGGCAATAAGGGAAGACGAGAGACAATGTTGTTGACAAAACCTTGACGAAAAGGTGACTTCTCCAGATGACCAACGAATGATGGGGTCATGTTGCCGAAGCCACGGGAGACCCAAGATCAGGGGAAACAGAGGAGACTGGACGAGGTTAAAGGTGATTACTTCGATATGTCCGGGACCACTGTATAATTTGATAGGAACAGTCTCTAGGGTAACAGGACCTGATGTAATGGCTCTTCCATCTACCAGCTGGACGGTTAGTGGACTGGATCTTGGACGGGTAGGGATCTTGAAGGTCTGGGCCAGCGTGATATCCATAAAGCTCTCGCTGGCTCCCGAGTCAATGATGGCGGTGGTTGAGGTTTCTTTATTTTCCCACTGTAACGAGACCGAAATGGATAAATGCCGGGAGGTACCACTCAGTAAGACAGGAGTAATCAGGGGAGTAGTCTTACCTCGGGCGGCCAACTTGGTACAGTCACGAACGATGTGTCCTGGTTCTCCACAGTACATGCAGAGATTGTTTCTCCTTCTTTGAGCCTTTTCGGACTCAGACAAGGGTCCCCTCGTCAGCCCGATCTGCATGGGTTCGTCCCCAGAGGCGGTTGGCGAAGGGTACCCCGCTGGGGTTGTCTGTGGACGAGTGGGAGTACGAGTAGTCCATCCTTGTACAGGTGTACGTTCCATTCGCCTTTCACGGAGTCTCCTGTCCATTTGTGTTACTGTATGTATCATGGCTTCCAAGGTATCAGGGGCCTCTACTCGGGCTAGTTCATCTTTGAGGGCCTCGGCTAGGCCTAGTCGAAACTGATAAAGTAGGGCAGGTTCATTCCAATTTATTTCGACGGATAAGCGACGAAATTCGGTGATATAATCCTCAACGGGTCGGCGACCTTGACGTAGGTTGTGGATCGCCGCCTCGGCGGTAGCTCTGGTATGGGGGTCCTCGTATAAAATGTCCATGGCTTGGCGGAATTGGACTCAAGTGTCCAGCGCAGGGTGTTGAGTCTGTAGGAGATGTTGGGCCCAGGTTAGGGGGCCTCCGGACAACAGGGAAATAGCGGTTCTCACTCTAACAAAGTCTGCAGCATAGGTTCGGGGTTTGAGTACAAACAACATTTCACATGATGTAATGAAGGCTCTGTATTTACTGCGGTCTCCATTGAATCTTTCGGGTAACAGTACCTGCGGTTCAGGGGCTGCTGCAGCACCTCCTCCTGGTTGCTCCATGGGTGGAACAGGGGGTGGACCCGCTGGAATAGGAAGCGGCCCCCCCTGTAAGGCTTGTACTTGGTTTTGTAAGTTCAATTGATGGTCTTGTACCCCTTGCAAGGTTTGGGCAATAACAGTTATTTGCTGTGTCAGAGCTTGGATAGCATCCATCATGCCTGCAGGCTCCATATGGCTTGCTAGTTTTGTCAGAACCAGAGACGGAGCGTAGCGCAGGATCAGGTAACCAAAAGGCTTTAATGAATAAGGTAGTTTCAAATACACAGTTCAAAAGACATAAAGCACAGTACCGTAGTCTAGCAAACAATTTCAGGGTCAACAGGCAGGCAGCACAGTTCTCAAAAGCGAAGGCACAGTTCCAATTAAAGGGGCAAAGGCAGGTAGAGGGATCCAAGAAAGGGTAGCCGAAGTTCAATCACCAGAAAGTCAAGCAGGGAACATCAAAATCTTCAAGCAGAAGGTCGTAGGGTATCCACAAGGAACACGGCTCAACTAGCAAGCAACTAGTGTAGGATTTGCAGGGTCTTTATAGTGTTTCTGAGTGGAGATCCCTCCCTTGCGCACCTGATCCCCTTCAGAGTAAACCTGGTCTCCTCCCCTGCACACCTGATCCCCTTCTGAGCACACCTGGTAATCTCTCATGGGCATGGTAATTGGTATGGGAGCGGGAGGCAAGCTCCTCCCCCTCCCTTCCTGATTAGCATCTTCCCTCTGTCCATCTCCTGTCTCCGGGGTGTAACCACGCCCCCCCACCACGAGGAAAGCGCGCGCTTTTGCTAAGCGCGGTACGCGGCTGAATCGAGGCCGGGGATACGGCCTGCCCCGCGGACGGGCGATCGCGCCGCGAGGCATCTGACGCCCGGGATCCGCTCCCCGCGACGACGACTCCCGCCGCGAGGTAGGTAACGGACCCCGGTCCTGACACTGTCACACCTTGGAGAGTTTTTCCTTTTTCTCCCTACCTACTATATTACCCCACTGGATCCACAGCTTTGTTCATGTGGACGTCTGTTACCTGATTGCTATGTTATAGTAAGTGTGTATTGTCATTCTCTCATGCACATTAATGCTGCTGTTCCACTTTTTTCGTAGAATTGGAAACATTCTTAAATGTCCAAAACTTAAGAAAATGTTGCCTAATTCACAACTTTTGCTGGCAACACTTAATTGTCATGAGATACAATAGTAGACAGTAATAGGATATTGCAAAAAAAACCCAGGTTTCTATGATGCTTGTATGTTGCTTGTATGAAGTTCAAGAAAATGAAAATGACAAATCTACAAGATGCTATGCTATGCTACTTTTATTTAATAAACAAGCCTCAATGATTTCCTAGGGACTTAGGGATGTTTATTGCCTTGAATTAATGCAAACATAAATGGGATAGATCTTTTACCAGAACCCTGAAAAAGAAAAAACCCTGACATGTTTTATTTCAAGAGGGTGTTATACTGGCAAAGAACATGATTGCGTGTTGAAAAAAAATGGATATTATATCTTGCAAATAACTATTGCTACAGAAAATCTTATACAAGTAGATGCTTTAAGTTATAGTTCTTGAATATATTTTCCCATATGTAATTTCCGCTGAAACCATACACTAGATTGAAGACATCTATACTTGGTTCATGTCCCATATATAATCTTTGGTTGACAAAAATGAACTTTTGTCCTTCTTATGTAACACCCACAGCTTACAAAATCATTAATTGCACACAGCTATACTCTGAACACAATTTTAATTAACTGAATATTTACACTGAGTCCATCATTTTATATTTCTGCAATTTATTTCTTTCAAGTGCATTTTACAAGTTTTAAATTGACGGACAAATTGGTAGGCAAAATTAAACAGCTGCATACAAAAAAAGAAAATGTTACTACAAATGCCAATTAAATAGAGGTCGCACTGTGTCCTAAAGGGATGTGAAGAAAATACATTTTTTTGTTATATCCGTTGTCTCAGATTCATTGGCCTTTTACCTCAATTCTTTTCTCTGAATAAATAGCTACTTATATTTATCTTAGTGCTTCTTCAAATTGTCTGGACCCCATTCTTCTTTGTTTCTATACCTCGGATGTTCAATGTGCTGAATCTGTAAAGATTTATTTTTCAAAAGACTTTAGATTTATACAGCCTTATGCAATCCCATTTGAGACTATGTCTATTCTTCTTACTTAGCTAAAAATCTTCTCTATACAGTTTTGTTCCTAGATACGCTAAGGCAAATATTATTTTACATTCTCTTAGAGACCCAAATGAATCATAAACTGTACGTGCAAAATGTTACTTTTAACCCCGCTTGCTTGAAAAACATTAAACATATCTGAGATTGCTGCATTGTTCCAAAAGCAATAGCTCCCAGGCTCTCAGTCTGTCTGAAATCACTGGTTTTTTTATTTATGAAGCGTCTCGATGGCCTATTTCTTTTCACCAATCTGAACCACTTTTTAGTGTAACCAAAACATATTTGATGGCTGTGCTGCTTTTTACATGTTTAACTTGTTGATGAAAGTGGATTAAAGACTAATAGTTTCCGATATTATCAAATATACAGTTCCTTGACATTACTATTATTTTAAAAGTTAATTAGAAAATATATTTCCTTTCTTCAATCTGCCTGTTTTAAAACCAAGCCCATTATTTCCTCTTTTTTAGTTAAATAATGTAAATGTTTAATGCTATCTATCTATCTAATTTAATTAACATTTCACTAACCTTAACTAAATAACAGTTTTAATAGTACTTCTTAAAAAAATGATTTTTGTGGCAACTGGCTAGAACATCATCTCTTTTAAAATATTGTATGATGCATACTGTAATAATAGTATAAATACAGGCTTAGCTCTACAATGTATGGCAAAAGGGAAATGTCATATCAATTTTGTTTGGGGGGGGAAACAAGTGGAATTTAGTTAATAGATGTGTACACAGACTGAAAGTAGAGAGTATAACACAGTTTAATGAAACAAGAAAAGGAGAATTTTATGAAGAAAAGTTAAATGCTTCTGAACCTGCTTCAAGAGTTATCTGAAATGTACGGATCTTTAAACAGTTTGTAGTCCTGCATGAATTATTACATTACACAAGTTAGTTTGCTCTTCTGTATTTAAGTTTTCTTAATGACCTTGGTCAAATATTCCTGTGGGTCAGCATTGTATTGCTCATCTTGGCTGTTACCAACATGAAAAAATCTTAGAATAACAATTAAGTAATTAAAATAGCTTTTTAAATGTAAAAATGCTGTCAGGGTAACCCCCTGAGGCTGAGGACACATCGGAGTAGGTTTGAGTTTGGGAGGGGGCCATGACTGATTCATGGGGAGACTCCTTATCTGCCTGCTCCGTCCCCTCTTATGTCTAAGTCACCCTGTGCTCATCGAAAAACCCAGTTTGATCTGCCCTAACCAGACTTCTATGGACTAGCCGGGTATGGGGACTCTACATGGCGGAATTAATCCATGCTGCTGACCGGCGGCAGTGCCTGACAAACTTTAGAACTGAGTCACTACAGATGGCTGTTGCCCTACTATGTCGCTCCTTTGGGGTTATACTGTGCTCGTGGTGGGTCACAACCGGAGGTGGTTATTGAGAGGGAGCTCATTTGGAAAACCTGGTTTTAATGCCAATCCTTAAAACGGGGGTTTACCAAGTAGCAGCTCTGGAACTCTGGTCTGGCTACATTATTCCCAGAGACATTCCCGCTCAAGTCTCTTTTTGGAGAACATCCTTGGACCCTGAGCTCTCCACGGGATTGGCGGCGCTCATTTGAGAACACCCCAAAATAGTGACTCTTTACCAGGTGGGCATCAATGTCTTTGAGTTCCATTTGGGACCATATGGAGGCGCCAGGCTGTCTGGTAGTTGATGGGATTATATTATAAGTAAACTGTCAGCAGAAAAGAAGATGTCTATGACGGAGCTGCTCAGTCGGAGCATGGGTCCTGGTCACTGATAATAATACAATGATCTGATTACTTCTTCCTAAGAAAGGCAATGTAAATCCAATTATTAAATGCTTCCATTATTACCTAGGTATTTGTCATCTATTTAATTTTTTTTTTATAAAGGCCAATGCATAAAGTAGCAATATAAGAAGTGTTAAATAAAGGTTTACATTTTGCAGGTTGTTACCATGAAAACTTTGGACATTTCATACTTGATCTGGTTTTTTAATATGTAGCACTCCACAGGCTTCCACTTGTCATCTTTATCAATATATAACTGTCATAAGGAGTAATTTTTTTCTGAGCATGAAAATACATTAAGACTTTATCATTACTGTGTACACATTTAGCAAAAATACATTTTTAGATATGATTTTGAGGCAGCAAAAGAATAGAGATATAAAATATTTAGCATATTTTGGTCTGGTATGGAAAGCAGTGAGGATAGACTGGGACCAATAGTAGTAGGGTAATTATTTGAAGGGTTGCTAAAAGCATACATTCAACAATACATCTTGAATCAGAATATAATTAGTAGAAATTAGCATGTCTTTTGTGAAAGACAGATCTTGTCAAACCAACCTAATAACATTCTATGAAGAAATCAATAAAAAACAGATCTATGAGTGACAGTAGATGTGATCTATATGGACTTTGCTGAGGCATTTTATACAGTTCCACAAAAAGCTTACTTACAGAAATAGTCAATGTGTCAGGGCTGAGTTGGGATCGGAGCGCAGCGCAGAGAGACACCGGGTGCAAGGGAGTGAAGTAAAGGGTAATCCAACACACAAAGTCCAGAATATAGCCAAGGGTCAAAAGTCCGTGTAATCAAATCAGAAGGTTCGCAGTACAACAAGGGTAATCCAAAAACAAAGTCCAGAAATCCAGCCGAGGTCAAAAGTCCGTAATAATCCAAAAACAGCAACAGGGTATAGGAATCCGGTAGGGAACTTGAACAACCAAGTACTGAAGGTACAGGGTTGTAGGTTTAAATAGCCCGCCTAATTGTTGCTCCTCCTCTAACCCCTCCTCTCTCTGTGGCTGTCAATTAGTCCCTAATCCCTCCCCTCTGCGGTTAGACCGCAGGACACGCCCCCCCTGGCTGCCAGCAGCGGTCTGGGACCGCAGGACCCGCCCCCCGCCATACTCGTAGTCCTGGCGTGTGGCTGCCGCCGCAACGGAGGCCGGGGACGCGGCCCACGGCACGGAGATGCCGTTCCGTGCGGCCGAGGATGAAGCTGCCCGGCGGGGACTCCGCCGGGTGAGGACCTCCGTCGCAGACGGGTTGGGACCCGACGGACACATGGCCGAGGACGCGGGCGCCCGGCGGTGTCGCCGCCGGGCGAGAGCCCCCGCCGACGACCGGTAGGGTCCTGACAGGATCCCCCCCGGAGACGCCACCTCAGGGGGCGAGTGGGTGCAGGTTTGGAAGGATGTGCCAGATGGAAAGCACGGATCTTCACGGGAGCATGGAAGTTGGAGGCAGGTTCCCACGTACGTTCTTCTTGGCCGTAGCCTTTCCAATGAACCAGGTATTCTATACGTCCATACCGATGACGGGAATCCAAGATACCGTCCACTTCGTACTCGTCCGCACCCGACACCGAGACCGGGGGAGGTGGAGGAGCTTGTGGTTTTCTTTGGAGCGTATCGGGGAACCATTTCTTGAGGAGGGATACATGAAACGTGGGGTGTACACGCCATGTGGTAGGGAGATCAAGGCGAACGGCCGAGGGACCATAGAGGGCGGTAATGGTGAAAGGCCCTAGGTATTTGGGACTCAGTTTCTTTGATGGTCCCGGTAATTTGATGTGGGCAGAGGATAGCCACACCTTGTCTCCGACTTGATAAAGGGGTGCTGCTTGTCTTCGTTTATCAGCATGCCTTTTCTGATCAAGTTGTGCCTTGTGCAAGTGGGTCTGTAGGGTCTGAAACCCCTGTTGTAGGAGTTGGAGTCGGTCAACAGCTGGGGGAACCGTGGCCGTAGGAGGTATGTCCACATGGAACTGCGGGTCGTACCCGTAATTAGCCCGAAAGGGCGTCATCCGAATCGAACTCTGTACCTGGTTGTTGTATACGAATTCAGCCACTGGTAACAGAGGGCACCAGTCGTCTTGGAGGTGTGACACATAGCAACGAAGGTACTGTTCTAGGATCTGGTTTATTCTTTCAGTTTGCCCATTGGTCTGGGGGTGATATGCAGATGAAAGAAGTCTCTTGAGACGTAACCCTTTACAGAATGCAGCCCAAAACCGAGACGTGAACTGCACCCCTCTGTCGGATAGCACCGTCTTAGGGATGCCGTGGAGACGAAAAACGTGACGGATAAACAGGTCAGCGGTTTGTGCGGCTATGGCGTCAGCAATAGGAGGAGGGACAGGAGGTGCAGGTGGAGCCGCGGCCATGGGAGCCGCTTGTAGGGCTTGCACCTGGGCTTGCAAGGCCTGTTGATTCTCCTGTAGCCCTTGCATGGTGTGAGCCAAAGTTGCAATCTGCTGCGTGAGTGCCATGAAGGCATCGGTGACTCCTGCAGGCTCCATATGACTTGGTTGTTATGTCAGGGCTGAGTTGGGATCGTAGCGCAGCGCAGAGAGACACCGGGTGCAAGGGAGTGAAGTAAAGGGTAATCCAACACACAAAGTCCAGAATATAGCCAAGGGTCAAAAGTCAGTGTAATCAAATCAGAAGGTTCGCAGTACAACAAGGGTAATCCAAAAACAAAGTCCAGAAATCCAGCCGAGGTCAAAAGTCCGTAATAATCCAAAAACAGCAACAGGGTATAGGAATCCGGTAGGGAACTTGAACAACCAAGTACTGAAGGTACAGGATTGTAGGTTTAAATAGCCCGCCTAATTGTTGCTCCTCCTCTAACCCCTCCTCTCTCTGTGGCTGTCAATTAGTCCCTAATCCCTCCCCTCTGCGGTTAGACCGCAGGACACGCCTCCCCTGGCTGTCAGTAGGGGTCTGGGACCGCAGGACACGCCCCCCTGGCTGCCAGCAGCGGTCTGGGACCGCAGGACCCGCCCCCCCGCCATACTCGTAGTCCTGGCGTGCGGCTGCCGCCGTAACGGAGGCCGGGCGAGAGCCCCCGCCGACGACCGGTAGGGTCCTGACACAATGAGATTCTTTACAATTGATTCACTCAAGTAACCTATTAAAAAGTTAGAACAATTTCTATAGAGAATTTATCACTTAAGGGGAATCATGGAAATAAATATAAAAACATTTTTTTATTTTTTTGTGTTTCCCTTTTTTCCGATATCACCATTAGTAGCACATATTACTCATATTTGGTGATGAGATCTCACTAGTGACTGTCACCAACCTGGATCAGCGGCCGCTGGTATGAAGGAGAGGGAGACCACCTTCTGCTAGTCTCCAGCCACAGCTGCCTCCACGGAGGAGAGGGAGACCACCTTCTGCCAGCCTGCAGCCACAGCAGCCTCCACGGAGGAGAGGGAGACCTCCCTCTGTCAGCCAGCAGCCTCCAAGGAGGAGAGGGAGATGCCCTTCTGCTAGCTACCAGCCACAGCAACCTCCACGGAGGAGAGGGAGACCTCCATCTACCTGCGCACGTCCTCTGGTGGTTAGACCCAGAACCGCAGGCACCTATACTTATAGGCTAAGGTCTAGCCACACTCAAGATGGCTGCCGGATTCCACCAAACAGGAAGTGACATCAGCCTGTTCAAATTTTGGCGCCAATTGCTCCAATTGGTGCCTAGTCACTTCCTCTTCCTTTATAAACTCCCAGTGGACATTCAGACCTTGCCCTCTGATGGTCATACCTATTCCTATAGTGTTACTCCTCACCCTTACGAAAAAATTACTGCAGTTTTTCTGAAGTAATACTGCAGTTTTTTGGACATGAAAAAACTGCAATACTGCACTTTTACTGCAGTATTACTGCACATTTACTGCAGTATTACTGCACATTTACTGCAGTATTACTGCATTTGTACTTCACTGTACTGCAGTTTTACTGCAGTTATTTTTGTACGGAAGTACAAATGCAATAAAGCTGCAGTACATTGAAGTACAACTGTAGGTTTGCAGTATAAAAAAAAGTGCACTAAATGTGCAGTAATACTGCAGTACAACTGCAGTACAGTGAAGTACAAATGCAGTAAAACTGCAGTAAATGTGCAGTAATACTGCAGTAAAAGTGCAGTATTGCAGTTTTTTCATGTCCAAAAAACTGCAGTATTACTTCAGAAAAACTGCAGTAATTTTTTGTAGGGGCAGTGCGCGCAGGGCCGGCCTTTGGGGTGTGCGACCTGTGCGACCGCACAGGGCGCCACACTCCAGGGGGCGCCGCCGCCACCGTAGCGTACCGCCACCGTAGCGTACCGCCACCGTAGCGTACCCAGCGGGGGGGGCGAGCGGCACCCGGTGCCGCTCATCAGGGGGGCACCCGGCACCCCTCCAGAGACGGACAGTAATGTCCGCCGCTGGAGGAGCAGGCTCGCAAGGGAGCGGTATCGGAGGTCTTTAACAGACCTCCGGCTCCCTTGAGTGATTTTAAGACGGTTCAAGGATCTCCCTTGAACCCGGCTTAACATCACTCAAGGGAGCCGGAGGTCTGTTAAAGACCTCCGATACCGCTCCCTTGTGATCCGCGCGGCAACAGCTGCTGTGCGCCGGGGTTTGTTGTCAGATCCCGGCGCACAGCACTGAAGCCGCGCCCACCACTGTCCGTGCCCTCTGACCCGGAAGAAGACAGAAGACAGAAGAATAATCCGCCATTATTCGTCCATTCGTTGCCATGTGTAGCTGAAAATTTCAATTAGACTCAATTAAACTGCAATTTGATAAATGACATAACTAAATTAAGACAAGATAAAAGAAAACTTACGATAAAATTAATGAAACTATTATATTTTTTTTTTTTAAATGGTACTATAATAGTGATAAAGCAAACAAAACACTAACTAAAATGTACAATATAATGCAAGAAGAAACACAATCAAAAAAATTGTAGTTGGGAATAAAACTCTGCTATCGCCTAAAGAGATAGCAAAAGCATTTGCAAAATATTACAGTTCTCTCTACAATCAAAGAAAATAAGAACTCTAAACAGAAATAGAAATTTTTATTAGATTAAAACTTCTTAAAAAAACTAGAGACAAATTGGAGAAACTAAATAGACCTTTTTCATGTTATGAAATAAATGAAACTATAAGAAACCTAAAATTATGGAAAGCACCTGGCCCAGATGGCCCTGCTTCTGCCTTTTAGAAAAAAAATTCTAAAATTATACCACCATTATTATTATAAACTTTTTCAGAAGTTAAGAACATACCACAAGATATGCTGGTCTTCTAATTATAGACCAATGTCATTAATAAATTTGGATATTAAAACGTATTCAAAAATGTTGGCCGAAGGGCGAAAAACAATCTTACTAGAAGGACCAATCTGGTTTTGTGACTGACAGAAGGCCTATAGACAACATTTCGAAAACAAAAATCTTTAATTTAATTCATAGAATTAACTCTCACCAAATCACTCGGTGTAACTAGCGATCAACGCTAAAAAAAGCTTTTGACAGAGTTAACTGGATATTCTTAGCTCTAGTCCTAGAAAATTTTGGTATAGTAGGAAGGCACTTTAAAGAAAATATAATGAACCTTTATTCCTGTCCTCAGGAAAGGAAGTGGGCCCAATGTTTGAATCAGATTTCTTCACAATTAAAAATAGAGCTAGACAGGGCTGCCCTTTGTCCCCTACTTTATGTGCTGTCTATAAAGCCTCTTGCCACTATAATAAGACAAAATACAGATATAAAGGGAGTTCCAATTGGGACTGAAAAATACAAAATTAATGTATGCAGATGATGTCCTCCTAACCTTGACTAACCCGGTGGTTTCTATACCCACTGTCTTTAAAACTATACACACACAATATTCTGGAGACAAAATTAAAAAAAGTAACTCTCAGCTTTCCTGACCACTACAAGTCAACAATTCCAAAGGACTATATTTGGATGAACAAAAAAATGAGAATTTCTCAAGGGAGGACTAGCCATTTCAGTCATCTACAAATTATATGATGCATGCTTAATTTCCCACCTACAAGATTGGTCAAACCCAGAACTAGAAAATACTGGTTGGTACGTTATGGAAAAAATTGAATGCTATCCATATCACCCAACTCACTTGTTATGGCTTAGCCAATCTACAGCAACAAAATGTCAGATAGAAAACATGTTCATAAGGGCACTCTTCATGACTTGTCTAAACTTACCCCAATCGAAGTCCTGAGCCATTAAATAACTGACCTCGATTTGTCTAGATGGACCCTTTAGGGAATATGGATGCACTCTCAGATATAATTACTCAAAATAACATTTTTTTAAATTTACAAGAAAAATGTAATCTGACTTCTAGTCAAATGTGTTCCCTTTCTTAAGAATAAAAAACCTTTCTTCCCATGAGGAAATTCTTCTGTAATCATTCATTAGAAGTTTTGTTGCTCCATGGAAAGAAAAGGAAACAGATTTCTGGTGTACTCAAAGTATGAGTACAAGTATGAGTAAACTGACCCAGAACCAGATTTAGACTCAAAGGAAAAAATATACACACTTTTTGGTTATTTATAAAAGGTTTAAAAAAGGGTAAATATTAAATTAATTTTGAACGTAAATATTGAAGACTGAATATAACTAACGATCAAATTTGTTACACATATTAATATTGATTTTACATCTTCAACTATTTTTATTAAGATATATTTTGTACTTTACCCAATGTTTGATGAAATAAAGAAATATGTATGATTTTGGGGCAGCAAATTTGACAAATGAAGAACAGAGGTTGTTTATAAAATATCTAATGCTCTTTTGTAAGTAAAAATAGAGATCTAGGGGTGGCATTAGACGTCATCTATTTGGACTTTGCTAAGGCTACTGTACAAATTGTCAGAAATAGGCTTAGGGCCAAACATGTGTACTTGGATTAGAAACTGGCTAAAAGACACTGTAAAATGCAAGGTATTAAGTGGAGTGCCTTAGGGGTCTTGTGCCCTCCATCTTTTTAATTTGTTTATATAAGAACCGCCAGCAGCCGCCGCCGGGATCTTGTGCCTCTGACGCTGACCACACGGTTTCTCTTACGCGCGCCCTTGTGTGGCCAATATCAGCTGTACAGAATTGCATCTTCTCCAGGATCCACACAGTCTATTAAAGGGATATGACCCTTATATGTTCCAAGCCTCCATTTCAAATTCTCGGCGGGAGATTCTATTGAAGGGCTAGTTAAACCTGGTTCTAATGCTATGTCAGTGCATATATATATATACATTTACACACTGATTCACATACACATAAAATACATTTTATATTATTGTACTATTGCCAGACATTACACACATAGTCACACAAACAAACACAGTGACAAACAGAAAAACAGTCACATACACACAGTCAAACACATATACCTGGTGGTGGCTGTAGCTTACACTGAGCTTGGTGTGAAGGAGGGACTCCTGAGAGGAGTCAGTGGAGAAGTTTCTCCTGATTTACTGAGACCCCTTTCAATCAGACTTCTCATTCCAGGACAATGCATTGAGACTGCACAGGACCCGGGAGTTAAAGTCAACCTGGGCAATCCGGGACATGTGGTCTCCCTAACATTGATACATGGTTTACAGCAAAAAGTTCTCTGTGAAGACCCAAGTTTTGTAGGACATAAGGTTTAGTTCAGCAAAAGAATAGGATAGGAAGTGAAGTGGTGGTACTACTTTATCCACACACTTCACGGCCACATCCTTTTCTAACAAACTAGAGCTAGAATGTTGGTGAGTAGCCAGCATGCTTCAGTTTTCTATTTTGGCTTGCAATTCTTGTGTCACATAATCACTGCAGTTTTCAGTGGGTTTCCAAAAGACTTTCTTAATTATAAACAATATAATGGATGAGCCTTCTGATGAAGTGTTTTGATTTGATTTTTTTCTGGATATTTTTGTCTGTGGAATATTTTACCATATTTTGTTTACTGCCACCTAAAAAGCTCACCAGGGTGTTTTGCAGTGCTAGGATTATACTAAAATCATAAAAAGCTTCTGTGCTTAACTAAACTCATGCTGCCTACAGGCAACACTAAAAACAATTTATACATAAATTTTGTATTACTTATGAAAGCACAATTAAAAAAAATAACGACCTTCAGAAACATCAGTTTTCTTCTTTTTTCTTATAGCCTTCACGGATTATCGATTTTTCTGACCATTGCCTGAGGCGACGAGTGCACAGAGCTGGAATGCCTGCAGCCATCAGACAGAATATAGTAAAACAGAAACTACAAGTGCAGTTTGAACAGACAGCCACTAGAATAGGACTGTATTCCAGATATGTTGACTTTTGCATACAAATCTCAGCATTCATATTTGTTTTGTAAAATATCATTTTATAATTGTATAGTATTTCACCTCATATGTTTTGTCCCTTGTTCCATGTTTGCACACAGAGTTTGAACAAAATACACATATCCATCCAAGTGCAAAATCTACATTGTAGACATTAGCATTATGAAATCTCAGACGCTTTTGATTCCATTACTCAGCAATGACAATCTTTTGGTGCTGTTTGTTGTTTTAATGTCTGGTGTATCAGGATAATGTCAATTCAAAGTGTTTATTTTTGAGAGGGCACTTAGGAAAAAAAATCAACCATTTTCTAACGATTAGCTATTGGACCATGATGTGTTCTCGTTGTCTGTTTTATATTTGATGTTGTCCTTTATTTCACCCCTAATATTCCATCCCTCCACATGTTCGTGTCACTTCCACCTAAAAATGCATTGCCATGCTATTTCACTCTCTGATGATTTCCTGTGTTAACTATTGACATTCCTACTCTTACTACTCAACTCTTCACCAAAGTTTGACACAAAGAATGCTGTCAAATAACTGCCTAACTCTATACACTTATTAACTGTTCAATCTTGTCATGTAAGAAAGTAGCGGGGACAGTGCTATGAGTACTCACCATCCCACCAGAAACCAAAGCCCACCTACCCTAAATAACAACATTGCCACAGCTTTATTAACTCACACACCATACCACCAAAAATTCTTAGTAACTACCTCGTACCACAGGATCCTGAACCCCGGAAACAAAACTAAGACTGAAACTAAATTTACGCTTTACTGCAACCAAAATCCTTCACAAACCACTGCACCTCAGCCACCAGAGATATTTCCAACCACTCCACATTCGCCCAAACTGTTGCACGCCTCCTGACCAAAAATGTATAGGAGTGACCGATGACTCCCTTGAAGAGAGTCAGGACCTGAAAGACAACAAAATGCTTATCAAAGAGCCTCAGGATGAACGTACAACAAAATCATCTGGGCTGCTACTGCCTAATGCCCCTTTCCAATGCCTCTGTAAGCCCCAACCTCAACACCTCCATTATGTCCTGAATGAGTCAGGATCTCAGGTAGGAACCCAATTGCAGCTCTCAACAGGATCAGTTTACAAAGGGTTCAAGTAGAAGGTGTAGTCAAGCAGGTCCAAAGGTCAGAAATCCAGGAAGCAAAGGTTCATAAGTGGAATAAACAGGCCAAGGGTCAAAGAGAAGGTATACAGTAGTATAGGATTCAGGAGCCAGACATTCTCTGCAAATAGTACAGAACAAATGAGCAATGAAGGCTCAGTTGTTCAGGGTTTTAAAGGGTAAAACGCCACCCTTTGGTATAATCAGTATCTTCAGGTGTCCATGGCTTGTTCTGAAGCCATGGACACCTGGGGAGATTGGAAGCAGGTGTGTGTGTGTGGTTGCCAGGGAGACTTAACGCTGAGCATAGGGGTCGGCCCTCTTCCTGGTTTGTCTCCCCGGTGTCCCTGGTTGCCAAGGAGACGTGTTGAATTGAATTGACTGTGTGTTGAATTTTAATAAAACATTGGCTGAATGGCGGTAAAGGGCCTCAACCAGAAGCACTGAATGAAATCATAGCCTGTGCAGGCCTGGATACAGTTAGACAGGCTTCACATAGATGTCCTAAATGGTGCTCTGGACTACAGATCTACGCCATATTCGAGAGGAGCATTGTGAAAACCCCTGCACAGCTTCCCATCATGAGGGACCTCAATCTATTACCTTCAGACAATTCGACCAGCTGGGACTTTTGCATGTACTTAAAAAAAATGACAAAGTTTGATATAATGGCTATGAATACCAGATAAATGGGACTATTTGCTACAAAACTGTTTAAATTTAACTAATTTCATATTGTAGTAGCGGGTTGTAACTCAATACTCCTTAAAAAGCCTTGTTACAAGTCATTGTATTATCTGTTGATTGGCTTGTGAGAGAAAAAGCACTTGACTTGAGTGAGAACAAGTAAATGGCTAGTTAAAAGGGGGATAAACATAACCAACAGTTTACCTACAAATATAATTTTCTATATAAAATAGAATACCACAACTGGCAACAAAAAACAAAAGGGCAGTTATGTTTTAAATACGTCAGGAGCTTCATATGGAAAACAGGATTACACGTTTAAACAGGAAAAAAAATAGAATTAAGCTGTGCCACACACTCACTATGGCCGTGGAACAGGAGGATGCTCTTTTGGAACATAATGCATACTGTATCTTAACGGTAATGCTGGACAGTGAACAAAGGCAAGGATCATATCAATTTTGTACGGTACTTTTGTACAAAAGCTCATGAGAAAACTGCTAAATAGATTCTACTATTGTCCTGAGTTTAGAAATACCCAATGTTTTTATGTTTTTTGCAAGTCATAGGGGAATAAATATGTTTTGCTATTTTGAACTATTTTTTTTTTCAAATCTGATAATCCTGGCCCCATGTTTTATTTGGTACATCTTTGAAGCCAGCCAATTCAATTTACCCCAATCAAACCATATATTTCAAATTTCTGATGTTTTGACACTTTCCATGCATTAGTTCTACTACCAGCCTTTGTCAAATGTTGCGGTAGTAATTTATTTTGTTGATTTGTTAAGTTTTTATATTTTTGTGATATATGTTCATCACAATCAGTCAACACCAAATGTTCACAAGATAAGATATGCTTAAAGGACATCTTACATAAATGTATATGTTATGAACACATGAAAACATGGCAAACACAGAGTCACATATTGCCGCCTCAACATGGTTATTTTGGATAACAGAACAAGAAACTTTATTACATCATAGAAAGGATATTAAATCAACTTTTCTTATGAATCACAACTGGTATCACAACTAAAACTCAAGGTTTTAATATGACAAACGGGTGAAACAGGTGAGTGGTCTTAAAATCCCATTAAGAAATGGGCCTTGAATACTTAATGTAATAATGTAGTGAAATTTTGTGGATTTCTTTTAACACACATTGTACTTCAGGTATAAATTTATAGCAATTGATATATGTCACAGCCAAAGGACACCCCAATATGTGTTCAGCAAAATCCTATGAGTACAGTGATACCACCCATGCATGGTTGTTTGGGGCTACAAAGCCACATTTGGGAGTAGTGTAATTTTCATATTTGCATTTTACTATCTAGTTATCCTTCCCCATGTCCTATTTAGGACATCTTTGAACTAGCCTATTCAATTTACCTAATGAAACCATATATTATGAAAACTAGAGACCCCAGGGTATTTTAAATGGTGGTACTTTAACACTTTTCTATGCCAGGATTTTTGGGAAGATACAGTGTTAATTTTAGTGAAGTGAGTCTCAAAATATGTGTGATAAAACCAAGAAGTGATCTAAAATTAGTTAGTCTTCAGGATGATAAGTCAAACAACCAGTATTACAATTTCATTTAGATGGAGGGAGTTTAACTGATGAACTGGCTCATACAGGTGTCTCGGGTACCTTTGGCAGTATCATCTTGCTCTAGCTGCAGATATATTGCAGGTTGCATGAGAGGTGCCTACAGAAATCTATCCCTGTCCTATTTTCTGGTACAGTTCCCTACGAAGAAACCGGCCAATTCTGACATTTGGACAACTCCGCCCCCAGGAAGTGTCACAATGATGCACGCAACACCTGTGTCTATTGTGGTAAAGCTGGACAATATATTGGCCTCCAAGAACACCAAACACATGTCAGGCAGGTTCTCCTTTGTCTCAGGTACTATGGACTCTTTGAAAAACTTGAAAAATGTGTTTTCGAAGTCACATCCATTGAATTTTTAGGTTTCATCCTGTCACCCAAATCACAAAAGAATTCACTCACCCATAAGAACAGGAAGGCAGTTCATTGGTTTTGCCAACATATATTGCAAGTTAATTAGAGACTTTTATTGTACAGTCCAACCTTTGACAATTCTTACTTAACAGCATGGTCAAGAAACCTTTGAATTTTCTTTGCATAGCCTCAAACCTCCTAATACTTCTCTCTTCTACTTCCTCAAGATCTACGCAATAGGAGCTGTCTAATCCCAAAAATAGGATAACACTTACATCCTATTGTTTATTTCTCTGTCCCTTTCAGAAGTCAACTACTATATTAACCAAGAAGGAGCTGCTGGCTATGAACGCCGCTGTTGACATAGTAGTGGTACACATCAGTTTCCCTGCCTTGTCAAAGGAGAACGTGACCAGAGGAAGCAGCAATTCAGCCAGAGTTCCCAGGCATGAATGTTTTAAAATCCATATAAGCAACATTTGTTTCTTATAATTTTAGTGAATTTCAAAAATACACATTTTCACGAGCGTACCCTACTCCAAGCTTGTGCGTGACTTGGTTCTGGTGGTAAAAGGGTTAAAGGGTTATCTGTCTGCCCTAGACCGGAAATAGTGATAAAAATAAAAATATCCACCCTTAATACCACCCACAATTAACTATAATGATATAACTAATATCATAACACTGCCACCAGCAAGACAAATTATAAATGGGGTGCCTTTTAGACTAAAAAACCACACAATATACTTTAAAACAATAATTATGTGATTTCAAATTACCAATAAAATGGTCTAATCAGGTAACGTGACTCTTTACCAGACAAAGGCAGAACTTAATAAAGGAATATTTATTATGAACAAAAAATAGTCACAGTGCATGCAAAAAACAGATGATAAACAGATTATTTACACCAAACAGATAAAATAAAAAGGAGAAATTACAGAAAATCTAACTACTCAGTTGAATGGACGGTAGATCATGGCGCGCATAAACATATGGGGAAAAGAAAAATACAAAACAATAGTGTAATATGTACACACAAGTGGTGTATTAATGTGATAGCTTATCAACTCACAAACGGGCTGAATAGATCAGCCTCATCAAGGTATCAGTAGAAAAGGTCCTTTAATATCTTCTAAAATCAAATTTGACGAGGCACTACTAAACTAATAGAGTGCATACAGGTATCAAGGTGGTAAAATCAGGATCAGCCTCTATTCCGGTATAATAATCTGCTTCTGCTGTCTCTCTCAACGCGTTTCGCCGGTGGTACGTCGGCTTCCTAAGGAGAAAAAGTCACTCAAAGTCACAGAAACATTACAATATTTCTGCGACTTTGAGTGACTTTTTCTCCTGAGGAAGCCGACGTACCACCGAAAGATGGCAACTTACTCAAAATTAGATCTTGGCTCCTAGTAAGCACACTCATTAAATGTATACTTTTTCCAGTTCATCTCGAGTTTCCAAGCCAGCCCAGAGGTGGTATAAGCGGAGGGAAGGTGTACCTATAGGAACCATAAGTGCCCTCCCCCTTGTGTGGTGGAACAATATCAGTCAAAATAACTCATTTTCATTTTATTCTCCTTCCTGTGCTCACCACAGCAATAATTCTTGCATTTATGAATTTCTTGTATATTAGCAGTCCATAGATATGTCACACTTGCTACTTATGACTGAATACCACATATGATGGAATACCTGAATGGAATACCACAATTTCTTCCAGCCAGCTTACTTTGTACTAGCCATATTTGTATTATTTTTGTAGGGTGTGCTTTCCCCGTTCTAGATATGCACATGGGTCATTGTTGATGTATGCGTTGGATATGACCCTGGAAGAAATGGTTTTCCTGACTGCTAGTGGTCACTTAGCATATCAAAAGAATCCACTATCTGCGAGGGGATACAGGCATATGGTGGATTACTCAGTCCATTTACATTGGACCTAGACATAGCGGCACCTTCTTTATAACATTTCACACCTTGTGAAGGGCCCTGGTTGGAGTCCCAGCTTCAAAAGACAAATTCATGTTAAAAGACCTTTTGGCACCACTAGCCTATACAATCGAATTAACCCCTCTCATACTGAAATTGGCCATACCATCTCTACCAGGCAGCAAGTCCGTGTATGCACCACACAAGTTGGCGTGACACACATAGTATTACAGACCAATATACTAGCTATTTAACATATCTTTAAACACATTTGAAATAAAAGTTACTACAAAGTAATCACAAATTAAATAACACCATATGTGATAACATATAAATATAACATTAAAAACTATCCCAAAACAAAGAGCTAACAATCATTTATGGGAGCCATGAAGGGATGAAAACACATATTCACATTGTAAGAATGTGGATAAAAGCACACTGTTTAGTGGACAGTTTACCAGTCTGGATCATTGATACATTTCATCAAGCTGGGTGTTTTTTTTTTCTTTTAGACTAGAACACTGAATTTAAAAGAAAGATTCTTGACAAACACTGAAAGGCACTGAATGAATGCATGCATTAGCATTTTAGTAGAAGAGAAACCGAGTAAAGGTCATGTTTTAACAATGTTACAGAAAAATTGAAGCATTGCGCTACAGAAACAGCATTAAAATTTATGTTGAACAAAAGTGAAGAGGCAAGTTTGGTTCCTGGGCATGTGAGTGCATTGAACACATCTGATTTTCTTTTATTTTAATCTCCAAACGTTTTGTAAGAGTAGACGAATTTGAAGATTTAACTTAAATATATTTTGTAACATGCAGTGGCAGAACTAGTGAGCCCCCCACTAACCTACTTCCACACACTAAAATATTTCCACAAAAACACACTCTGTTTCCACAAACACACACTAACACTTCCACACATAATTATACACATACAGTAACAAACATTTTTCTGCATATATCATCCATAAATGTATTTAGCATTTCATGCAAAGGCCAATTGTCTTCCAAATTAAACAGAAATGCAGGCATCCTTTCATGTTGTGCCAACTTTTGATTCCCCGCTAATAATTTTTGAATTAATGCTTTTGGCTTTGGTTACTCCAAATGTTTCTTGAGTAAATTGCAGACAAACAGGATGCGTTTCACAAATACATTTTTGTCAAACACATGGGGCTCAAAATGGGCCATTTCTATGTCAAAATGATTTTACTTGCAGATATTTTTGCACTAGCATCCAACCACATCCTTCTGTATGATTTTGCTTGCAGATATTTTTGTACTAGCATCCAACCACATCCTTCTGTATGTTTGCTATTTACTTAACCGGCTAATGATCATGCATATTTATTTCTTTTCTTTATACTACAGCTAAATGCTTCATTTACAAACTGTTTTCAACAATTGTCTGTGTTTTTATAATTTCCTCTCCTAATTAATTGTAATATTTTCCATTACCTAAAGAGAAATTGTCACCTACATGGACTTTTAATCATATGTATGAAGGGCTGCCATCAGGGGTGTACAACCATTAGAGTTGTAGGGGGCCCAGCTGTCCTGGAGGGCCGTATCAGAGAGACAAAGTCTCTGTAAGGCACATACCTCACAGCCACAGTACAGTATGTCAGTCTGGAAGGGGGGACACGGGTGTGCAGCAGGATGCCGCTTCTCCTCACTAGCTCCGCCATCTAATTCTTAGCTCATCATCACAGGAAAGCAAAGTTCCAAAGGATGCTGCCTGCCAATCTGATCATGGAGAGTTCATTTAGATTAACCCTTTGCCTGCTGTGTATGCCCCCATGTGGACCCTCTCTGGGGCATCAACATCCCTCATAAACAATGTGGTGGCAGACGCCTGATTTAAAAGAGCTTAAATGGTGATCAACGATCGCCTCCAAAGCTTCAACGGTGTTGCTAAAATGCCTCGATAGTGAGGTATTCAGCTACACCGAAAACCCACCACAGGATGCACTATGACTGCCTCTAAATAACTTGACAAACCCATGCATGGGTGGTACCACAGTTCTCAGACATTGTTGCTGAACACATATTGAGATGTTGTTTTGAAGTGCCATGTACCAGGAACAGGAAGTCTATACCTGAAGTACAAGTTGTGTGAAAATAAACACAAAAAAAGGCTAGTAGTAGAATCAGTGCATCGAAAGTGTTAAAATATCACTATTTGAAATACCCTGGGGTGTCTAGTTTTAAAATATATATGGTTTGATGGGGGCAAATTGAATTGCCTGGCTTCAAAGATGTCCCAAATAGAACATGGGGGCAGTGCCATATGACTTATGTACTGCACATGGCTGGATATGACAGGTCGCACCCTACGTTTTTATGGTCGTACAGCAAGCAGCCAGTCATATCCATCCAGTGGCCGCACACCGCATATGAAGCGATTCAGGGACCAGTCAAGTTATATAATTGCTACAAGCTAATCTACATATACATCCATGCTCACACACATCCATGCTCACACACAAACATTTAAACATACATGCTCACACACATCCATGTTCACACATACACATTCATTCTTACACACAAACATTTGCACACCCATGCTCACAAAATATGGACAAAAGTATTTGGACACCTGACCATTACACCAACAGGGATTTTCATGATCCATGATCTTCTCAACCCACCATACTCCTCCAGCACTGCACAGTATAATTCCCCCTGGTGGCACTTCCCTGGTGAGTGGCAGCAAGGGCTGACTGTCCCCTGGCCCCTGGTATATCATTGTATAACAAAAGTTTGGGATCACATTTCTAGCTGTGGTAACAAAATTGCAAAAGAGTATTAATATATATATATATATAGATATATATATATAAATATACTCACTGGTCACTTTATTAGGTACACCTGTTGAATTGCTTGTTAACACAACTAACTAATCAGCCAATCACATGGCAGCAACTCAATGCATTTAGGTATGTAGACGTAGTCAAGACAACTTGCTGAAGTTCAAACCGAGCATCAGAATGGGGAAGAAAGGGGATTTAAGTGACTTTGAACGTGGCATGGTTGTTGGTGCCAGACGGGCTGGACTGAGTATTTCAGAAACTGCTGATCTACTGGGATTTTCACACACAACCATCTCTAGGGTTTACAGAGAATGGTCCAAAAAAGAGAAAACATCCAGTGAGCGGCAGTTGTGTTCATGAAAATGCCTTGTTGATGTCAGAGGTCAGGAGGAGAATGGGCAGACTGGTTTGAGATGACAGAAAGGCAACAGTAACTCAAATAATGACTCTTATAACCAAGGTATGCAGAATACCATATCTCAATGCACAACACATCAAACCATGAAGCAGATGGGCTACAGGAGCAAAAGACCACACCGGGTGCCACTCCTTTCAGCTAAGAACAGAAAAAACGAAGCTACAATTCGCACAGGCACACCAAAATTGGACAATGAAAGACTGGAAGAACGTTGCCTGGTCTGATTCCAGCTGTGACATTCAGATGGCAGGGTCAGCCTTTAGCATAAACAACATGAAAGCACGGATCCATCCTGCCTTGTATCAACGGTTCAGGCTGCTGGTGGTGTAATGGTGTTGGGGACATTTTCTTGGCATACTTTGGGCCCCTTAGTACCAATTGAGCATCATTTAAATGCAACATCCTACCTGAGTATTGTTGCTGACCATGTCCATCCCTTTATGACCACAGTGTACCCATCTTCTGATTGCTACTTCCAGCAGGATAATGCACCATGTCACAAAGCTCACATCATCTCAAACTGGTTTCTTGAACATGACAATGAGTTCAAATGTACCCAAATGGCCTCCACAGTTACCAGATCTCAATCCAATAGAACACTTTTGGGATGTGCACCTTTGGGAGATTTGCATCATGGATGTGCAGTCAACAAATCTGCAGCAACTGCGTGATGCCATCATGTAAATATGGACCAAAATCTCTTAGGAATGTTTCCAGCACCTTGTAGAAAGTATGCCACAAAGAATGAGGGCGGTTCTGGAGGCAAAAGGGGGTCCAACCCGGTATTAGAAAGGTGTACCTAATAAAGTGGCCAGTGAGTATATATATATATATATATATATATATATATTAAAGCTTATTTGCAATTTCATATATATATATATATATATATATATATATAACCTACTGGTTAAACTTCAAAACTGCTTTTTATCATAGTTTCTTTCATCTCAATGCAAATATTTAGGTTACAAAATTATATTTGTGGTTCTTGAATTCAGTAACTGCTGACTCCGGCAGTTTTGAACAGTCTTTCCAAACATTTTAACTTGCAATAATGTGAGACAGATTCTGCCTCCAATTACCAAGGAGAAAGTCTTCTCTGAATCAATATACCATGCTGAGATTCATTATCATTATTACATGTGTTAACACTTCAAATATATGTTGGTCTTCCATTTCACGTTGGTAATTCTCTTCTAAACTATCATTTTAAAAGTATGGGATTTGGATTGTTCATACAACAGATTTTAAATGTATCCCAGGGTAGGGTTGTTATAGTGTAGTGGTAATAACTATATAGCAAAATAGGCAGTTTGCTATATAATGCAAGAATTATGCCTTTTATATATTTCTTCATATTTGCTTGCAGTAATTTTTTTTCTACTTGTACCAAAACATGCAACTTTTAAGATCATGTTAGAAGTTAACAATTTATTTATCTAATTTTATGTGCATATGAGTTATCCTGTGGCTATAAAGACATTTCAAGGTCCATGTTTAAACAGAGAAAAACTTGGTGTTTTAAAAAATGTGGTTTACTAAACTAGTTATATGAAAAATGTGAAGACTAGGCTTCTTCAGAGATTCTTCATGACTTCAGAATGTTGGTTCAATTTATGTAAACAGCATACCTCCCAAATATAGAATAACAGTTTCTACACAGGGAACTCGTCACTTGTTTTAAAAAGTTTCATTTATTCATATTTGTACTTTATTTGTAAATGAGAAATATCTGTTTCTATGCACTATTTATGGCTTTAAAAATTTTAAGTAGCCAGTAAACATGACCAGCTCTGCACCATAAAGTGAAGGTATCTGTGTAATTATGTTTCCTGTTGTCCCTACCTGATCAATATCTTTAATTTGGACAAAAGGAGGTTCAAGGTACTCGGGTGAGGCGTTCCGTTGTGGGGCATGACAGTATGTATGTATGTATGTACAAGTATATGGTGTCAGAACGTCAATGTTTGTGCATGTTTATGGTGTTGGAGTGGCTCTGTCTGTGTGTGTGTGTGTGTATGTATGTATGTATGTAAGGTTTTATATTGTGTGTGTATGTGTATGTATGTGTAAGGTGTTAGATTGTGTGTGTGTATGCATGCATGTGTGTGTGTATTTATGTGTGCCTAAATGTAGAGCTGCCCCTGACTATCGTTACACCCACATCATAGTCATGTCCACAACCACCATATTTATACCTCTTATCGTGATCTATCATCATATTCCCCCCCTCATCATTTCCATCGCCTTTCATTGTGACCGCATATTGCACCAAAATCATACCCCTCCATCTCTATACCCAGCATTTCCTCTCCATACCCTTCCCCAAGTATAATCGCCTTACCTCTCTGTCCCCAGCCTCTGAGTCTGTCGGCAGATTACTGCATGCAGGCACACAGTCTTGCTCTGTGTCTCTTCCAGTGGATCATGGGAGATCATGGAAAATTTCCCGGTTTCACAGTAGGCCAGCAGTGTGATTCACTGGCCGATGGCATTTCAGTAGGGGGGCCCATGGAGGGCACATGATTATGTAGTGGGCTTTGGATCCACTTGCCACTGGCAAAGTGTAAAAACATGCTATTTCTAGGGTTCATATAATTGGTTATTAATTCTTTCTATCATGAAATGTGCCTATGACTTATATTTTTCCATTTGTGCAAAGAAGTAAAAGAAAAAAGAAGATGTCAAAATCAGATTCCATGGCAATGACAAAACTTAATGAATACAAATTTTCTCTGCCTTCCCAGAATTAACTTGTGTTTTAAGTGTCAACTGGCAAAATCAAGTTTTATTTCTGTTATTAGCATTTACTAGCAGGTTTTCCCCATAAGCCAGAAGGTTATTTCTGATTTCCCTTTGTCTCATTGCCTCATTACAGATAAACAACTTATTGCATATTTTACAGTCAGCACATTCTTTTCACAGAGCCAAAAAAACATTTTTGCAAGGTCTAATAGATTCCTTAATTGGTCCTTGAAAGTTATGTTTGTTAACTATTCTGCCCCTGCACTATTTACATACTGTTACAGTCAGAAAACATTTCTCATCCGCTTATAAGAATACCACATGGTGACGAAGCATTGTACGTTCTGGAGTACGAGAAATATGTGAACTAAGGATTTAGACCACTATGAAAAAAGCATCACTGCAACGCCATTCGTAGAATTAGAATAGCTGGTATTAATCGGTAAGTTTCTCGCTGCTCACGATCAGCTACAACCAAAATCTCTATGAAAAAAAATTGGAACATCCATCTGGGATCACCCAGGATATTGCTTAAGCTGTTCTTGGAAGCTTGTTTGCACATCCTAGTTTGCCCATCCGTGTGTAAGTGCAATCATTCTATCTTTATTGTTTATATGTGAAGATACCATACCATTTGGCTTTTTGTTTTCTTCCCTTCTATTATTCAATATAGATCAAAGAAAATTGAGAAACGCTTGAATATCACAGACTTACTGAGAGTGCAACTATTTACACAAAATATACCATTGCCAGTTTTTTCTGCTGCACTATTATTGTTTTGTATTCCTTTTTTTGTTTGTTTACACGAGCGCCCCTAGGTGAACATAATGTTGAAAAAATTTGGACCAGAAATTACACTATATGACCAAAAGTATATAAACACCTGCCCATCACATCTATATAACTTGTTGGACATCCAATTTTAAAACCATGGGCAGTAACATGGAGTTGGTCCCACTTTTTCTGGCTATAATAGCCTCCACACTTCTGGATGAGCTCTCCACAATGTTTTGGAGTATACCTGTGTGCCCATTCAGCAAAGAAAAGCATTCGTGAGGCCAGGTACTGATGTTGGACTGTCTCATAAACAGCATTCTAATTCATCTTAAAAGTGTTCTATGGGGTTCAGATCAGATCTCAGTGCAGGCCAGTGCAGACCAGTTCCTCTACACCAAACTAGTGAAATCATGTCTTCATGGACTGTGCTTTGTGCACAGGTGCACAGTCATGCTGGAACAGAAAATGACTTTTTCCAAACTGGTGTCAGAAGCATACAAGTGCTAAAGTTCCTTTGTATGCCATAGCATTAACATAGCATTGTGTCCAGCTGTTCACACATGGGAACCCATTTCATGACGCTCCCAACGCACAGTGCTTGTGCTGATGTTACTTCTAGAAGCATTTTTGAAATCTGTAGTGAGTGTGGTGATACAGAGGACAGAAGTTTTTATGTACTACTAGCTTCAGCACTCTGCAGTACCACTCTGTGCATGGCCTATCACTTCGTGGCTCAGCTGGTGTTGCTCCTAGACGCTTTCACTTCATAATAATATCACTTGCAGTGGAGCAAGGTAGATATAGCAGAGCGGAATTTTCAAGAACTGACTTGTAGCAAAGGTGGTGACATTTAAGGTCACTGAGCTCTTCAGTACAACCCATTCTAGTGCCAATCTTTGTCTACGTGCTTGATTTTATACACCTGTTAGCAATGGGTGTGGCTGAAACACCTAAACTCTGGGGTGTCCACATACTTTTGGTCATATATGTGTGCCTATACAGTATGTATGCATCATTGTAATCTTCTCCTTCAATTAGCTGGGTTTATCACAAAGGATGTTCTATACTGTCCCTAAAAAAATATAAACTTACAAGGCATCATGGACTATACTCTGCTCTATTACTTACAACCTGGCCTTACTTCTGTCCATCGGGGCGGGTGTTATTAAACTGAAATATCAAGTGAGAGGGAACATAGCAAAAGTGTTAAAAATGCTTTGGTCCGCAAGTGTAAAAAATATAAAGCAACCTTAGAGGGCAATAATGAAAGTCAGTATGAGCATTCCACAAAGCAGAATTTGCTGGAAACCTACCAAAAAAAAGTGGCAAATCTTAATATCTTATTTACCTAACTGCAAACTGTGATAGATATTGAAAGCTTCAATATATTAAATTCAAGGCTATTCAAATTCAAGGTACAATTATCTGTACTGTCCTGTCACTGTATCTTTTACCATTTACATACACCAAACAGTTGGTGGATCAGAGAAGTAAACCTGTGTCAAAAATCAGGAATGTTAAGTAGGGAGACATTTTAAACTTCTGTAGAACAAGAGGGAGTTTGCATAGGAAATTGCATTTTCAACTCACCAATTATGCATTGGGGAGGTGAAACACCAAAGACCTTTTAATACAAAGTAGCTTTGGTAGCCATGTATATTACACAGCTTTATTTAAAGCCACCTCACTGACTGGAGTTTGCATTACACATTGCTAGCTCAGTCTTTCTTACTATAGTAACCTGCCAGGGTCGGTCCTTTATAATGCATGGTGAGTTTTAATTCCAACATTCCTGCAAATTCTCTCTTTAGTAAATAAACCCCAAAGTCTTTTATTTTGTTCACGGTTCCTTTTTGTGTTAGCCTTTACCCATTGCAAACCTGTATTTTACTAGAAAAGCAACAATGTAATCTCAGCCTAAACCCTGATGTCAATAAATCACAAACTGCTTACACAGAATCTGAAGTCCATCGCTAACAAGTGTCAGTAACATTTGCCAGTGTTACATTTTTGCAATAAAGTAGCTTGTTTTAATATATTACACATTCAATATTTATCATCTGCAGATGGCAAATTAAACTATTAAAAATGAACTGAAATATATAACATAGGCCTCCATGAATAGGACTTGTTTGTCCAGCACATCCCACACATGCTCGATTGGATTGAGATCTGGGGAATTTGGTGGCCAAAGCAACACTTTGAACTTGTTGCCGTGGTCCTCTAACCATTCCTGAACCATTTTTGCTTTGTGGCGTTGTGTGCTTTGTACTGAAAGAGGCCAATCACACCAGGGAATACCATGTTCATGAAAAGTGTGTACATGGTCTGCATCAATGTGTAGGTAGAGTGGTACGTGTCTAAATAACATCAACAGTAATTGCAGAACCCAAGGTTTCCCAGCAGAACATTGCCTAAAACATCACCCTCCCTTTGCTAGCTTCCCATAGTGCATCCTGGTGCCATAAGTTCTCCAGGTAAGTGACGCACATGTACCTGGCCATCCAAGTGATGTAAGTGATGTAAAAGAAAATGTGATTCATCAGACCAGGCCAGTAATTTATTTTCCAGTAATGTGTTCCCCTTCTTCTGATCTTGTTGACTTACACTTCTCAAATTATTGCTTATGCAGGAACTAAAGACTATAAAACAAACATAATTAAGAATTATTTTCCATCCAAGCGGATATCTTGCATAAGAACATGCCACATTCACAATCTTGATATTGATTTTTTGTATGCTCAAATCCTTTTATTTAATTCTAATAAAACTGATTTTCTAACATGCATTACGTGCGTTTCTGTCTCTACAGCCTTGAAACCCGAATGGAAGAAGTACATATTCATGAAGATTACAATAAAAAATAGCTAATTAATGAAAGCATGCTAATGTTATAATACTTAGAGTGATTCTATAACAATAAAATGAGGGTGAATTGGTGGAAAGTTGAAATGTATGTGTACATAGGACCAACTAGCCTTTTTGTGGAGGGGAACCCTAGTGAGTCTCCAAAGGAAAGCATCCAGACGCCGCTGAACAAATCAGAATCTTTCCTATATGTTCTCTTAGATATAGCAAGCAATTCTCTAATAAAGCATGTAAGAAGCGGAGGTGCAGAAAAGGAGACAGAGACATAGAAAAGGCGGAGAAGGTAGGGAGACATCTCCTGAGAGAGAGCGTGAGTAAGAGTGTGTGAGAGAGTATGAGTAAAAAAGAGACTAAGTAAGAGTGTGAGAGCAACGAAATGCAATCAAACATTTGGAGCACTCTGGTTTGTTTTTATTTGTTTCGTTAATTTCATTAATTTGTATGAATGTCTGAAAACAAGGAGGGAAAACAAGGTTTAACTAATTTTAATGCACAAGTCTATTATATATACAATATAATGTGTCATACTTACCTACAGTGGACCTTGTCATCCACATTTTTTTCGATGATAGGTCCGGTTTAAATATCAATTTACTTTAAAATGTAGCACTGGAGAATGACCTATTCAGTCCGTACTTATTTCTAAGTATAGCATCAGTACAGATCGTTTTAAATACTTTGCTATAGAGCTATACTTGTCTGTTAGGTGCCGTAGCAGGGGCTCCACCCCTTCCCCGTACAGTATATTCTCCAAATAAACACTCAACACTCCAAATTATGTACGTCAACTTGCAACACAAGTGGCTTGACAAAGACTCCTGGTGAGTTAAAACATTGCAGCCTGTGTTGAAATAAATACCTCCTTTCTACATAATTTTGAGTGCTGAGCATTTATTTGGCGAATGTACAGACTTTTTAAGTCATAGTAGTAGTCTGACAGGTGCGACAAGAAGGGAGAGAATTTAAGGAGAGAGATTTGATCACATAATACTAGCTGACAGATTTCAAGGCTGCCCTCGAGTTCTTCCCTCACAGTGTCTCTTCTCTTGCTCCGCCCAGGAACAAGGCGGAGTCACAGGAAGTGACGTCACATTACGTGACTCCGTTTTGTTCCTGGGCAGAGCAAGATAGGAGACACTGTAAGGCAGCAGTGAGAAGGCAGCCTCGCGGGACTGCGCGGGATTACCGGGACCCGCAGGTACAGTGTCTGACCGCCCGCTCCCGCCCGCAGCCCCAGCAAGACTGCCCGCGCCCGCAAGTTTTTTGATCCGCGGGACCTGCGGGACCCGCCTCCCAATGCAGTCCTCTTACAGTGTGCAGTCCTGACTGCGTCCCACAAGGGAAAGCTCCGGGCAGCCGGAGCCGAGAAGTTTCCAGGTATGATGACCACCTAGCAGGATAACTATTAACTAATGGAATTCTAAGGACTTTTATCAGCACAACAAGGACTTAATTATCTCTGCACAGAGCCGGCCTTAGGCGTTGTGGCGCCCTGTGCGGACTACTCCTCTGGCGCCCCCCTCACTACCCGCCCTCTCTGCCCCTTCAAACTACCCACCCTCTCTGCCCCTTCAAACTACCCCCCCATGCCCCTTCAAACTACCGCCCCTCAAACTACCCCTTCAAACTACCCCTCCCCTCTGCCCCTTCAAACTACCCCTCCCCTCTGCCCCTTCAAACTACCCCCCCTGCCCATTCAAACTACACCCCCCCTGTCCCTTCAAACTACACCCCCTCCCTCTGCCCCTTCAAACTACACCCCCCCCTCTCTGCCCCTTCAAACTGCACCCCCCCCTCTGCCCCTTCAAACTACACCGCCCCCCCACTTACCTTGTTGCCGGAGTCCTGCGGTGAGAGCGGGAGGCATCCGTCTTCTCGCTCTGCCGCGGTGCCGGCATTTCATGTTGAGAGCCGGAATAGTCCGGCGCTCAACATGAGATGCCGGCACAGCGATGGAGTCACGGAGAGTAAGGGGCGCCGAGCGGTTGCCGAGAACTTCACGAGCAACCGCTCGGCGCCTCTGACCGGGATTTAGATTTAAGCATCGTTTTTTTTTTTTAAACTTTATTTAACATGAATGATGTTAAATAAAGTTTTCAAAAAAAACACAAAAAAAAAAAACGATGCTTTAATCTAAGTCCCGGTCAGGCGCCCCTGCAACCATGGCGCCCTGTGCGGTCGCACAGGTCGCACACCCCTAAGGCCGGCCCTGTCTCTGCAGACATAGGAAGTTGTTCTAACTAACATATAAAAAAATATATTGTTATTCTTGAATGTCACACTATGCTATATTATATAATCCTCTAAGAAAATGGTTTACATTTTCTATGGGTTTAGTAAAACCCTATGATAACTGAATCATCTAAAAGTGCAATATTTGAAGGAATCACTGCAGGTAAAAAAATACTAAGTATCCCTGTAAAGAATATTAGTAGAAAATATTTGATGTGATACAGTATGAAGATTGCAAGACATAAATAAAGCCGACGAGTAAAATATTAGTGAAATAAATGATGAGACTGTCTGTTTAGGAATACTAACCTTACTTACTACAACGTACCTTTGATATGTCCTGTTAAATCGAATCCTTCTGTGTCCTTAAAGGCTTTCTTAAATATGTATTAAACTTTTCAGACATTACATAGAGACATGATTTTGCTTTTGGGTACACACAGCAGGATCCCTTGAAGAAAATAACACATTTGGTTGTGGTTCTGAGGCATTTTATAAGTAATTTATATTTTTTCCTAGGGTTAGACATTTGTCTAATAAAGAACAAAACTAAAATATATTAAATCTCAGAATTGTCACTTTCCTCCCACTTGCCTTGCAGAATACAATTGTAAGATAATTTAATTGATATTACTTCTAAGTAAACAAACACATTTTTAAAACATATGTGAATTCAAACTGTTGTTTCAGAGCTCTGCATTTTAATGTGTAGAATAAATAGAGACAAAATAATAAATAGAAAAAATAAAGACAAAAGATGTAATAAAGGCTTTTGGGACCCCAGATTCCATCTAAGGACCCTTGAAGGTCCAAAAGCTTATATAACTTTACTTTTTCTATGTTGGCCCAATGAAAGGTATCTTTGACTAAAGACTCAATTTTTTTTCTTGGATTTTTTTCAGATTAAATAACATACTGTAGAGTTTGGGGTATAATACACACCTGTGCATAAACTGCAGATAAAAAATGTTACCCCTTTTTTGGGGAAAGGGGAGTTCTAATGTATATTGTGCACGAGTAATACAGTGTGTCAGCATGTTACATAGCGTGTCCCTCCTCTTCAGATTATTTATCTCACACACCCTCGCCCCATTTATGTTCTACCTCTCCCGTTGGTGGCTCCGCATGTCTACGTCTTCTTCCACTTTTTCACTCTGATAACTCCAAATCCAAATCTGTGAATAAAGGGAATGAAAGATTAACAACAAGCAGGGATAAAGGCACTAATGAATAGAATTTTTCATCATAAATCAATTACAGCAACTTTGAAGATGAGATGAACAGCAGTCTTTGGTATCAACAAAGCAGATAACTGAAAATGTTTAATTAAATGTTGTCAGTTTAAATTAGAGTACTCAGTCAATGTTTTTACCATTTATTAGGCCAACATAGAAAAAATTCACATGAGCTTACAGGACCTCAGACGTTTTGTCCTCAGATGGAATAGCTGACTAAGGGGAGGGTGTTAAATACACACAACATGCATTGAAGGAGACATTGGTTGAGGGGATTAACATAAAGTGATAACTCGTAGAAATCTAGACCAGTAAAAACATGCAGGGACATGGGATTAGTGAAGCCAGGGCAAATGAAAACAGATAATTGATGTGAACTAGTCATTATTGTAGCCATTACAAACACCTGAACTAAACATTCTTAGCCTGCATCTGTCCATCATAGTCATTCTTGCATTATCATTCTTGCATTATCTCACATTTTGACCACTATTTTGATTGGCATTATTCCGACTTAAGTTCTTCCCCTGCAGTCTATCCAGAGTGTTGTTGTGTGGCTTCTCACATTTACCCATGTTGCTTCTTGTCTGCTGCCCCACTTTATGAAGGCCTAAACTGGTTTCAAGTTGCTTTGAGAATCACTTTGAAAATCCTGTTCCTGCATGCAAAACCCTTCATGGTTCTGATCTCTCATACATTTTCTTAATCAGAAAGTGTTTTCCAAAACTTGTTTTAAATTCTAATCGTACCGTGTCACCTACTCCTTGATGATCTTAGTATGCTTATGGGACTTTGCCCATGCAGAACTATTTATGTGGGCTTCACTTTTACTTAATGTTCATCTCTGTGCTTTCCAATAAATATTCGGGAAAATCTTTAAAATGAGTCCTTAACTAATTTCGTTAATGTTTACCATTTTATCTAATCATAAAATCTAATTATTCCACCTACTGTACCTTCCAAGTTACCTCCCCACCTATTTCATACCTTGTGTTTCTGCTCACACTCTCTAAAATGTAAGCTTATGACCAGAGCTATTTTATCTAATTTATTAATTGGTCTTTATTTCAACTTGTCATACTCCATTTACTGTGTTACACACTGGGTACATTATTGGCCCTATAACATTATTACTAACAATAATTAATAACTTTGATAAAATCAGAAAACTGCCAGTACAGATACATTAGTTGTACATAATTAACAAAATAACTCTTAGCCCTGGTCTAGGCATCCCGAATAAAACTTAGGACGTCAGTGGAGAGACTGAGAGATCATCGGACAAATCAAACTATTAATTAAAGCCCTCAAACTTACAGTAGACCTTAACATCTATTCTGATGGATGTTTACTGCTGTAATATGCTCTTAACCCTTTTAAAGCCCCAGGTCGGGACATATTCCCCCCATGGGAGGCAAGGATGATTTTCACAGTTTCTCCCCAATTGTATTTAGGTGACAATCTTATAAACAATTTACTTATTGAAATCTGTATATTTTTTCAGTACAAGATGCGCAATTCATAAAAACCTAGTTCACGGCAAACCATTGCATCCTACCATACACAAAAGTACAATTACAAAAAAAAAAAATTAAAATTTATTTCTTCTCATTATTCCCCCGTATATGCCAAACCAATAATATATTTTAATATACATGTCATCAGGGACGTAACTAGAAAACTCAGGGCCCCGGTGCGAGAATCTGTTAAGGGCCCCCCCAACCCATCTATCCCTTTCTCAATATCTACCCTCTCCCTTCCTACCCCCTCTTCTCACTATCTCCCCTCTTCCTCCCTACCCCCCCTTCTCACGATCTACCCTCTCCCTCCCTACCCCCCTTTCTCACGATCTACCCTCTCCCTCCCTACCCCCCTTCTCACGATCTACCCACTCCCTCCCTACCCCCCTTTGTAGGTCACTTACCGTCAACTCCTGTGTTGGGAACGTGAGGCGTTTGTCTCGGGTGCCGGCGCTTCACTGCTGAGTGCCGGCATATGACGTCATATGCTGGCGCACAGCGTGAAGCGCCGGCACCCGAGACAAACGCCTCACGCTCCCAACACTGCACTCTGGGCAGCGCTGAGGCAGGCGGCGGCGGCGGCAGCAGCGGCAGCGGCGGGGAGCAGAGGAGTCCTGGATTTCTGTCAGTCAGGGGGGCCCAAGAGGTGCCGAGCGGTCGTTTTCAGCAACCGCTCGGCACCCCTTGGGCCCCCGTGACTGGCAGAACTCCAGGGCCCGGTCGCAGTCGCGACCCCTGCGACCCCGGTAGTTCCGCCACTGCATGTCATTGTAGTTACATGGCAGTTAGCAGGGATCAGGCTTTAAATTTTGTGTGCTGATCCAATAAAAGATCAGTAAATGTAAAAAAACATTCTAAAAACATCTAAAAAATAAATATTAAAGATTCTTAACTATAATAATGCGGATGACATTCTTATATAGAAATTCTTGCTGATATAATTGTCAGTGTGAACATATGGATGGAGAAGCAAGAATAACATAAGACTGCAGAGGGGTTATCCATAGTCTTTTGGTAGGTCGCATCACTCAATCTTAATTGTGTTGATATTCGAAGGATAATAAAAGAGTCTTCAGGTAGAGTCAGTGTGGTTTGGAAACTTGGCCAATCCGTAGCCTTATAGTAATTTGTATTTGGCAATAGCCATCAAAACACATTTCTCTTTTTGTGTTGTCATGAGCAGCATTGTTTGTTTCATGGATTTTCCTAGACCTTATTCAAGGTCTTTATTAGCGACATACAATGTATGGCTGTTTTTTATATGTAGTTCTGTGGATAGGTTTTTGCTTTTTTTTTTTTTTTTTTTGAGGTCATAAGCACAGCAGCTCTTTCTGTTATTTAGTTGATTAATTTCTAAATGAAACACAACAGTTTACAGAATTACCTTCACCTTTACAAGTAAAACAAAAACAAAGAAAACCACAATAACAAAAAATGACCTTTAGAAAAAAAAAAATTTAAATCCTGACCTTAATAGCCACTACAATATTTGGATATCTCAGCTTCAGCAAACACATCTTAATAAAACAAAACAAAAAATTCCATTTCGGTTTTCACACAAGGATCAATAGAATTCCTAGTCTTTTTGTAGCTCTGAAAGCATGGAGTTGAAAACCACTGCATGAAAACTATTATGTAAGGCCTTCCATCATTATGTGACATCAGTCCTGTAATTTTCTCAAGCCAAAACAATAATTCATTTTTCAAATTACGAAAAGGTGTGTAAACCTCACCTAGCATTAGACTTTACATTTTCAACATGAAAAAACTACCAAGAAAGAAACACAGGATTTTTTAAAGCCCCAAGTTCTTCAGACATGAGGGTAAAACATATAAACATAATATATGATAATATGTGATGTATTTCATTCTAGGTGCATCTGTATTAAGTCACTAATTCTACACTAGCTGAGAAGGAGCTTCTGTTAATGACTATTTTAATATAGCCACAGTGTACTGTACATAAAGTTATCCTGCAGAATTAGGGTACATGCTAAAACAGAGTAAGTCTAATTAAGAATAATACTATGGGAAGCTGCAAGCATGAGGAGAAATGCAGTAGTCCATAAAGATTCCTTTGTGACAAAAAATAGATGTCCTGCTATTAGAACACAAGACACGAGTGGAACACCTATAGTCAATGGCCCAGCCCAAACTTTCTGAATTTGACAGTAGATAACCATTGGGCCCATCTAATTTACCTTGGTCCATGGCACAGCCCCCATAGCATGTACCCAGTGGCCTCCAAAGAGGGGATGGCTTATGGCGCTCATCTGGATCAGGTTTATGGCAATGATTAACACAAATATGTTGTTTCTTCTAATAAAGAGCATGCATGTCAATACTTTAAATTAATTAAAAAATATATGGTTGGAGGTAGAAGAAAGATTCAAAAATGAATCAAACAAGAAAATATCCTTTCACATTCCAAATCAAAACATATTTTAATTAAACAGAAAAAAGCAAAATCATATTGTATACTAATGTTTTCCCTCTTATAACAAAGAATGTTCATCAAGTGTGATTGCCATGGCTTCGACAGTCTCAAATTTACCAGTCTTCTTCTTTAACCCAGTCAAATCCTTCCAAGCCTCAATTTAATGCACCAGCATTCATTTACGGATGATTGGCACAGCATAGAACAAGATCTTGCGGATTTGAAATCCTTGGAATGTATGCTATGGATGAAACAAAACCTTGCTCATAAAGTAATTCAAAATTCACAATATACAATATTGAATAATGTTATCTTAACTTGGTTGACATTTGAAAAAAGGTCTTCCTTGAATTTGAAAAATGCCCAAATAAGAGAGCGCTGAATATTTTAGACATTTTGCTAAGTAACAGTTTAGACAACTGTACGTAGATCTTAATATTCCACATGCAGAATTGTATACAAACACCGCTTTTTCTTTCTACTTTCCAGATAGATCACTTAACCCAACATCTTTTTTAACTACCAAGACAGGGGAAGATCACTTAAAAAATGGTATTCTCTCTTGGACAGTCTATCCTCCACATCCTTCTGGATCTAACGGTGGAGGAAGTTACTTGATGAAATAGTTGGAACCGAAAGTACTCATTGTCTAAACATTCAAGAATTACATTATACGGTAAATTGTTAAACAGGTGGTACTTGGTTCCACGTGTTATGCATACATTTGATTAACCCCCCCCCCGAATATGTTGGACATATAAGAAATTGTTGGGCAATTACATTCTTATATGGTGGGCATAAAATGGCACTTCTATATTTGAATATGAATTGACTTCCAGTTAACAAAAGACTTCTCGCAATCTAATTTTTTATGGCAATTAAATTTCTCATTGTGAGAAACTGTAAAAAAGAGATTGACATCACCTGGACAGCAGTATTTTATCTAAAACAGTATCACTGCTAACCAAAGAATATATTCCTTTTTATTTTGTCTTACTGGATTCAGAAATTCCCTGTCAAAACCCTTCAGCTCCTGTATTCTACGAAATCCTGAGTTTCCGAGTTCCCCTTGCTTTTAGTTTTTTCTCTTCTTGTAAAAGTCATTTACAATGTAGTTTATGTACTGTGACAATTTTAGAAAAAATATTTGCCTCCATCATACAGCTTAATCATGGACACTTGTGGAAAATATTCTGCCTTCACTTTTAAAATCATATTATAATCCTTAAAATCCTTTTTGTATATTAGCCATAACATAAAACTGTATTAAAGGGAAAGAGACTTTCTAATCAATGAATCAATAAATAGTATTCAATAAAGTGTATAAAGGACAAATAAAAAAAAAATAATAATAATAAACTTTTACTTTCCTAGATGTGCCTTAGAACAATCATGAGTTGCTTTCTGAAGGCTACTTCAAATTCAAGCAAGTAAAAGTCTAAGGGCCCTTGTTCAAATAAGCCAGGCAAAATCCACCATAAAGAATATTAATCTCTGCACATTCTATTACTAGAATATGAAAAACTATAATTGCTAGTAAATTAATACCAATACTCCCATAGAATGTAATAAAAAAGATAACCACAAGGGATACATTTTAAGTCAGTTAATAAAGTCTAGAGCACCACCCCAGAAGCCACACTTAGGACAGCCCTGGAAGTTTTGCCATCATTATATGATCAACAGTGATTTTTTTAATATACAATTTAATGATTTTCAAATTAGTGAACATACATACAATATTTTAGACACTATATGCTCATCCATATCAGAAAAAAGAAAGCTCTGCAAGATGAAGGCAGGACATATAATTCAATGTGCTGTATTTAATTTTAGGTGTATGTATGGCAAAGCAAAGTTGAAAAGTATAACTAATTCATTCATTCTGCACCATTGGAATAGGATCTGCGATTAATGACTAACAGTGACATGAAATCACAAGCCATTAATTTAGCGTCCAGGTGTATTATTTCAGAAGCTACCCTGAGAAGCTGCAATCTAAGGGGAAAATAAAGTAGTTGTTAAATACTGCCTTTTGACAAAGAAGACCTATCTACTAGAAATGAAGAATTTGATGGGGCAGCTGTAACAGCAAAAAATCAGAAGCATGAAACATAGAATTTAACTGCAAATAGGAACGATTCGGGCCATTACTCACTTTATTTGGTCCTTGGCATTGAGGTTAGCCTAATGCCTATCCCATGCATATTTAAATTCCTTCACAGTATTAACTTCAGCAAAGCGGTAATACCAGAAAAGAGCCTGGTTGGTGGTTGGTGATGGCCAAATCGCAGAATTGGAGAAGAGTATGGATTATTACAATAGAAAATAGACATTCATCAACATGAGGAAGTTGATCAAATTACCCCAGTGCTGCTGAAAGCTACTACATTTTGATAAGATAATGTTCCCATTGCAGCATTCTTGTTGATAGCATCCTGCATTTGTTTTTTTATGTGAAGTTTAAACTAGCTGATAATGCTGCCAACAAGCTTAAGCTTTACATCTTCCAACCAAGGCATTAATGGCATTCTCAGTGATTACTAATTATAAACTAATTTGCGCCCTTTGCTGTCTTAACCAAAAGGCAGCCCAGTTCCAACACTTCAAAATCACACAACAATAATTATAGCTCCCAATCACCTTAGGTTCAAGATATCTTATCTTGTATTCATCAATTTGAGATAGTTCCCTGATTTTGAATACTACACTTAATAATATGAACTATTGCTTAATTTTATTCCTCATAAACGTTGCAGCAGACAACACCCAATCTAAACTGAAACAGCAATGAGTATTATTTTTCAGTGAACATATTACACCACTTCACAGAAAGTTAAAACTGTAACATTTTTCTGAAATCCTACATTTTATAATTCTGTATATTATGTAGACCTATGAAACTGTATTTGCATAATAAAACCAGCAGTACAGGTGTATCAGAAACCCACCTTATGTGTATACAGTGGAAAAATCTGTGTGACTTAGAATTTGGTGGCATCCTAAAATAACAAAAAAAGGAGCAGTTCCAGTTACGGTGATATAATATCTCTAAGGGCAGCAAATGTGAAACAGCAAGTTATAAAGTGGGTTCAAATAAGAGTGTTTGTTATTACTTGCATGTTAGTATGTGATTGCATGTGCGTGTGATTTATTTACAGAAAGGGGTGTGCAAAATAAATTCTGCACCCAGGCACCCTGTGTTTCTGAGAGTGGTGAGTCCTGGTGGGGGCATTTGAGGACATTGCCCACTGTCACCAGTAGGGTAGCACCCAAGCTAGATACCACGCTGCTCCCTCTGTCTTTATATCTTCCCATAAAAGTGAGAATTTGTAAAAATGAAGATTCACAATAATATAATATTGCTAAAAACATTATGCACAGTGATGTATTTCCCTTTGGGGCCACCATCTCTGCTGTCGCCATCCTGAATACATTAAAAGGTGCTGCAGGTCTTTTAGACTCAGATCGACAAAATATGATGTCATATGGCAGGTGCGCATTGCCTTTTAATGCAGTCTATGGAGGCTGAGCTGGCACAGCCTCCAGAGCATAAATAGGATGGTTGGGGAGATCAAAGATCTCCCTTGTAACGGCCCATTGTGCAGCACCCTAGGCCACGATACGTCACTGATTATACAACCTCTTCACTGGCTATGCGCATACTTACTAACACTTGGTGCCCTCTTTACTCCAACATCTGAGAACACATCAGTTATGGCACCAAATACTGTATATGTGTACAGGGGATGAACTTCACCCATTGTAATAGGTATACATTTATACTTGTTTTAATAATAGAAAAGTTGTGTCACAAGTCTCTACTCCACTCTATCTACTTTAAAATAATGTATTAATTACTTGGGTTGTACAACTGGTACAATGGTGTAGGTACATTTACATGTGTAAGATAAGCAGTTTGAGAGATGTCCTTACTGTTTCACTCCATGCAACTATATACTTAACAAACATAGCTTAGCATCATTCAGCTAGCTTTTCGGAATACAACTTAGGAACGCAGGCTCAACTGCTTGCATAATGATGGTTGCATTAAGCTACATTTAAATAGTCCTGATTACATCTTTGGAAGCGATCATGACTATTTGCTATGAATATAAAATGGATTATTTCTTGAAAGATTAGGGAAGTGCACATGGATGGGACATATGGGTGCATTTTATTTTTTTAACTTCTTTTTTTTGGGAAATATCAAGATGTATTCATATGTTGACAATACCAGCCATGGTTTACATATCACATACACTATATGGACAAAAGTATTGGGACACCTGACCATTATACCAACAGGTTTATGACATTGCATTCTTAAAACATAGACATTAATATGAAGTTGGTCCCATTTTTCAGCTATAACAGCCTCCAACCTCCTGGGAAAGCTTTACACAAGATTTCTGAGTGTTTCTGTGGGAATTTTGCCCATTCATCCAATAGACCATCTGTGAGGTCAGACACTGATGTTGGACAAGAAGGCCTGGCTACCAATCTCTGTTCCAGTTCAACCCAAAGGTGTTCGATGGGGTTGAGGTCAGGGCTAGTCAAGTTCTTCCACCCCTAACTCATCCAACCATGTCTTTATGGACCTTGCTTTGTGCACTAGGGCATAGTCATGCTGAAATAGAAAATGGCCTTCTACAAACTGTTCTAGAAAAGTTTTAACCATAGCATTCTCCAAAATGTCTTGGTATGCCAGGGCAACTACATATTAATGTACCGTATTTTCCTGCGTATAAGATGACTTTTTAACCCGTGAAAATCTAATCAAAAGTTGGGGGTCGTCTTATACGCCGGGTACTGAAACTTACCGAGCCGGACTGGAGAATCACGAGCGGAGAAGCCGCCTCCCCTGGGCCAGTCTTCAGGGCCGCGCCGAGGTAGATGCGAGACCGTGATCTCATCAACTAGCCCTTATCAGTGGGCGCCCGCTCTGGTTGGGGAGATCACGACCTCCCTCTAACTAGCCCAACATTGGGGAGCGCGAGGTCTGGCACTTCAGAGCTCGGCTTCCGTGCTCCCTAATCAGTACACGCCGGCTATTGATGCCGAGCGATGGGATGACGTCATGTCCCGGCGCTCTGCATCAATTGCCGGAGCGTAGTGATGAAGAAGCAGCAAAGCAGAGGTCTGAAATGACAGACCTCATGCTCCCGCAACTGGATGGAAGATAGAAGATGAGAAAGGTAAGAGATGGGGAGAAAGGGGTGTAAGTGCAGTGTATGTGTATATATGTGTGTGTAAGGTCAGTGTATGTGTATGGTCAGGTGTGTGTGTAGGTATTTGTGTGTTTGTAAGCTTGTGTGTGTGTATATATATATACCGTATATATATATATATATATATATATATATATATATATATATATATATATATATGTGTGTGTGTAAAGGCAGGGGTGTGTGGTGAGGGCAGTGTATAAATGTGTATGTATGGACAGGCGTATGTTAGTATGTGTATATATATATATATATGTGTGTGGGTGTAAGGGCAGTGTATGTATGTATATGTCTGTGTATGGGCAGTGTATGTGTACATGTGTGTTTGTAAGCTGGTGTGTATATGTATATGTGTGTAAAGGAAGGGGTGTGTGAGGGCAGTGTATGTCTATACATGTGTATGTGGACAGACATATGTTAGGGAGAGCTGACCCACCCAATCCAAGCAGGCTTTGTATACAAAAACCAGCCAATCACCGGTAAGGTACATCGCTTGCCGTGATTGGCTGGTTGTTGTATACTGGGTAGAGGGTTAGTCTTATATGGCGAGTATAGCCCAAACGCTATATTTTAACTGGAAAAGTTGGGGGTCGTCTTATACGTCCAGTCGTCTTATACGCCGGAAAATACGGTATATGTATTCAGGTGTCCCAATACTTTTGTCCATAAAGTGCATTTACAGTATACTTCATTTTGCAAGGTTAATATTCATTTATATCATCTCTTCAATGGTTTCCCATTTTCTTGTAACAAGAGTTTTATAGCTAAACCAAGAAACCAAATAAATAATAAACAATTAAACCTTCTCCATTTCTGGTGATCCGGTATAATAGAAAGAATAGCTAAAGTCCACCTCCGTCCATCTCCCCTGTTTTGTTCGATTCTGCTGTGGTGGTGTCACAAGGGTATGGTAGATCAAGGAGAAAAAAAAGGGGGTCAACATCTAACCCGTATACACGTGGGTGTGTGTTAGTGTAGAAGTGTGAGTACAGTGTTAAAGTGTGTGAAAGTATAACTTTAGAGTGACTGTGTCATGGTGCTACAGTGTGTGTGTGTAAATGTATGGTGTTAATGTGTAGTGTTAGTATAAGTGTATGTAGGTGTTAATGTATAGTCAAAATTTCTAGGTGTATTCTTCATGGTAAGCCACGTACCATGTACATTCTGGGAATACACCGCTAGTTTTAACCTTTTTATTGCAAATGTGTCATTACTGACGCGGTGGTCACACATTGCTTACAATGTAACTATGATGTTAAGAATGAACTGTAGTGACAATGTTACTTTCCAGGGCTGTTACAGAAGTAGACTCGTTTAAGCCAGTACTACACAATTTATGCGAAAGACTACAATCACACAAGACCAGAGGGTTTAACATCCCACAAAGGGGATAAAAGTGAGACATGGAAACGTTTATTGTGCATATCCTGTTAACAAATAAACGTATGCATCGCTTTGGAATACATCCCTATGATGGAAAATCGAAGCCTGACCCAAGCAATGGCAGCCTAAAATCTATACAACTAGGGGTAGGCCACGTGATTTATTCCGTCAGTTCACTGCGCATTCCATAGGCTTCTAGAACTGCCACTCCACTTTGCCATTACAGTGATTGGCTTATTAGCCGAATGCTACTTCCGCCCACCTGGTCTCAAGATGATCTCTATTGGTTGCTCCTCAAATTAAGTATCCTATATTATTAATGTTCCATTGGCTTACAAGTCACACAGGATGGCTGCCGCCAAACGAGGCGGTGATCAGTAAACTTAAGCTTTAATGTCCACGAATTCACACAGTTACTGCAATTGTTGGTTTTCTTTTTTTATTATAATTTCAGATTCCCCCTCCGTAAGTCAAAAGACCTGAAACTCCCCTCAAGCCGGGGGCGCGCTCAGACCCTTCTATGTTAAAATAAATAAATAATTAAGACGGGTGGGGAGCGCATTCGCGTGCGCGCGACCCGACGTCAGCTACGAAAGAGCCTGGTAGAGACGCGCGCGCGCTGACAGGAGGAGAAGGAAGGGGGGCAGCTTTTGGAAGAGAGCGAAAGGAGCGCGCGCGACACCGCGTCAGGTTTGAAATGTGGGACACGGTTACCTTCTGAACGGACACCGCCATTGAACCCGGGAGCGCGCCGCTCGTGACTGGAAAGCATCTCGAGGCGCGGTCTACCCTGAGTGTGTCTCGGCGCCGGGAGGCGCTCGGTTTCCTGGGGATGGCGGAACGCTGGTTGTGCGGCGGCCCTGACATGTAGAGCGGCCGCCTGCCGCGGTCCATTGATGAAACGGGAGTGCCGGTTTTTACCTCTCCCTCCCTCCTTGGGTGTCACCGCCATAGGATTGCTGTGTTCATTCACATAGGATTTTACAATCTCTGCCGGACTTCCTTTTTACATTTTTTTTTTTTTTTGCTTGTCTTTTGTGGTTTTAAATCAAGCCCCTCAGGACCATGGCCGACGACGACGTGCTGTTTGAGGATGTGTATGAGCTGTGTGAGGTGATTGGGAAGTAAGTTGCTGTTGTGTCTGTAATCTACCGTGATAATAATGTGATTTCCATGCACACAGTTGCATTCATCACAGGCTACCATAGATGCGATCATTGTATGTTGGGACACTACATGCATGCACATCTTACTGATTGACACATGCATATAGTATGCAGATAAGATGTGTGTACAGCGAATTGTGTCTTTAATGATTTCCTGGTGTTGCAGGCAGGGCATGGGAATGGTTAAAGATGCGTTTCCATTGGTGGTGCCTGATTACCTGTCTTGAGTGTTACCCACCCAATTTCACACCAATGATGATTTTGTATGAGCTGCCTGTGTGGCCATATGGCTTGGTATAAGGCGGTACAAAGCTCTGCCCCAGCTGACAATTGAGTGGATGTATTGGGCATCATCACAAGGGGGTCTCGTCTTGCTGATGCTAGTAAGATTTTTTTTTTTTTTTTTATTTGACCCCTCCAGGGGTGCGCAGCTTTGACAGCGAGGCTCCCACTAATGCACGCTTTTATTGCAGTGACTGGGCTGTACACGGTTCACTTGTGTTGCGAGGAGATCGCTGATGTTTGTCTATGGGCAGAAATATGCCGTGACATTTAAGCATCGTGGGCACATTATGCTGCCCCTGTCTGTTCTGTTTTGCACCATCATTCTTGAAAAGCTTCTTATTTCAAGTTGTTGGTGGTAGGAGGTCCATTACTCAGTATTTGGTGTGTATGATTTCTCCAGTGACTAACACCGCCTACTGATTTGACTGGCTCTCTGTGTAAATGATGCTTAAATTGGCATCAAAATGACAATTCTAGTGATCCATGTGTAGGACTTTTTTTTTTTTATTGTCTGTGGCTAGGCCTCTCTGTGATAATTAGTTAATGATTATCCATCCCTGCCAGCCTTCATGCTGGCACATAGCTTATCCTTTAGGAAATGCTATAAACCCTGTCTCTTTAGCTGGCCTGGCCAGTTTTGAATGAGTATTTTGTTGCCCAATGTGTGTGCAATAAGAATGAACTATTCTCACAATTGGTTGTTCCAGGCTATTTGTTGTAACATTTCAAGATAAATGCATATACTTTTGCATTATGTCCAATTCCCATCATTGACACGCAACATGCTTGTGGCGTAAAGACATTACCTTCTCTTTAATTGTGTGCTTTTTTAAAAAAATTTGACAGTGTATTTACTGTATTTCTGTTTTGCTCTTTAGAACGTGGTGGCTTATATTATAGATACAAGCTCGTACTAATATACAAAAGCTACGCATGTTTAAAATATCTAACATTTTGGCTAAATTAAAAGCAGCATTTTAAAAAAATATATTCATTTAGATTTGGATGGTGGTGTATATGTTATTGTGACGGACAGTGTTTGAACAGTACCGACACTTTTTATTATGTTACAAAATGCCCATTTGCCCACAGAGGGGTAAATTAAGAAGGGATTTTATTATCTATGTCACAACTATCCAACTAATGGCCTATCGGAAGACTACGGCACAATGTGCGCTGTAGCTTTTGCTGTATATTATGTCATTGTTTTAATCAGTTCCAGGCTACTGATATATTGATTCCAAAGATCTGATGGTCTAAGCATGAACAAGCCTGATCGAATTTATCTTGTCTATTTTGACATTTCCCCTAACTGACTCAAGGTCACACAAAATAGTTGCAAAGTCTTGAAATGTATCTGTTTCTTTGTACACAGTTATAAGAGTTGATACTTTTTAATTATATTCTGTTGGTTTATTACTATTCCCAATTAAGCCTATCCTCCGTAACATGCAATTATGGTAATAAAGACTACCCTGCAATGGTGTAAGATCAAAGGGCAGTTGTATTGCTGCAGTCCTTGAGCTTAGTCCTTTTATAATAAAGGCACGTTATCTCCTGCGATTCTCATTGGGGTGGCAAGTGTGAAATGCTCTATAAATCAAATACGTTTCTGTTGCCACCATTCTGTAAAAAATCTTAAAATAAGAGATTATAAGAGGGAAAAAAAATAAAAGCTATGGGAAGCTTACATATGATTGCTTATATTTATCCACAGCAGGAAGGAAAACTGTGTGTGTTAACTTAATAATGGCTACTTAGTCTACATATATCCAACAAATTGGAGGTACCTTTTTTTTTTTTTTTTTTTTTTTTATCCTGAGCTACAAAACTTGCCCATACAGCTTGATTAATGAATGTCATCATCATGGGCGTAGGAACCCCAAAAAATCTGGGGGGGGACAGCATTTTCCCCATCAGATCCCCATCTCTCACACTAGGAGTCACGCTCCTATCATACACAGGCAGCCAGTACATGCTGGTACAGGGTGGCTGTAAGTGATGTGCAGACCCGATATTGCTGGCAGCATCAATACACAAGGGGGCAGCTAGCTAGGTTTCAGCATGTACTGGCTGACTTGGCATGATAGGAGTGTGATTGCTAACAGCAATCACAGTCCCATCATGCCTAGGTTCCAGCACTTACACATCCAACCAGTAAATGCTGGAACCTAGGCAGGATGGGACTGTGATTGCCGTTAGCAATCACACTCCTATCATGCCAAGTCAGCCAGTACATGCTGGTACATGGTGGCTGTAAGTGATGTGCAGACCCCATACTGCTGGCAGCATCAATACACAAGGGGGGCAGCTAGCTAGGTTTCAGCATGTACTGGCTGACTTGGCATGATAGGAGTGTGATTGCTAACAGCAATCACAGTCCCATCATGCCTAGGTTCCAGCACTTACACATCCATGCTATCACACACACACACTCATTCATTCATATACTCATTCATTCCCTCAATCACACATACTCATTCAAACACCCTCCCCACCCCCTTACCTGCACTGCAGCTCCTCGATGCCGCTCACAGACTTCAGCTGCCTCACTCTGCGTTTTCTGGTACTGCACAGAGGAAGCAGGATGTGATGGGATGTCACGTGAACTCTGCTGGGTTCCGCTTCCTCTGTGCAGTACAGAAGACCCTCCCACAGGTAAGTAGCGGGGCTCGAGGTGCGGACCGCGTAAGATCTGTTGCCCTGGCTGCCGATCTTACGCTGGCCGCATCTCGAGGTCTCGCGGGCCGCATTTGCGGCGTTTCTGTTGGGGGGGTTCCTACGGCCCTGGAGGGGATTTCTTCATTATCGGTCCCCCCGCATGAGTTACTGGGGGGGGATCTGTCCCCCCCCGGTTCCTACGCCCATGGTCATCATTGCCTATTATGCGACACTTAATTCATTCAGGCCCTATCCTATTACAGGTGCTCCGCTCATTAAAATGTTGGTTAAAATGTTGCCGTAGCGTTTTCTCTGTGAAAATGTATCAGTGTCCTCATTATCTGTAATTTATTTTCCCCCACATACACAACCGCAAGTTCTATCTGGTGTCTATGCAGCTACCTATAGAGTATAGCTGGATAACATCAGGTATATGTGCTGTATACTTCTTTGGATCTTTTTCTGTTTATTAATGAGGGCGTTTGACTAGACAAAGAACTAAACTAAACCTAGGAATGAAGTAACCAATATATATAAAAAAAAAAAAGCAGACTCAGGACTTCACAAAGCTTTTGTTTTGGCATCCAATGTTAAGTTATTGAAGTACTGCAAGGCTGCACTGGGGATGACTAAGTGGAACCGGCACTTTAAGGCCAGGGGCTGTTAAATGCTTGTAGCCGCTCATAATGTTTTTATAGTCGTGCTGCGGCTGGTAAGTATTCAGCTTTGTTGTCCACGGGCTTCTTGCGCCAGATGGTGAGTCGGGGCCTGAAGTTCAGGCTATTATGTGTATATATAGCACTAAGAGCACAACAATAAAAATGGTGCAGATTCTGTATAAAAGAAACAAGATGCTGTTAATTGTATGCATATGTGTTATGTACTGGAAAGAGAACTTTTTGTACACATTTAAATTAGAATAAAGTCTAGCTGCTGTTTAACAGATGTAAAGGCCATTTTATTGAACGCAAACATTCTTTAGTTCAGCATGTAAAAAATTATTTAAAATATGACAAATATCTTAAAAAAAAAAAAAAAAAAATGGTTTTATATAAATAAAAGTGCCATCTGCCAGATCTCTATATGATTGGGCACACCAAAAAAAAATGCAGGTGCAACAAACCATGTAAAGCCCAAGTGTGTGTGTGTGTGAACTATAAATTCATGTAAGAATGATTTGTATGAGTAACGAATGGGGAATACATGGTATTTTTGGTGGCAGATGGACATATCATAACAGGTTCCATATTTTGTAGTTTAATGCCCGAAAATGTGTGCATTAACATGAAACTGGAGCTATTCAGCTACATGTAGCTCAACTGGAGCTACGTATTTTGGGTCATTTTAACTAACAGCTGCGTTTCTTAAGATGGGTTTTCTTGGTTTTTGTTAGTGAACGTTACCTCCCTCTTGATTGTGATGAAGGGTCATAGAAAATGGGCAATAGGTACTGCCTGAAAAATACTGTTTAATATAACACGAATAACATGTACTTAATCAGCTATCATTGCTGAAGTATAATATATTTGATACTGTTGGGTGCCTGTTTACGGTATATTGAGAATTGTATGTTTTTCTTTGTTCTTTGCTACCTGACAATAAATTAGGGATACGCCTCTTCTGGATTAGTTTTGCACTCCCTGGATTAGAAGGATTTAATTCCTGAAGTCACACGTTTTAAAGATGTATACAACCTCCCATGTTTAACGTGTTTGGATTATTTTGCTTCAGCCATTAAGTGCTTTTCATTTTAATGCTTTTTCATATACATTATAATATTTCAAGTACTCTTTCCATAGATGGTGTCCCCATGAATGTAAAACAATGAAGCCTAATAATATATCTATCACTCTTCAAATAAACTTCTAGGTGTATAAAGCTTTTCCCAACTGCTGTATGAATGGGCACTTAATGATGTGCAGCTAATGACTTGCAGAGCTCATTTGTCACCTGGTACTCACAAATACAAAATCAATACTTAATGTAGGGTGACCGCATGGTTTTTTACCTGTGGATATTTTTTCATAAATCCAAAAAATCACACAGCACATCAGTTATCCAGTGATGTGCTGTGAGTTTTTATTTTTTTTTGGATTTAGGAAAAAATTGTCCGACAGTATACATTTTTTAATGTCCCTTTTTAAAAAGACCTGTTTATAATATAACTGTTCATCAGTGGAAATCGTATTTCTCGCGTGCCTATGGATGATGGCGCTATGTAAAACAATAAATAATAATGTGTTCTGAGACACAAAAATTTGGTTCAAACACAGTGTGTGTGTCTCAAGAAGCATCTTGTCTGCCATTGCCAATCAGATAGATTGTGGTCTTCATTACCACTCCATACACTGTCTTTTATTAAAAAGCAATAACCTTTTGAGGATACAGAGATATATAGATATAATTTTTTCAGTACAAAATACTAGTTGTTTACGTACCCGGTAGCTGTTGATATACTACAACCAAAAGTATGTGGAGACCTGACCATCGCACCTATATGAGCTTGTTTGACATCTGTTTTCAAAACCTATGGAGTTGCTCCCCTTTTGCAGCTATAACAGCCTCCACTCTTCTGAGAAGGCTTTTGGAGTGTCAGTGGGAATTTGTATCCATTCAGCCAAAAGAGCATTTGTGTCAATGCTTGCATTGAACAAGAACAATCTGCATTCCTATTCATCCCAAAATTCTAAATAAAAATGGGCAATACGGTAAGCTCAGTGATGACATTGTGGCATTACTGGCATAGACAACATAATCGCTAAAGGGATCTCTATCAATCTAATGTATAATAATAATACGTCCTTACATCTTTTTGCCTTAGCATTGCGTATAAAAAGTATACCCCCCCATTTCTTTTTTTATTAATATTACATATAAGCCAGAAGTATTAAAAATACTATCATATAGTGTACTATGTTAGGGATGCATGTGGTCCTCTGGAACAAAATGTTGGTGGTATGTCTGTAATCAGGGGATGTTGCTGAACATAAATCGGGTCAATGTTAATCAGCAAAGAAAGGTGCATGTTTCAACTAAAAGCCCTATTTTGGTTGGAAAAAAAATTTATAATTTGTGTGGGTTTAGTGCTGAGAAAAACTACCGTATTTGCTCGATTATAAGACGAGGTTTTTTTCAGAGCAAATGCTCTGAAAAATACCCCTCGTCTTCTAATCCGGGTCGTTTTATAATCAGACCTCAAATAGAGGTCTGACTATGAGACTAAGATCCAGATCCCCCGCACTGCTGCAGGGGACCTGGATCCTTCTGTCTCCCCCACCCCCCACACACACACACTTACCGGTGCTTCCAATTTCCTGCTGTATTGCCGGGGCAGCGGGTTGACGTCTACGCGATCCACGTAGACAGCTTACGCTGCAGCCGGAAGGAGGTGTGGCTAGCAGCGGGGGTTGTCTGCGTCCATCGCGCAGACCTTCCCCGACTGTCAGAGATCAGAGTTCCCGGTGCCGGTGCAATACAACAGGAAATTGGAAGCACCGGTAAGTGTGTGTGGGAGGGTGTTAAATGGGGGCATAGGGCATTTCTGGAGGCAGAGTGCTCTGTGAAATGCCTTTTAACCCCCTTAACGCCACTCTGCCTCCTGAAATGCCTTATACCTCCCTATATGCAACTCTGCCCCATAATATGCCTTTTAACCCCCTAAATGCCAGAGTGGCATATAGGGGTATAAGGCATTTCTGGAGGCAGAGTGCTCTATACAATGCCTTTTAACCCTCTATATGCCACTCTGCCCCATAATATGCCTTTTAACCCCCTAAATGCCAGAATGGGATATAGGGGTATAAGGCATTTCTGGAGGCAGAGTGGCACATAGGGGGTTAAAAGGCATATCATGGGCCACAGTGCCATATTGGAGTGGCAAGCCTGGGGGCAGGTTGGAAAATACAAGGAAATAAAAACAAAAAAATATTTTTCTCAATCATAGCTTTTATTAAAAAATGTAATAGTTTACATGAATTAACATTTACTGGTAAAACGTTTTTCCTATAGGGTCGTCTTATATTCAGGCTTTTTCTTTTTTTTCCTAAATTAATATTCAGATTTTGGGGGGTCGTCTTATAATCAAGCTAATACGGTAATTGCCCCTCCTGATTTCTTGTTTTTGCATACTTCTCACACTTAAATGTTTCAGATCACCAAATAATTCTAATATAATACAACTTCTATATAAGACAAACTGAAGGAAAAAGCTATCCAACCCTATCTGGTCCTACGCGAAAAAGCAATTTCCCCCTTAGTTACTAAATCAAATAATTAACACAATTATAATTGATAATTTGTTTCAATTTCACTATACACGCCCAGACATGATTACTGCCAGCCCTGTTAGAGCTAAACATCAATCAAATACAACCTGTCTTGCAAAGTAGGGTAGAATGCAGAACTTGATGCTACAATCTAGAGAAATTCAAGAACACATGAAAAACACAGTCCTTGACATCTATAAGTCTGGAAAGGGTTACAAAACCATTTCCAAGGCTCTAGGACTCCAGGGAATCACTGTCAGAGCCATTATCTACAAATGGAGAAATCTTGAAGCAGTGGTGAACCTTCCCAGGAGTAGTCAACCAAAATTCCTCCAAGAGTACATCAATAATTCATCCAGGAGCTCACAAATGAACCTAGACAAAACTGCAGTCCTCACTTGCCCAGTTAAGGTCAGAGTTCAAAGTGGTATATTTTGGGAGACATGGGTCCTGTTATATCTGAAGTAAAGCTAATATAGCATATCACAATAAGAACATCTTACCAATGGTCAAAAAGGGTGATGGTAGTATGATGTTCCGAGGCTGCTTTGCTGCTTTGCTGCTTCAGCACCTGGATGACGGACTTGCCATAATTGATGGAACCATTAATTCTGCTCTCTACCATAACAACATAACAATGATCCAAAGCACACAAGCAAGTCCACCTCTGAATGGCTCAAAAGAAATAAAATTGAAGGTTTTGGAGTGGCCTAGTCAAAATCCTGAATCTGGTTGAGAGGCCGCTATGGCATTACTTTGTAAAAGGCAGTTGATGCTCAAAATCCATCCAGTGTGGCTGAACTAAAATTCCTGATCACCTACGTAAAAGACTAATTCCCTGTTATTGCAAATGTTCTAGCAATGGGTGTGGTAGAAACACCCAAACTCGATAACTGGTCAAAGGAACATTCTGCAGGATTTATGTGCATTTGCACCAACTAAATGCCGTGCTGGAGATGTGTCAAGCCTGCTACATGCACATGATATACTTGCCTACAGTCGGCTCCAGTGCCTGCTTGGTGAATACTGCGGGTGGAGGTCTGTAATTGCTAGATCATGTTAGTGTTGTTTTGTGTGTTGAATAAATGTTAAAGTACTCAGTACTTTAACATGCATTCTTCTTTAGCAAGCTGCCGCTTGTCTGCTGCTGCTGCCCGGCACTTCCACCAGGGCTTCAATGATGGTGTGGGGGATTGACATGACCTTCCGGCACTCCATCATAGAAGCTCCGGCAGAAGTGCCGGGCAGCAGCAGAGGTTGTCTACGTGCATCGAGCAGAAGTCCACCGGCGCCTAGGTGTTTGTCAGCCTCTTACATCCAGAAAAAATTGCCCCCGCATCACCACGCGGAGTCTGGGCAGACAGCACAGCCACTCCGAGCCCGCCCCCGAGCCTGAGATCACTCCCACGGAGTGATCCTGTAGGCTGAAAACGCGGTTGCAGGAAAACCAACAATCGTGTTTTCAGCTGCCATAGGCAGCTTCAGGGAAGGGGGTTGTGTGTTGATTGGGTCCCTACCCAACACCCCCCAGCTGCCTGAGAGTGACAGTGCAGCGTTAACCCCTTCAATGCAGCGTTATTTTTAGGGGTTAATTCCCGTTTTGTACGGGGCTCTGCCTCCATAAGCCCTTTGATGACTTCTGTAGGCATGGAAGCCTACAGCAGTCATCAGAGACCCCCCCCCCCCCGCAATGGCTGGTCTATAGACCAGCAATTGCGTCCCAGCTGCCAGAGGCAGCTTCAGGGACAGGGGGAGAGGGTTCTTCGGTCTCCACATGAGTGTGGACACCAGCCCCAACACCCCCCTGCTGCCTGATCGCTCCTTGAGAGCGACAGTGCAGCGTTAACCCCTTCAATGCCACAATTGTGTATGACACATTCGTGGCATTGCAGGGGTTAACATTTGTCCCCACAAGCTTGTGGGGACTAAATATCAGTCAATGCTGTGCTCCAATGGAACATCAGCATCGAAAGAGTTAAAAATAAAAAATTATTTGTTTTAAAAAAAACAGCACTGACCTAAAAGTCCAGGGTGCTTCCAGGTCAAATGCTGTGAGTTTAGTAAGTGGGCTGATGATGATCCGATCACTCCTAACCAACTTTTAGTTTAAAAAAAATAAAAATCCTGGCTCCTAACTTTTTTTTTTTACCTGGCGCCTAGATTCACAACAAATTTGTCAAGCCCTGCAATAAGCACAAAGAGGTTTGGTTTGTTGTAGCATGTTCTGCTTTCATAATGGCCAGATGACCCTTCTATGGAGATATTAAAATAGTTGTAACAAGTCTAAAAACTTGTTCAGTTATTGTGCTAAAAAATAGTTTGACGCCACATCCAAAGCGGTATTACACCGTCAGCATTAACCCGTGGAAAAGGCTCGTAAATCGTCTTATGTCTCGAGCATGATTTTCGGTATTTTTCCTTTCTTGCCATTTGAGTACCTTTTTTATAAATCACCTCCCATTGAGACTTTTTTTTCCCCCCTAGTTTGATTTTTATGGACTATTTTGTGAGGATCCGTACTGACAAATCCATTTTAAATTCTATTAAATCCATTTCAATTCCAGGCTGTAACTCTATTGTCAAAAAGTTGAAATCTGTGAATGCTTATGCAAAGTGCTTCAATTCTGTATAATAGGGGCTTGTGATCTGCCCCTTCACTTTAAAACGTGCGGTCTAATCTCATTTAAACAGTATAAGGCGCAGTATCTGGCTCTGCTTCGCCTAGATAATGTTTTTGAGTTAAAAGGGAACTCTCTCTGTACTTTTTATGTCCTTTTCCCATTGTCCTCGGGTTAGAAGTAATGTATAACTTATTTGTTGCAAAAAGTCGCTTAACTGGTAGCTTGTTTTTATTTTTTACGTGATTACTCACCTAACCGTGGTGCTCTATTTTAGACACCAATTCCTTCAACCTGGAGACTTCCTGGATATTGGAGCGCAGCGCCGAGTGTATCATGTGACTTTGTGTGTAGTGTAGTTGTGTAAATATTGATGCCACACGTCACAAAAATAGGAAGATGCAGCTATTTGCGACAAACTACACACCTGATCAAGCTGTTATCACCTCTTAGGGAATGGAGTCCGGTTAGAAATGATTTAGCAATTCAGTGTTTGAATGCTAAATAATGTAAAATTTGAAAATGTTACATAAAAGCAATGAAGCATCCCTTACACAACTGTTCTTTTTCCCCACCTTTTTACCTCCGCCTTCATAACAAAGCGTAATATTTCAAGTAGTTTTTACTGGTATGATGCGCTGGTTCCCTAACCATCGCTTGCTGGTTCCATCCCCGCCTGGTGGTGTTTTTTATTTTTTTATATAGCGCCATGAAATTCTGTAGTGCTGTGCATTTGACACCTCCCCTCTTAAAAGCCAAAATGCCTTGTTTATGGACACAAAAATCCTCTTGTACTAAATGGGGCCTCATTAGTTGGCATTAGTTTAACATTCACTCCACTTATCAGATTCGACTGGAGCTTCATCATCATGTTCCAAAATGGTCTCTCTTTCTGCATTTGGACAATGAGCTTTCAGCCTGGACAAAATTACCTGGAGCTCTTTATCAAGAATTAGCATTTCGCTCTTTAGCCTTTCTCACTGGCAGTTGGTATTTCCATAAAACATTCCCGAATCGGGTCTTTTCCTACCAGCTGACGTTGTCAACCCAGTTAATCAGGAGAACGCAGACCAAACTGTATCTGTGGCAACTGGTAATGGAGCTTTGTGTTATGTTCAAACTTCCCCTTTATTTCTGCTTCTTGTGATTTAGTATGTATTTCCATAGACCCTAAGTGTATCCCATGGTTGTCTGTATATATTTGTCCTCTCCGTTCTGCCCCCTCCTTGCATTGTCACATGGTTTTCACTTTTTAGAACTGCTATTCTCCTCGGCATTTGACATTCGGCAGCAGACCTTAAGAATGTATTGTTATTGCATCCCAGATCTACTAATAAATTGTGCCTGCTAATAAAGGAAACTTTGGGTTTATTTACCAGTACTTCACCGTACATTACAAATCGTCAACACTGACAAGTTCAGCCATCAAGCATGACCTTACCAAAAGTATGTTTAGTTTAGGGAATTTTAGGCCCAGCCTATTTAGTAAATACATTCCTGCTCTTGCTTCAGGTAACAGAAACCTGTTTAGCACATTCTTTATTGACATAGTCCATATGCCATGTACAGAAAAAACAATGACCATTCTTCACAAGGTGAAAATTGAACCCCGAAATTTACTTTTAACCAGAAAACACATTTAATCTTTTGCCTGATGCTATGTACTGTATAAAAGAAATATTTTTATATTTCCTTTTCCTTTTTTTATTTTTTGTAAGATAATTTGTATATCCGCTACCTATTCAGAGAAGTATTGCTATATAGAGAGAAATACTATGTGCAAGAACTGGCAAAGAAGGAGCTTGTGGCAGGCAGGGGGATTCACGTTGACATTTGGGTTTATTCATTAAAGAGAGAGTTGGCAGGAGAGTTTAGAGAAGAACCAAAACTACAGGTCCCCCCCTATCAAAAGGACTGAGCTGAGCGTCTGTAATCCATAATTCAATAGATGAGGAAACTTTGAAGATATCTCACTGTTTAAACTATTATACAGCCCCAGCCAAGGACTTTCTGTAGTAAAAGGTCACTGGGGTTGGCCCTTCATGGTGTATAGTAAAGTCAGATCTGAAACTGCATCTCTCCTACTAACTCTCCCTTTAGTCAATAGGCCCCATTGACTAGTTAAGAGATGAAACATCTTGTAGCTCAGTGCGTGTACATTATGGAGGTCCAACCGGTTTCAAACGAAAGCCATGTCTTGCAAAAACACACGTTTTGTTGGGGGCAACACACACAAGGGAGAGAGATGCTTAAAGTAAAACTGTATTTCACTTCCCCCTTTAAAGCAAATCTGTCATTCCTCCCAAGTCCTACATTTTACAGTTCTGTATACTAAATGATGCTAATGTAGTACTGTTCGGGGCAAACATTCGTATGTCTGGAATGGAAGACTAAAAGTACAAAAAGTGTTATCCACTTAAGTTCAATATGTGTTTGGGTGTATTTCACGGAGTACAACGTGTGTGTGATCTGTTCTGGTGGATGAATAAGCTGCTTGTTCTGTCAATCTCTGTAAATGACGTAGATGCTCATGTAATGATTCTCTGTATTTCGAAGCTCTATTCTATATCGCAACGAGAGTCACAGAGAAGGCCATTGATGATGTGAAAACTATACTTGCTGTGTTTTGGCTACACTTCCAGGGGGAGAAAAAACCACTTGTGTGAGCCATGGAGAAAGTGTTCTCGGGATTTGCATGGTTGTATGGGGGTTCTTTTGGAGAAGCTGCAGTGAACCCAACCCCCTTAGTATATGGAACTCTATCTCCTATTGAAAACTGTGGCAGCGCTTTCTGCAAGCGAAAGTGTTTACAGTTATCTTATATGGTTATCATCAGTGTGTGCTTTACATTGCATTTATTAAAATATAACGATGAACAATCGCCATGCTAAATCTGTGCCACTAACCAACCACATTTTTAGCTTTCGTTGTTTCCTCAACCTTTGTTATGACAAGTCCGGAATATGCTGTTGCAGGAGAGATCACTGTGTGTACTGATAACATGGTCTCTTAGCTGGGATCAAAGCTGCTGGGCCAGGGTTGACAGATTAAATATGACAGACTCTCAAACTATGCAGTCATACTTCTCAGAGGGTTGAAGTGCCCCAACAGGGAATCCCTGGAGGCAGCGAAACCTGCAGGAGTTTCCTGCTGCTGATCACACTTAATGTTTAATCAGGGCTTCCCTGCTGTGCTTCACGGTGTGATCCTTGTATCTGCAGAGAACAGAAGAGTAGATTCACCTCGCTCATTCATATTTACCCCGGAAGCAGGATTCTCTAACAACCCCTGACTCCCTCTGTGAAAGTTATCAATATCTATCTGCCATGTATAGGAAAGACACTGTAGCCATCATGTACAAGTAAAGGCATACAACGGCTAAGAGGACTCAGAATCCCCCGTATGCGTGGCCCAGCCATTCAGCCGAACACATCTCTCCGTAAGTGATATTCTTATTGGCAATCAGTGCTGGCTTGGCAAAATCTGCAAGTGAAGATCCATTCATGTGTGGCAAGCTCTTACAATCATTTCAATGGGAACCCTTTCTTGCCAATAATTTGGCAAAAATCAGGCTGCAGAGGAGAAGGGCAGCTGCAGCTTCTTCCTCGGAGTGTTTTAATATGCATTTTTCCTTAGCTGGGCTGTCGGGGACATTAAATGCCTACAAGTAAAATGCTGTTTTTGTGATCATCGTTTTTGTTATTTAGCCTCCTTGAGTGTCATTACAAGAATTTGAATTTAGTGGCTCCACATTGATTTTGACACTTCCCAGAAGAGATTAAAAAGTATTTGACTAATTTTTAGAGATTTTTTTTTCATTGATTAATTGAAGCCTGCTTATTGTGTGAGCTGCTTCATTTTCTTATTTTTTGTGTTTTTATTGTATTTGGTACATTATCATGTATTTTTTATTTTATGGAAGCTTCAATACGCAAATCCTTAAATCGCATTAGCCTGTTTAATAGTTGTTTATCTGGGTGTAGCCAAAGATTTGCTTTTCCTATTTATAGATGGTAAGCCTATGCTGTATCGCTGAAGGCTTTGTTAGAATTAAGGGTGGTCTTGATCCACATGTCTACATAAATTGCAGTTAAGTGAGACTATTACAATGCTGTACCATGATAAGCAACCTAGTATTCAGATTTTGGCTGATTCTAGAAGTATACTCTAATTGTAGGAGTTTAGTATATGAGGACCGGCTTGGAAATCCTCCATTAAACAATGCTGTTTTTTCTTAAACAAAGATAATTGATGCAACAGTTTTCATACAGTCTCCTTATTTCAAGGGCTCAAATGTAATTGGACTAGGGCTGAAACAACTAATCGATAAAATCGATAATAATCGTTGTAAAATCGATTATAAAAAGGTTTTTTTCAGAGCAAATGCTCTGAAAAACTCCTCTCCTTATATAATCCGACCTCAAACAGAGATCGGATTATAACACTACAATCCAGATCCCCCGCAACGCTGCAGGGGGACCTGGATTCCCCTCACTGTCGGCCGGTCTCTCACTTCCGTCTCTCTCCCCCTTGTATACACCCCTCTGACTCCTCCCCCCTCCCATACATCACTCTGCCTCTCTCCCGACTCGTTACTGACAGGCACAGTCACTGCAGCCTCAGCTTAAGTGAAGGGCAGTAACGGAGGCTGGCTGTGCGCATCGTGCAGACCCCCACCGGCTGACATCATCCTCTCTGTCAGCCGGTGGGGGTCTGCATCGCACAGACAGTCTCCGTTACTCACCTTCACTTACGCTGAGGCTTCTATGAAGCTGCAGTGAAAGTGCCTGTCCGTAACGGAGCCGGGTAGAGAGGCAGAGCGGTGTATGGGAGGGGGGAGGAGGCAGAGGGGAGTATGGGAGGGGGAGGAGCCAGAGTGGTGTATGGGAGGGGGAGGAGCCAGAGTGGTGTATGGGTGAGTTATAGTGGTGTATGGGGGGTATTGTGAATTTCAGGGCATATAGGGGGTATAAGGCATATTGATATTAGGCATATCAGGGGGGGCATAAAAGATATCTGGGGGTAAAAGGTATATCAGGGGGCCAAGTTGCATATAAGGAGTATAAGGCATATCAGGGGCACAGGGGCATATCAGGGGGCACAGTGGAATCTGGCATATGAGGTATAAGGCATATATGGGGGCAGAGTGGCAAGCTGTTGGTCAGATGTCCATAACCGGGGGCAGTTTGGTAAATAAAAAAAATGTAAACAAGGCTTTCTTCTCAGTTTTTATTAAATATGAAAAATAGTTAACATATGAATTATTTACTAATAACTTTGCATTAAAACCTAGTTTGAGAAACACTGTTTGGGTTCTTGTAGCTTTTATTATTATGTCAGTAAAATAAGGTGAATAGAGAGAGAGGCCATTGGGATAAAGAGATGAAAGTGGAAATTGTACGTCTTCTATTACATTATTTTAAATTGAAGAAAATTGCATTTTTTTTAATCCGATTAATCGAAAAAATAATCGGCCAACTAATCGATTATTAAAATAATCGTTAGTTGCAGCCCTAAATTGGACAAATCAACACTTTTGTAAATAATACTTTGCAGGTAATGACTGGTGGCAGAGGCGTATCTAGGGTATGGCAGCTATGGCTCCTGCCATAGGCGCCATTTGAAAGGGGCGCCAGTGAGCGGCTTTCAAACGGCGTCTTTTTTTTTTTTTTTTTTTGATGCGGAGGAGAGAGAGGGGCAGATCATCAGCAGATGATGTTGGTATGCTTCAGATCATGAGCCTTTTCCATTCTTTTTTTCTTCCCATCATTCAAGTACAGGTCAATCTTTGTTTCATCTGTCCAAAGAATGCTGTTCAAGAACTTTTTAATGTTTTTTGGGAAAAGTCCAGTCTGGCCTTCCTGATCTTGATGCTTATGAATGGTTTGCACCTTGTGGTGAACCCCCTATATTTGATCTTGTGAAGTCTTCTCTTTATGGTAGACTTGGATAATAATGCCTACCTCCTGGAGAGTGTTCTTCACCTGGATATTGTGAAAAAAGTTTTTCTTTACCATGGAAAGGATCCTACGATCATCCACCACTGTTGTCTTCCTAGGACACCCAGACCTTTTTGTGTTGCAGAGCTCACCAGTCCATTCAGCCACTCCTAATGTTCCTGCTATCTCTCTAATGGATTTTTTCTTTTGTGCAGCGTACGGATGGCCTGTTTTGTTTGCATTGAGAGCTCCTTTGACCGCATTTTGTGGATTTACAGCAATAACTTTGAAATGCAAATTACACCTTTAATCAGCTCCAGACCTTTTACCTGCTTAATCGGTGAAGGAATAGCCCACCCCTGACCCTGAAACCACTTTTGAGTCAATTGTCCAATTACTTTTAGTCCCTTGAAAAAAGTGCTCTACGTACTAAAGATCTGTAATTACTAAATCTCCAATTTGGATGTGAATGCCCTAAAACTGAAGCTGAGATATTGTATAAGTCCATTATGATTATTTACCTGTAACTTGAAGTTATGTTGGTAAACAGCCGAAATAACAAAACGTGTGTCAGTGTCCAAATATTTCCGGACCTAACTCTATGTACAACATTACATTACGAATAGCCCTTCCCAGGGTTGTGCTACTTCAGATTATCTGAATCATCAGGTATATAGATGGCTAACTGGCCAGAAGGAAGTGGGAATTTACAAGAATTTGGAAATCTCAGGTGACCACTGTTGGTATCTCTTCTGGTAAATTAGCAATTATGTATATGCATGCGAACTGGAACACATTTTACCAATCTTCCGATGTACTGCCAGTTTAATTATTTCTTTTTTATGGTCTGGTGGAAGCGAAACTCTTCATGACATGGCCTCTTCATTGAATCGGTTAAACTCTCCTGTAAGATTCACTATGGCGTGCGTATCCTGCACGGATTCAGTCTTTGGATGTGGAAATATTCAGTGTGGGTAACATTCTGGGGTATTTGCAATATAGAAATTATATGGATCCCAACTTCCTACTGCACACATCGAGCTTTCTCCCTCCAGCTATGAAAAAATATTCACCTTATTCAAAATTCCTTCTAGTAAAATAATAACTTTGATCCTGTTTATGAGCGACAACTTAGGGAGATGGCTCTCAGATTTAAATAAAGAGGCTATATAGAAAGGGTGATTTCAGCTGCCCTATTGCCCTGGTGGTTTTCAAGAGCCATTTTAATACAGCTTCCTGTGCTTTTTAAAAGGATTAAATTTGAATATTATAGCATGTGTAAAACCTTACCACTGGCGTGGAAAGATTCTCCTCTGTTTTGCTACAAAAGATGAGCTAATCTATGGGATATATTAGTACCAACAGATCGTGTGTTGTGTGGAGATCTGTGTAAAATGTTCACATATGATGTCCAACACATTTTTAACAATCTCATAATGGTAAAAGCTTCAAGATCACCTGGCCCTGTAGTCTCTCATATTGGTAAGCCCAATCTAATGCTAAAGGCAGCGGATCAAGGGACATAGATCATCAACCAGAACCGCTTAACGAGAGCAGAAAATGGACAAACCGAGCCCAGGTATTTTATTCAATTCCGCCCTCAATTGGGTCAGCTTCAGTTTGTGGCAGTTTCTGCAGCCAGGGCTCTCCTTCAGTGGTAGATCTGCTAGACCCACCCTTCGAACACAGTCGCCCCGAAAGTCTCTTAAATGAACAGTCATGTGCTGCTTTTCTCCTTTTGTGTTAATGATCTTGTGGTACTTAAGGCATGCCTTTAAAAAGCAGTTACTTTTTATTATGAAAACTGCTTTTGAGTGTGTGGGAATCGTGTATGTGTATGACTGATGGACAGTGGTCAGTAACTTGATTTATAGTGCATGTTTAGTGGTGTCCGAGGTAACAGCCGCATATGTCCGCATTTCTGCATGGTCACGGGTTGCTACGGTAACGTGTGGACAGTCCCATATTCCGCGTTGTGGTTATAGAAGTATTTCCGTATAGTCCAATGTTGTGGTGCGGGATATTATAACGGTGAGATTTCACTGTGGTAAGCTGTTTCCTGGGTCATGCTCAAAATACATTATGGGGACAAGAAAGGCCATGAAAATCCCTTCCACTTTAAATTTAGTAATAACTGAGGCATTGCTATACACTAACCTATGTCCACCAGGCAAGCCCAGAGACTTGTTTTTCCTTTTATGTTTCCTGTGTACATAAGATGTAACGTGCAATTTTGGTCATCTGGTCAAAGGCTTTAGTGAGGCCTACTGATTTTTGTTTCATAAAAAGCTCAGTAAGTGTTCGTGTAAACGTCCTTTATCCACTGACCTGGAAGATGGCATTGTTATCAGTCACATGGCTTTCACTGATTGAACACCACACTATGCTGAGTTTTATTTTTGTGGTAATGCCAGTGAGGTCCATTCCCATTCAAACTTTAATTAGTAAGGGTGTCTGGCTGAGTGATTAGCACTGAGACATGTTAATTGCCTCAAGGCAGTATGATAAGGAATCAGGGTGTTTGTAGTGGTTTGGGTTAAGATAACAAAATTGCAACGCATAAATGGCTCCTATGCAGCTGTCTGATAGTCCTACAAAAAATCAGAACAATTTAATTTGTAGTTAATAACAAATCCCTATATAATATACCGCATTGGCTCGAATATAGGCCGCACCCTAAAAGTTTGGTGCTATTTTAAAGAAAAATGTATTCTTAAAGAAAAAAATACACAGTGGAATGGTAAAATAGCATTTTACCTAATACACAAATACATGTATTTTAACATTTTTTGGTATCTATTATGCAGTTAGTAAGCATGTTATATATAAAGAGAAATTTTGAAATCCAATAGTGATTTTAAGCCCCCCCCCTAATTCATAGTGCACCTTACTTATAGATATTCCACTCTGTCTCCCTAGAAATGCCACTCTGCTCCCTAGATATGCCACCCCCTGACTTACCAATGCACCCCCAGACTCCCTGGTATATTAGCAGGCCAGCAGGTGGGCGTCCTCCACTGCCGGCACTTCCGCCGGGTCTTCTATGACGGAGAAGCACCGGCGGAAGTGCCGACAGCGGAGGTTGTCTATGTGCATCGCTGCAACTGGTGAACGTCTGCGCGATGCGCTAAGACAACCTCCGCTGCCAACACTTCCACTGGGGCTTCTATGTTGGAGCACAGGAAGGTTATGTCATGCCGGTGCTCCACCATAGAAGCCCCGACGGAATTGCCGGCAGAGGAGGTTGTCTACGCACATTGTGCAGACGTCCACCGGTTGCTGGAGAGTAGGATCCAGGTCCCCTGAAGCGCAGGGCAAATACGGTATATTTTATACACATCCATCCCCAATTAGTTATCTCTGCAATAATTCTGTTAACTTGCTGATCCTTTTTGGTAAATCAATATCTATAGGTAGTTTCTATAACATAATTTACTAATGCTAAAAGGCGTGGTTGTGGCATTCCCCAGAATAATGCTTTTGTAACCAAAAGTTTCTGTTTTATACTCTGAATCATTCAGCAGGGTTAGTTTATTACATAAAAAAATCTTACAAAGAATACACACATGTATTCAGAGAAGAACCGACCAGTTGTCCTTCATCTCTGTTTAATATAAATGTGTGCAATGAAAGTCTGGTTTTTGGAGTCCTGGTTTAAATTTTACGTTTGACGCTTAAAACACATCAGTGTCTAAAGGATGAAAGCATATACAGTCATGTAAAATCTTAATACTATTAACAGCTGGTGAGCATCTGGGAAGAGAGGAATTTGAAATACAATATGTCCAGGAAGAGAGATGCTAAACAAGTAATTGGAGATGGAACAATAAATTGGCAAGTTTGAATGTTAGCGGTGGATGCAGGCAAAGAACGGGGGTGTAGAAAACGAACTTGAAAGATTTTGAAATCATAAGACACTATAGTTTTGCATGCATGTAAACATTAATTTCCTAGCCACAGATAGTAAATGGGCCTTTTTAAAGCATATATTTCTGCCAAAGAAACGTTTCCAATAGATTAACCTTCATACGAAAGAAAACTAAATGGCCAATCTTCATAGGGGTTAATGTAGTTGTATTCATTTACATATAAAATGGCAACACCCCGAAAAACCAGGTTTGCTAAAATAGAAACGACTTTCTTTAACCCCTTAAGGACAATGGGCGGCCCCTAAAGCCATTGAAAACAATGCATTTTGTGCCCGTACCTGTAGGGGCTTTGTCATTAAGGGGTTAAATATTTTGCAGGCCTACATAAAGATGAAAATGTGCACCGTTCCCTGAATTGTTCTAAAAACGTATGTGGGCAATGTTTGGTTGTGTGGGTAAACTTTGCAACTTTGCCTCTTTTATATACAAAACCAATTTGTACAATTGTATAAAAATAACAGGCAGACAAACAAAACACCTTGGAATGGCTCCACTTTGTACTCTGCCAGAGATAATCCAAATACTGCCTCACATAGTATGTTAGTTCCTTCACCTCTTCTTAGAACATTGTTCTGGAACTCTTGAGGAGTACTCTGACGATTAAGACTACAATTCATGTTCTTAGAGGGCAGCATTTTCCATCTTGCTACTCTGCCATTGACGCCATGTCGGCTAAAGTCTGTGCATGACTTCACCATTGACACAAGCAAAGATAGGCCTGCAGATCCATGAATGATGAATTTGGTTCCTTTTGTGACTGTTACACCTTGGTTTTTAGGAGATTTTGGCAGGATGACCTGACATTCCAGGCAAACATGCATTTAGAACCATTTTGGAATGTCTTTTGAGACTGTGGGTTTGGAACCTGCTGACAACTTCAGTCTCGATGGCCAGTGGTTGAACAGTTCTGTAAAAAATTGGTCACAACCACATCTAACCCTAGCAATCATACCTTTTAAATGGGGGTGGGGGGGTATTCACCGCTGAAGCTGACACCGTAACTAACGTGCACAGTTTGGTAAATCTTTAGCTTTAAACCTGGACCTTGATCTTATACTTTAACACCTGTACTACACCAATCAGCAATATTGTGTAGGTCCCACTTTTTTTCTGACACCTTTATATCAGAACCAGCATTAACTTTTTTTCAGAAGTGTGATAGGTACTGACCACTGCAGACCGGAAACACATGCTCTGACACGGTCATCTATCCATCACGATCTGGCCTCAGATCCTTACGCTTGCCATTTTTCCTGCTTCGAACATGTCAACTTTGAGGATGAAAATGTTCACTGGCTGCCTAATATATCCCACCCACTGACAGGTTCCATGAAAACAAGATTATCTGTGTTGTTGACGTTACCTATCAGTGGTCATAATGTTATGGCTGTCCCTCTCTTAAAATGACCATGGGTCTGCTTATTCCAGCTTTTCGTAACAGTCTTAAGGAAAAAGGTTCATGTATTAAACCAATAGTCCGTGGTGTATGGGTGTATACCATCTGGCTGCAGTATTTCAGTTTGCTGTGGGTAATTTGTTTTTGGATGCCAAAAGCATGTTTGTGTAATTTTGGAGCAATTAATTAGAAAACTTTCCGACTCTGGAACTTTATTTGTATATGAGAACCCATCTGCTTTTTTATCTCGCCTTGGAAATGTTGAAATTGTAGCATATTTAGTGTGTGTGGTTATGTGTGCTTAAATGTCTGAGTGTCAATAGATTAAATGAGGGAACACGTGTTTTTATTATTTTTGGGCATTCCAGTCCATGTTAAACTCTCTTTTGAGTCAATTTTGGCTCAGTACAGTTAATTTTACCCCCCCCCTGCAGATATATGGAGTCATTCTTTGGTTTAGTTTTGCTTCTTGCACATACTCTGTAGCACTCCTGTGTGTGTATATTGTGTATATATGTATGCGTGTGTGCGCGTATGTATGTATTTGTGATTAAATATGCATAGTATATTTTTACTCAATTAACTATTTCTAGTTATCTTTTGTATCCATTGCACTGTTTTGTAGTAACAAGTAAAGAAAGCTATATTTTTTTTTTTTATAACAAATGCTTAACCTTAACCACACTTTAAAAAAAAAATATATATATATATAACAATATAGTCATACATTAATATATATATACCGTATTTGCTCGATTATAAGACGACCCTGATTATAAGACGACCCCCCAAAATCTGAATATTAATTTATGGAAAAAAGCCTGAATATAAGACGACCCTATAGGAAAAACGTTTTACCAGTAAATGTTAATTCATGTAAACTGTGAACAATTGTTTGTTAATAAAAGCTACGATTGAGAAAAATATTTTTTTTATTTACTTTTTTTCAACCTGCCCCCTCCAGTTATGCACATCTGCCCCCAGGCTTGCCACTCTGCCCCCAGGCTTGCCACTCTGCCCCCAGGCTTGCCACTCTGCCCCAGGAATGCCTTATACCCCATATATGCCACTGTGCCCCATGATATGCCTTTTGACCCCCTATGTGCCACTCTGCCTCCAGAAATGCTTTATACCCCTACATGCCACTCTGGCATTTAGGGGGTTAAAAGGCATATTATGGGGCAGAGTGTCATATAGGGAGGTATAGGGCATTTCAGGAGGCAGAGTGGCGTATAGAGGGTTAAAAGGCATTTCTGGAGGCATAGTGGCATTTCACAGAGCACTCTGCCTCCAGAAATGCCTTATGCCCCCCATTTAACACTCCCTCCCTCCTCCAAACTTACCGGTGCTTCTGAGTCCCCCGGTGCTTGGTCTGGGCAGCGTGTAGAGCTCTACGCGATTCGCATAGACAACTTCCGCTCTACACGCTGCCCGGACTAAGCACCGGGGACTCAGAAGCACTGGTAAGTTGGGGGGGGGGCATAACACAGGAGGATCCAGGTCCCCTGCATCGCTGCAGGGGATCTGGATCTTAGCCTCATAGTCAGACCTATTTGAGGTCTGATTTTAAGACGACCCCGATTATAAGACGTATTTTTGCTCTGGAAAAAACCTCGTCTTGTAATCGAGCAAATGCGGTAATTACTCTTCTGATCCTTTTTGTTTAGATGTTGTGCTTGTTGGTAGCAGGGATTAAAAGATGATTTCAGAAAGTGCAGACCCAGTGTCTAAGGCAGCATCTCTTAAAAAAACAAACAAAAAAAACAAAAAAACGGGTAAAAGCTGCCATCCCCAGGCTCGCAGGTTCATATTTCCTTTTAAAACCTAATGTGCACTTAATTTCCATATATTTTTGCTGTTACAAAATTAGTGAAGACATTGACATTTTTTTTCTCTAAATCTTCTTTACAATGCAGAGGATATTCCTTTGTTCGCGGCTTGAGCAATCTCATGCACCCATCCCCGCCTAAAATTCCCCTCTTTGTATTGATGTCTGTGAGTCACTTGTGTGATACCACTTTTTTTGTGGTATGGAAGGGCCGTTCTGGGGTTTATGCACTGAAGGGAGAGTTGTGTGTTTTGTGTTTGTAGTTGTGTATCCGGCTTCACTGTACATTATGGACATCCAACTCCAATGAGCTCCTGTTGCAGGAAGAGCCTGGCTGGCCTTGTATTGTAGGTTTTTCTTTATTTTAAGTACCAAATTTCCCCACACGTTCAATTTATACATTATACAGGACCTGCTCACTTCGTGGTGCTGGAAACAATTGCAAGTGTTGACTCTAAATAATGAATAGTGAAATGAGTTGAGTCCATGCATTTCCAGGCAACTCATATATATATATATAATCTTTCAACTGAAGGGATGCACCTAAAAAACATCTCTCGTATCCGCCCATTCCTCACCCAGGAATCCACAAAAACCCTGGTTCATTCCCTTATCATTTCCCGTCTTGACTACTGCAACACTCTTCTGGTTGGCACTCCACCGTCTCGACTCTCTCCTCTACAGTCTATCCTAAATGCCGCTGCTAGGCTCATCTTCCTTGCATGTCGCTCCTCTTCTGCTTCCCCCCTCTGTGAAATCCTCCACTGGCTCCCAATTACCTTTAGAATTAAATTTAAGATCCTGGTACAAACATATAAGGCCCTCCCCATAACACTGCTCCTCTGTACATTTCTGACCTCATTAGCAAATACTCTTCTACTCGATCCCTACGTTCCTCCCATGGGCTAAGGCTCTCCTCCTCACTCATCACCTCTTCCTTTTCCCGTCTACAAGATTTCAATCGGGCTGCCCCATATCTCTGGAATCTACTCCCAAGGAACCTTCAGCTTTCACTCTCCCTCCCAACATTCAAGAAACATCTCAAAACCCACTTCAGAGAAGCCGCACCATCTTAGCTGCTAGAACTTCCTTGTCATTGATACAACAACCACACTACCTCTCACCCCTTTCTCTGTGCCGTATGTTTGTCACCCCATTTCCCTCTAGATTGTAAGCTTGCGAGCAGAGCTCTCTCCACCGAATGTATCGGTTTGTCTTAGTCTGTCACTTCTTGTCTTGTCATATGCCTTGAATTTATGTATTGTATTAAGCGCTGCGTAAACTGTTGGCGCTATATAAATAAAGGATAATAATAATAAATTAATACATAGTTTATCCAGAGAATAAATTCAGACACACTAGGCCATAAACCTGAACTATAATAACTGATGGAACGTCCATATGGTTAGTCTTAGGCAATGGAGCTATGCAATCACTTCATTTCAGTGAATACAATTACAAAATGTAGGGAACTCTGGTTTTGAGACTGGTTACTTGACCTTAAGCTTATGAAGACTGAACATGCAGCTTTTTTGCTAATGCCTCCTCTATAATTACGTTATAGTTTCGCCAGCCCTGTTCTGCCAGTGTTATTTTTGCATCGTGTTATCCACCTCCTGTTCCATATTTTGCATGCAAAAGGGACATTAATTTCCCGAACTGTAAGTATATTGTGATTACCACTAAGTTACCCATGAAACTGGCATGAATATAACTGGGTACACTTGATGTTGCAAGCATTTTTAAAGCCGTATTTTACACTAATTGGGAAGCAAGATCTACCAGCGTATTACTTTTATTGTGATGTGTTTTTATATTGGTTCCTAAAAACCCATCTGTTTTCATGGTGCAAAAGTCTATTATAGCACGTTCTTAAATATGCTTTCTGCAGAACTGACACACCACAATGACTTTAACAGGCAATTTAAAAATGTATTTATAATTTAACATTTATTAGTTAAGCATTTCAAAGCCAGATGCTGGAACAATGTTATATTTGAGCTATTCATTTTTTCACCAATGTAATCTTAAAACGTCCTCACAGAAATAATCCGGGTCTTCCCGTGTTTATGATTGAGTATAAATCATGGTCAGGAAGCTTGTCCCTGTTGGTTTCTGTAAGCCGACAAATTTCGGTTGGGTCGAGGAGCTAGCTTTTTTATTTTTCTGGTGCCCGGGGTTTGTCAAGCCTTGCCGTCCACTAACGTACATTTACACACTCTAATATCATACAGTATATTATGCTCATGTACGTACACACATAACAGCATCCACTAATACACGCTAACACTGTATGCATACATATACACACATGCCGTACTGTCACATAAACACCATACACGCTAGCACTACTCTTGCATACCTGCACCCACACATGCTGGCTAACACACTATATATATATATATATATATATATATATATATATATATATATATATATATATATATATATATATATATATATATATATATATATATATATATATATATATATATATATATATATATTACACACTATGGACACACACACACACACAGTCTGACAATACAGCAGACATACTGACTATGGCACTATATATTTACACACATACACACTGTAACTACATTATACACACAAACACTCACAGAATATACATTACAGTATGCATACACACTCACATGCAGTATTTTCCCTCTCTCTTTTCACCTTGTGGAGACCAGTCATGGCATGCGCTACACCACACACCTGCCAGAAAGCATAGGGTGCCGGATTCATGATGGCAACCCAGCAAAACCCTGGATTCTAATAGATATGGCGGATTCTAATAGATATGGCGGATTCTAATAGATATGGCGGATTCTAATAGATATGGCGGATTCTAATAGATATGGCGGATTCTAATAGATATGGCGGATTCTAATAGATATGGCGGATTCTAATAGAGATGGTTTGTTGAGCCCTGCTGTAAATACTGATTTGGTTTTTTTTCCCCGTTTTGGAAGAATTTATATTAAAGTACTAAGAGTACTTTAATATGCTTTCTTCTACCACAAGGGTGTCGGGTACATTAGACTCTCCCTGTAAATAAATTTGGCTAACAATCACATTATGTCTGGACAACCTCCTTGTATAAATAGGTTGTTTATCAAACGTATCTACTTCTAGTAGTTGAGCTCCTCATGGCACGCACAATATATTCTTCTGGAAGAAAAAACTAGTTTGTATAACTTTGAAATACGTTTTCCCAAAGTGTATTGGTGATGGTGGTATTGACTTGTTTGGCAATTTTAATTATCTGGATACCATGTTTTTGCCTCATTTGTTGGGTTGCCTGTCACAAAACGTATTTTTACTTGTTATGAGTCAATGTCCATTGTCTCGTATGCCTTCCGTGCAATAAAATGGTTTCTTGGTATCGCAGTTATGAAGGCCATACTTGAGCAGAACTGATAATGGACCATGAATATTTCAACTTTCATTTTTGTACATCTTGTGTTGTCACAAAAAATACAAAGCAATAAACAACCAAAATTATGTACAGAAGCCTAATATTAACCTTTCGCTCTGTTTTTTTCCCCCCCAGGGGTCCATTCAGTGTCGTACGAAGATGTATCAACCGAGATACTGGACAGCAGTTTGCTGTGAAAATTGTGGATGTTGCAAAGTTCACATCAAGCCCGGGTTTAAGCACAGAAGGTAATTTTTAATGTTCAGTCTCAAATGATGCAACTGTTTGCTGGTACTTGTGCTGTGACTTTATCTGTTAGCAGGAAAGTCATTCAATTCTGGGAGCAAGATGTTCCTTGGTGTGCTTAGACACATCGCCAAAGAAGAATGCATGTTAAAGTACTTAGTGCTTCAATATGCATTCATTACCTTAACAAAAAAGCTGGAAGCTTTTAAAAGCAGCCGCAGCATAGCACTCATATGTTCTCCATTTGCTCCTGCTTTGGCTGCTTAGATCAATTGGAGTGCTATCTGAATGTGGGGGGGGGGGTCTTCATAGGCCCCTGGAAATCCCAACCTGCTGACAGTACCTCATGCGCACTCGGGAGCTGGTGATGTGTTGTGGTACGGTGCAAATGTTTAGTGGGCATTCTGATAATGCACTGGGGAAAATGTTAAACTGCATAATAAAGTGCATTGGCCTGCATATTATGCCTGGGGTATCCCTTTAATACATTCAATGGGGCAAACCTGTTACAGCTGGCTGTGTGGAGTGACGTTCATGCACTATGGGAACATTGTTTTTGAAACATTGCCATCAGTAACATCACTTTTTACCTTTTTATTTGCAATTACACCTGCAACCACCAGGGGGTTCTAATGTAGCACACATGTTACAACCTTTTTACCACATATGCTCATTTCTATGCCCCTTCTGTGGACTTCCATTTTCTCAGTTGCATGCAATGGACAACACTGGAAAGTGCCTTGTCAACACATGAGGTCTGTATGTTAAACATGTCCTTGGGTCTACTCTATTTTCACTGCGCTTCTGCTGGTCTCTGCCAGTCACTTGCTCCTACATCATTTGGGTATTGGGGATTGCTTTCTTTTTCTGACAATTGCTTTATTTAGCTATTAGATTCAAACAGCAAATAAATGGATGCAGAAAGTTTTGTTGTTTTTTTTTTGTCACATCTATACAAACCACCCAGCCACGGTTCCCAAAATGTTGCTAGCATCAAACTTTCTTCTCACCTGTTGATCTTTTATAGATCTCTCTCCTGCTAGCTTCTTTTTGTACGGATTCTAAACCCTTCATAGGTTTGTTCAGTTTTGTTAATTACCTTCCAACGGTTAGAGGTATTCATTAGAATCCCCACTATGCAGGAGCTTGCACATATGGTTAGAGGGATTCATCACAATCCCCACCTATACATTCGTTTCCCCAGCTTGTTTTCTTTCAGAAAATGTGTTCCATTGAATGCAGCTCCTGCTTATCGGTGCTCATGAGTGGCATACTAACTTCCAGCTGAGACACATTCAGGGGATCTAATGAGATTTCTCATGTGCATGCGCAAAAAAATCACTCCCACTGATTTCATTGAGACAGCTTTTTTGGCAGCGTTTTCTGCTTGTAGCATCCAAAAGTGTTAATTAAGGCTTATGCTGCAGCATCTTCAGAAGTGGCCTTTTATTTCTTATAAATGGATAGTAAGGTGCTTTTAGTGAATCTGTTTGTGACACTAAACCCTTCCTTTAATAGCTGACCAGGTCCTCTGCACAGCCCCAAGAGATAAACTGGCATCTCTCCCACAGGGCTCCACCATCATGCGTGGAGACAGAAGTGAAAGGACATGGTGTGGGAATAGGGACAACTGTTACTTTTAACTGGTTAGCACTGTGCTTCACTTTTTTGGAAAAAATGCAACCCGTCTTATAAATTGACATGGCCGCTTCCGATTATTTATATATATATATATATATTTTGTCTTCAAGAAAATGTTCTTGATGCTTTCCTGGTGGTAGTTATTTGGGCAAATTGGCAGACATAAAATATCTTAAGTAGTAGGTTTCTGGTGTGGTTTTTTTTGTATTCTGTAAAGTTTACCAAAAATGTTCTGGAGAAGCCAATAAACATTGGTAAAACAATCAACCAATTACTTCTTAACGGTCCCAGAACGAAATCTAATTTCCTGGCTTGTAACCCCGCTTGACAGCTTGAAAATGTAATGCAGGTTAAATTCTATCAAGACTTGATATTGGTATTCATGGTCCTTGCTTACCTTGTGTATTCAGTTCCTGTAATGCTGACATTTATCAGATGTAATGCAATCTATTGACATCTTGTCACTGTTCAAGCATCTGCATGTTCTCCTAAACTAATGCCACGTCGAAGAGGATTTGTGTCGATGACACACTAGGTGTTCTATTGCATTCTGCTGGATTCTTTTATTTGCTTCCTGTGCAAGTCAACATTCAAAAGCAAAGGGCACGAGTATAGTTTGTGTATTAAAGTTTTTACAAATAGTAATAGGTTTTTCTGAAATGACCCTGTTGCTACTGGTAGTTTTTGGCAACATTTTCAGGGATACAGAACAGAATGCCTGAAACTGCCCCAGTAACCATTGAAATTGCTGGGAAGTATTCTATACCATATGTATATATGTACATAGTATGTACCATACTATATGTGCTTATGAATGAAATATATATATATATATATATTTGTTTTATATTTGCTTCTCCAAATGCCCTTTGATCATCTAAACCAGCAATGGTTCACTTGTTTATGTTCCTGATGGCTAGCACCTGTCTCTTGGCAGACAGCACTCCCAATGTTTTCTTCCCCAAATGCAGCATTGAGAATCAGTTACTGACGCCTGGGTGCAAAATGTTTGCTGACTTCAGGTGGGTGAGGCAATATTGCCAACTCCTCCCCGTAACAAACATAACCCCTCTAACCACACTCATTTTATATTGCAGCCGATCCACCTCTTTTGGCTGCCCGACCTCACCATGTAACATGCCACTCACTTCCCACAGTGCCAGCTTTGTTTTCGAACAGCTTGTCAGTGCCATTTGTGGGCCCAAACAAGTCATCAATGCCATCTTTGCACCCCCAATACCGTTACACTAAATGTGTCTGACATCTAGTACTCTGACTTTAAAGAAGCCACTGAGCGAGAAGGACAAAGCCATAGGTGGCTCCCTTTATGCCCAAGGCAAGAACAGAAAATAGTGCCCTCCCTGACTATATCTTTACAGAAGTTATTTCGAGATAAGCAGACAAATGACTAATAATAACAATAACATGGTATTAGAACTTCAGAAAGTAAAAAAATAGTTTCCCCCAAATGTATTCACATTTTGACACTGAGGGTGGCACAGCATAACTCCCATCAATATATACTTTGCCAGATACTGATGTTGTTACAGCCTATGTGGAAAAACTACCTTAATTATTTTCTTTTTTGCCATTTTGGCTTTATTTTTGTTGAATAAATCATGACAGTATAATATGTCATGTGTTGTATTTACCTAATGTTTAGACCTTCTAAGGAACAGATGATTATGTCCTGATATACAAAAACATAGAATTCAGAGGGTGTATGTTCTTTTACACCTTTTTTTACACCAATTAGTTGTAGGTAAAACATGTGTGCAATACATTACGAAGAGCCAGTTTAGTCAATTTCAGCGGGAATGAGAATCATGGTATAGATTGTCAAAAAATATCCTTACAACTAGCAAAGTCCACCTATAAAGATTGTGAGAGGGAAAAAAAACTAAAAACACACAAAACACCTTCTATGGCTTTATAGGTTGTGTAACCTATACATTGCATTGTGAGACTATATAGATAAACAAAAGTGAGAAATAACGGTGGCCATGCAGCTAGTAAACAACTAAATGGATGGAAGGGAGTATGCATAGATCCTTCCCTTTACAGATATGCCTTCTTGATGCAAACTTTTCCTCTGATTCTCATACAATGTGCAGCATAGGAATAAAAGCAAGCAGGGTGCCGAGTTGTATATCTGTAGAGCCATTAGTAGCAGAAAAGGGCATGTGGATACGCCATAGATGTCTGGTCAGACCTCAATAGTGTGTATAGTTCTGCAGACACCATCTGTAGACATACACCCCTTGTCACGAAAGAGTAAAATTTGGGAGACGAGTAGGGAATGGATCTGAAATGTTTAAATACATAATGGGGATCAAAAATACAAGCAGCGACTGAAGTCTCCTGTAAATAGATTTACTAGTTTTAGTTTGTAGAGGGTGTAGTAATAGTTACCCTGTATGGTTCTTACCCGCCGTCAAATTTTATGTCTTTCTTTATTATAATTACATACAACATTCTATCCAGTAAGTCAAAATATTTATTACACAAACTTACGTTGATGTGTATTTATAAAATTTGGGCATTCTGAGATCAGTCAACCAAAATTATCTGTAAATCAGTAGAAGTCCAGAAAATCAGACCAATGGCTCTTGTTCCCGTGTACTTTGTATCACATTAATAACACTAAACCAAGATACATGGGGGAAAAATGCAACAATGGTAGGGCAAGCAGAGGAATACACATTAAAATACCTACGCCACTTGAACCCTGGGTGGAGGGGGCTTTGATCTGGATTCACGAGATTTGGTGCAGAAGAGGGACATGAAGATCATTGCTGGTATCTGCTTACTGACATCGCCAGCATAACGGTATTGCTGTTATAGCGAGTGCTCTGAGCTGCATGACCTCTTATAAGAGCGTGTTAAATGTATCTACAAAATACAAGAAAACCAGAAAAGTGGCTTTTGGCGCTAAATGAGTGTACCTTTTTATCTTTTTTTTTTTTTTTCTCTTGAAGGTAAAATAATTGACAAAAAAGGTTACAAAATGATGAGAATAAAAGTTCTTATATCTTTCCTGCCGAGTAGTGAATATTACAGCTTTTCTTTGTCCGTTTTGTGTCTGTTCCCAGTGCAGAAACCAAATACGATTAAGTGTAAACCATACCCTAATAATCGCTTTAGACAGACACACCAAAGGACCCATGCCATTATTATAAAAAATAATTAAGCTCACAGGATTACAATGCTGAAATAATTATTTCCCCTTTTAGCCCTGAACTTGACAATATATGTTAGTTACAGTGATTGCCCAGATTTTCTCTGTTGGCTTAAAAAAAACAACAAAAAAAACTCGATTAACAGAGCCTATATAAAATCAAACTAAATTATATCTGTGATATATAATGTGTATGGGGTTATCTATGTATGCAATCTGGCTTTGTGTATACAATAAATGAAGGAAGTTTTCGTTACAGCATTTTTGTTAGGGGTCCCTTTGAAAACATTATTCTCCCCCTTAAGCATACGATACAGTGCTGTACACAACAATGTAGGTTAGCGTTGACTAAAATCTGGTTTTTAGCTCATTTGTTGATTATTTAATCCAAAAGGCAGTAGTGCACCATTATCAGTATCCAAGATTAATGGCACTTTATATTTTTTTTTTTCTCCCTTTTAAGAGAAATTTGCAATCTGCATAAAGATTTTAGCCTCCAGCACTTTCCACTACAAAACGGAGCAGTCCTCTTGTCAAGGCCAGGTTAAAAAGCTTGGGGGCCCTGGAGCACTTATACAACGAGCCATTCTTTTTTTTCCCTGCCCCGATCTATTTTTTTCCCCACCAACACAAAATGAAACACAATGTAAAATTAAGTTTATTGTAGATTCCTTCATTATGTCACACCATGTTTAGATTAAGCATTGGCATCTCATGTACCACCTAATGTAAAGCCTGACCACTGCCCATGTGCAAACCATGGATATACTGCATATATATACCCTTCTAACAGTATGTCACATTCACAACAAAAAATGGGAGTAAATAATATACACATAAAATAAATCGCTGACGTCTGTCATTTCCAAATTAGGCCAATTATAAGTACAAATCAAATATTTTTGTGGGTGTGTCTCACAAATGACCAGATGTGATAAATGTTTGAAAAATCTAAATCCGCCTAACACTATTTCGTAAGGCAACAGAAAAGGGCTTCTTTGTTTATGCTTTAGGTCCGTGCCGGGCAACTTGTGACGAGGAGAGCATTGGCTGGTGCCCAGGCCCATTTAAAAATCCAGACCTCCCTTCATCCCCCCCCATAAAGAATATAACATAAAATCCACATTTCTCAATAAAGCCCTGAGCTTTTCCAGGTGACTGCAGAAATATTAATGAACAGGGAAACAAAACGGGTGTTTTTTCACAGTAAACGCCATCTAGCCGAGTCTTATTTCTAGTGCGTCAGTCTTGTGACTCCCTGCGTTTATACTGTTCTTTACCTGTCTACCTAAAGAAAACCTTATTTTGCAGGAAAAAATTTAATATTTGAAGCGCATATTTCAGTTGAAGCACATTGTATTGTTGTTATACCTTTAGGGAGGAGGCTGCTTATGGAGGAACGTTTGCCACACATCCCCCAGCTCTCCATGTTGTTGTGCTTTCCGTTTGGGCAATAAATACAATTATCTAGTTAGTAACGTTGCTGTTATTTTTGTAACATTCCTTCATTTTTTCCCCCTCTGTAATTTACAGATTTGAAGAGAGAAGCGAGTATATGTCACATGCTAAAACATCCACACATTGTCGAGCTCCTGGAGACGTACAGCTCAGATGGAATGCTCTACATGGTCTTCGAATTGTAAGTGCTTCCCTCCGTGGTAATGTCTGCTGTTGCAATTGGCATTCTGCAGTGTCCATTTTCACGCAAGGATAATTGCATGTAGAAAACATTGTGACGTAGGATACCGTGTGTTCTCATGGTCATACAGTCATAATGTTTGAAAACTATGTACGGTAAGTAACATGAAAATCTCAGCTCAAAGGAAAAAAACATGGCTGTTCCTTCCGGTTTATAGATGTGCATACCTTTAATGCATACGATGGCTGCATGATGTCCCCTTTGAAAATGCATTGGGGGATTCTGCAGAATTATTTTTTTTGTGTTCCTCTATTGGTTATGGTGGCGGTAAGATTATCTCCGTTCTGTTCATTGCCCCAAATCTGCAGGCCGTGGTTGTTTCTATCTCCGACTTACCGTATTTTCCCCATGTATAAGACGCACCTTAATTTTGGTTTCCCCGAAATTTGAAAATAAATGTATTACATAGTTATTGAACTCAAGTTTTATTTATCATAACATTCATACTCCTCCATCACTCCTATCCATTAACTGCCCCTAAATTAATCCTAAAAACCCAATTAACCATAACTGCCCCTAAATTTACCCCCACCTCCCCTAACTTTCAGCAGCCCAAATCATTTTTTACTTACTGTTAGATGAGTTGCTTAGCCATGTGGACGCTATAAGGAAAGGGGCGGGGTCAGTGTGCAGGGATGGACTGTTAATCAGAAAGGGGTGGGACCAATTGTCAGTGTGACTGCAGGGAGGGACTGGGAAGTAGTAACTGCAATCTACAACCACTGTATAAGAAATTAAAAATGCGGGGTCTAAAAACTAGGTGCGTCTTATACATGGGGAAATACAGTAAGTTGTAGACCATCGCCTAGAACTTCCCCAGTGCAAACTAATAGCAGTGTTAAAGAACACTGTAGTACACATGAACAACTTCAGTCCTATATTGAGTATGTTGACTAGAACCGTTGCGGTTATGAGAAAATCTTATTAATTCCTACTGGAAGTAGACAATTATACCAATCAGTAGAGGGTGCTGTTGTACTAAGTGTAATAAGTGCTTGATGACCCTTTTCCTAGTTGAAAATAATGTGGCAATCGTATATTGAAGTAGTAGCAAAGATATTCTCTTAGATGGACACTTTCCCTGAGATTCTTCATATATTATCCATTTAATTGTCAGTCGCATATATTCTATTTCAAAAAATGCAGAACTAATGCTAACTTTCCTTCTGAGATCAAGTACTTATAAGGAGGTAAATGTGTTCGTCATAGGTCTTCATTTTTCTTAATTTGTGACTTATTCCACCGTTTGAGATGCTCAGATATGATTAAATCAGAGCAAAAAAGTGTCTGCGCCAGTCTGTATGACTGAGATTAGTTTAAAAAAAATCTGGGTCAGACCTGAGTATCTCTAGATGTGCATTCATTTTAAATAAATACATTTTAAAAAAAACCGCATATCTTGATGAATACACAGGGACAACTTGCTTAAACGTGCAAGTGGGGGAGGGATTGTCTGCAAATTCAGTTTGCTGAGTTCCTTTCTGTTTCGCAAGAACAAAAACTGCAACTTGGGGAACTGTATCTTGTCAAATATAAGCTGATTTCTCTAAACTTCTTGTGCATCCTACAAATATATCTGGCTTCTTGAAACGGACCCAAGGTTATTTTTATGTGTATGGTCTGCAGAAATTTAAGAACATATTAATGCTTCCTAAGTGAATCCAGAGTAAATGCCACACTTAATTTTTGCAACAATAAGCTAAGTTTGTTTGTGCCACATTCCTTTAGCGATATTTTATGGCATTGAACACAGAATGAAACCATTCATATTTGCTGTTTTTACTTATAAAGAAACTGAACTTTAGTTAATAAATATGAGTGCTATTACTTTCCTGGCCAGTGCATTCTGATTCAAGGTAGTCCATTGTAATTGTTTTGTGTTTTAGTTTTTTTGTTTTTGTTTTGTTTTTGTTCTTCCAGAAGCTCTGACCTTGTACCTTAATGTTTTGATGTAATGTTAACAGCTTGTTTCTATTGTGTTTATGGTAGGGGAGCTCTAAAGATCAGAACAATGAAGCTAGAGACTAAGATTATTTTAGGGCTTTAACTCAAGGACTATGTAATTCTAAAGCGAAGAGATCAGGTGTGTTCAGGCTTTTACCATTAGTTACTAACTAATGGTGAGAACCCAAGGTGATCATATACCGATCAGCCATAACATTATGACCACTGACAGGTGAATAACACGGATAATCTTGTTACCATGGCACCTGTCAGTGGATGCGATGTATTAGGCAGCAAGTGAGCATTTCATCCTCAAAGTTGATTGGGAAAAATGGGCAAGCATAAGGATCTGCAACTCTCATGGGGTGTTCCCAGTTGGTACAAGGAAGGAAAATCAGGGAACCGGCAACACCGCTTGGGTGCCACGGGTGGCCAAGGTTCATTGATCCACATCGGCGGAATAAAGGCTGGCCCATGTGGTCAAATCCAACAGACGAGCTACTGTAGCTCAAATTGCTGAAAGTTAATGCTGGTTCTGATAGGTTCAGCCAGGGCCGGCCTGACAATGGAGCCGAGTGGGGCAACCGCTCCAAGCCCTGAATCCTGTTTTCTTTAATGTCATGTGGGCCAAGTACGCTTACCAGCTTCTCAAGAATATTTTTTATTTCACTTATACATCCCATCAGTTGCAGGGAGGCTCCTACCATGACATAAGGGGCATTAGAGACAGAAACATTCATATGTCTGTACTTAATAGTATCCCAGTCAACGCACAGGTTTACTTGGGCTGGCTGTGATGCTTTAAAACTAAATAAGATATCTGTGCTGTTCATATTAAGCAATTCAAATTGTATTTTTATTAGAATTTCCCCTCCCAAAAAAGGCAGTGCAGTGTAACTAAATGCTTCTTACATTCAGCTACAAATAAATACTGGTGATTCAATCTGGCTGGTAAGATAAAATATATATATATACCGTATTGGCTCGGATATAGGCCGCCCCCGTATATAGGCCGCACCCTAAAAGTTTGGTGCTTTTTTAAAGAAAAAGTTTTTTTTCTTTAAAAAAGCACCAAAAAAACATGCTGCCACTCTGTCCTCCCTCCCCGAGATATGCTACCACTATCCTCCTCCCTGCCCGAGATATGCTGCCACTGTCCTCCCTCCCCGAGATATGCTACCACTATCCTCCTCCCTCCCCGAGATATGCTACCACTATCCTCCTCCCTCCCCGAGATATGCTACCACTATCCTCCTCCCTCCCCGAGATATGCTACCACTATCCTCCTCCCTCCCCGAGATATGCTACCACTGTCCTCCTCACTTACCGGAGCAGACTCCCGGGTGTCTTGCGGGGCCGGCAGGGGACATCTACGCAATACGCGTATACAACTTCCGGTGCGGAAGTTGTATACGCGTATTGCGTAGATGTCCCCCGCCGGCCCCGCAAGACACCCGGGAGTCTGCTCTGGTAAGTCTTGGGGGCAGAGGTAAAACGCACCGTCCGCACGATGCACTTAGACAACCTTCCGTGCCGGCACCCCCCCCGTGGGAAGTGCTGGCAGGGGAGGCTGTCTGAGCGTATCGGGGATTAGAATGCAGGTCTGTATCCAAACCCCGCTGCCTGCCCAGCGCCCGGGACTGCATTCGCTAGACCCCGAATATAGGCCGCACCCCCACTTTAAAAACTTAGTGGGGGAAAAAAGTGCGGCCTATATTCGAGCCAATACGGTATATATATGTATATGTATGTATGTGTGTATGTGTATGTATATATATATATGTATATGTATGTATATGTGTATGTATATATATATATATGTGTATGTATGTGTGTATGTATATATATATATATATATATATGTATGTATGTATATGTGTATGTGTGTATGTATATATATATATATATATATATATATATATATATATATAATGTTCTGGGCTACTTTCTAGGAGATCTCCCTGAGAACCCCTCAAAAGATTAATGTTATAAAGTCCTCTGATGTTTGTCACGTGCAGGGAGACCTGTTCATGCGTGAGTGAGCTGATGAATGAGTAAAGAGCTAGAAGTATTTGGAAGTATTATACAGAATCCCCATGCGTTTTCAAAAGGGACGCCATAAAAATTTTAAAGGGACCTCCCAGCTATCAAATGCATGAAAGTGATGACTGGAGTGTCTCTTTAATGAATCTGTAAATACTCCGTTGATCACAAAGTTAATTTCTGCCACCTGTAGTGTATTATGCAGCTTTTCTCTCATAACATCCGTGATCTTGTCATGTTTCTCTAGGGTATTATAAGCTGAAAAGTTTGCCCTGCTTTTTGTTTCTGAAATTGTGGCCTTTCTTACTCATCTTTCCACGCTGACTAAGTGCTTCTGATTACTTCAGAGGAAGTCCTGTCGGCTCCGATTATGTGTGCTTTTTGGTGAAGTGAATTACTGTAAAACTAGAACGTGAATATCAATTGGAAGCTTCTTTAATGTGTCTCTGAATTTACCACTGTGATACAGACTTCTAAATGCGTGGAGCGTGTGTGGAGAATTTGATTGTTCCAAAGAAACAATCATGGGTGCAAATTATCCCTTTTAAAGCCCTTTAAAATCCTCTTAGTCTGGGACACTAAATCTGTGTATGTTTCAGGATGTAATAAGTAATACTGTGTGTGTATATATATATTATATATATATATATATATATATATATATATGTGTGTGTGTGTATATTATATATATAAATTTTCTATTGTGTTCATCATCACACATAGTCATCGTTAAGCCCCGCATGAAAATTCCTTGTCTGTTTGATTCTGGTAGCTTATTGAAAGTCTGAAGTAATGAAAATGTCAGAACAGAATATTGATTATGCATGCTAGTTTTGCAATATTTTGTACCCAGATCTCAAATGTATACGGTGTGGTGGTGGTTTTCTTCTATGAAGGCTCGTTGTTCAGGTAGGTCATGTTTTCAGCTTCACAGCAGACACTGATTCCTTCCCGTCTTTAATTACAGTATGGATGGAGCCGACCTGTGTTTTGAGATTGTGAAGAGAGCAGACGCTGGTTTTGTCTACAGTGAAGCGGTTGCCAGGTACGTAGTAATACCAGCATAATGAAATGGTGCTTGCGTTTCAGCACTGAGCCAGCCAGTGTAATCTAATTTTGGTTTCTAACATGTTGAAATAGAAAAATATGCTAATGTTTGATCATTAGTTTACAGAAGTGCTGAGCATTTCATGACCCTTTTTATTTTTCTTCATTTCCTCCTAATTTATGTGATTAGATTACTGAAGCTCACTTTCTAGAGCTTCCAGAGTGTTCATTAGCACATTAGCATTCTGTGGCTGCTTTAAAACCGAAACTGCTTAGGGCTTGGTGTGTTTAAGAGGAGTAATAAACTGTTTTCACTTCCATTGATAGGTACAGCCCTGGGTTTGAGCTTGGATGGTTCTTGAAATCTTTATATTGTTTGCCTATACTACTTCCACTACTCCTTTTACAAAGTAGCCTTTTCTTGCATTAGCCTCAATCGTCCCCTTTCTTGCTCAAGCATGCACTCTAATTCTTGTGCTTCTCTTGGACTTTATTTAATCCCTTTACACATTATTTACTCTAGAGCAGCAATGTCGAACCTATGGCACATGTGCCACAACAGGCATGCCAAGGCCTCTGTGGTGGCACATGGCCATGCTGACGCTCTTTCCGGAGGCAGACTGGATTGACCGCTGAAGGAGTAGGGCCAGTTGGGTAGATCCTGGATCTCCCTTTAACCTGCCCAAAATAAAAGGGATCATGGGGTCTGTTCAAGTAGACCTCTGTTTCACTGCTCCCTCGCAAAGCGAGTCTCAAATCCTGATGCTCAGAGCCATGATATGATGTCATCAAGACCTCTCGCTCCCACTACAGAACTTCAGATGGGGAGAAAGGGGAAATATAGCACGATTTATGGAGAGATATAGAAGAGCGGTAACTGAGGAGTGAGAAATTTGAAGGGGAGATAATGATGAATGGGGACAGAGGAGAGATAAGATAAGGAGAGGTAATGGGGACAAGGGGGAGATAATGCGAAAAAGTCAGGGTAATAGAGAAAATGTAAAGATACAGATATGAGGGGGGGTAATGAGAGAGGGGAGAGATGGAAAATGTTAATCATTTCCTTTATCATATCTTAATGAAGAAAATGGCGGTGGCAGCAGCCGCACATGGGTTCAGTCTGGGAAACCAACTATTTGAGCTATATATATTTCTATACAGTTAGGATAAACAGGATGAGTACAAGCTGTGTGTGTGTGTATAAATATATATATATGTACATATAATGTATGTATGTATGATCTGGGCTCGTCATGGCAACTAAAAATAACTTCCTGGCGCCTGGGTGGTATGCCTGGTATTGGTGTAAGGGCCCCCCCTGCTTGGTGAGAGGGTGACGTGTGCCCTGGCATAATCATGGGAGGCAGCAGCAGACAGTCAGTTTTGGCTGGCTTCTAGATCCAAATCAAATTTGTCCACCCATGACTTAAACAGGATGGGTGGAAGGTGTTTGGTTGCATCTCAGATGGAACTCATGTGCTGCAACTGTCTTTTCGTTAAGATAGGGGAAAAGGAGGGTTTTTCCTGGCATATAGTGGCAGTACAGATGGGTGTTGTTCCTTAGGGACAAGGATCTGAAACAGAGTTAAAACCCTCCCCCTTCCCTAACTCCTCCTCCTTCTTACCCATAAGAGCACACCGGACCAAACACAGCCAGTTCTTCCTTGTCAGGGACGGACATGTAGTTTGGTGGGGGCACACGGGTTGTGTCCAGGGGGATCCCTCCTCCGATTGCTCCCCGGGTGGTGAGCAGAGTGAGGTAGGAACACCCGCATCGGCGGATGTTACGGAACAGAATGAGAGTTCTCTCTCTTCAAGCCGGCAAGGGAAGGAGCACAGCATAAACACAAAATTTAAACTTTATTTTAGCTGTGCAGTCCAGTCTGACAGCAGTGGGGCTTGTCAGTACTGGATATCCGTGGCACCAACCCCCCACACGGATTGAGGCGTTTTAAGGTAAGATTAATTAATCTTAACCTTAAAAAAGCATCTGCCCTGTAACATTTTTTTTTTTTCTTCTAAAAAGATAAAGGCTCCTTTTAAGTCCGGATATATTTCGTGCACTGAGTGTGCCACCCCCTTGCCGGACAGCTGCAAAAAGGAGTTATGTTATCCTTGCTCAGCTTAACTTTTTGCTAAAGGAAAACAGGACATGCAGTTTTTGGGCGTTGGCTTCTAGACAACCTTGCACGTACCTTTTAACCATTCAAGATTACGTCTGTTTATGCTTTGGAGCCCAAGTTTGATAGTCTCATTCACGTTGGTTCCTGAATCTGTTGTCTCTGGGGAGATTTCCAGGGAGTAAGCCTATGGTCAAAACACCCTTAATGCGTCTCGGTAGCTAAGAAAGCATGGGCCTGGTTAATTTCCACCTGGGAATACCAGGTGTTAAAAATCTACTAATTCAGGCTCGTCTTGTGAGGATTCAGAAGATAAAGCTCCCCTTCCTCCACAAGAGCTTTGTAAATTGTCTAAGAAAGAGGTAGTCCGTGAGAAGCATCCAAAGGATTTTGCATGTTGCCTAAACTACAGGATTAGATGCATAAGGAATAGTCTATCTGGGCGAGAGATACTTTTTCTGAGCATTTTAGGGGTTTAGCTTTAAGGTGAAGAGAAATAAGAACAAAGGTAAATGTTCAGATTGCTCAGCTTTCAAAGAGAACATCCATCCCTATTGGAGTTGTCTGGTCTTTAAGGCCGATGGATAAGAGGGCAAAGACATCCTGTTGGCCTATGTTCCAATCTTCAGGATTCCCGTGCAAGTAGCATTGTCTAGCGCTTCAGCGGCTAGAGCTCTAGGCATCTGGTAACAGGCATTATTGCCTACGGCCATACCTCCCTGTATGCACCTGATCACGTCTGATCGCAGAAACCAAGCAGGGTTGGGCTTGGTTAGCATTTGGATGGGAGGCCTTCCTGATACAGAAGTATCTAGTCAATTTAGTCATTGTATCTGCCAAAGAAATGCTTAATCTCTCAGCCCAAAATATGGGTCTGTCATCAGTGGCCAGGAGAGCTTTTTGGCTGCGATCGTATACGGCAAACTCAGCATCTAAGTCGGCATTGTTTGATTTAACAAAGTGCAGACTATTTGCCTTTAAATGGCCAACACAAGCCACATTCATGTGAAACATTATTTTTTTTTTAGAACTTTCACAGTCAAATCATCACTGGTATCGTTTTGTTTTTCAAGCCAGTTAGCGAACGTGAAATAGTTGCGAGGGAAGCTGCCCAGTTCAGCCATCTTAAACCTGCAGACATGGGATATCTAAAACTTTGTCTCATGTTCCATCCTTCTAAAGAATCATTCCCAAACATCAGGAGTTTTCAGAGTGTTTTACTCCAGGCTGTTCCTGGTCGCGAACCAGTTGGATCCTTCAGTCCAGTTTAAAGATGGTTTAGGCCTGTATTCTATACAAGCGTTTTAGAATGGAAACTATCCTCAGTCACCCAACTACTGAACAAGGAGATTACATGGTGACCATGGACCTGACGGATGCTTATGTGCAGGTGACTATTGCTGTTGAATCCACTAAATTCCTCAGGTTCGCTTTTAGGAACGGGGCGAGAGTTCTCCATTTCCAGTTTGGGTCTCTCAACTTTCAGAGTATTAGGTATCAGGGTCATCCCATACCTAGAGGACTGGCACGTCAAATCCGTTTCAGCTCTGGCCTTAGTTCTCAAGAAGACGGCAGTGTTTCCCCATTGGCAGAGCTCATCAAGCACATGTCTAATGCAAGAGCGTGCTTCCCCAGGATAAGAAGGCTAGATGGAACAGGAGGTACCCATATAAAACACCAGGCCTTTTCAACATTTTTTTTAAGGCGCAGAATTTTTGTAGACAAGGCCAGGACAAATGTTTCAGTAACATCCTAAGAAACGAGCCTAGGCTAATTCTGGTGGAATTGGTGGCCGGCTGCAATGGTTCATACAGACATGTTCTTGATCATGAACTGAAAAGTTCAACCTTATTTTTTTCTAAGTATGCAGTGCTTGGGGCTGATAGTGGACTCCAGCTTCTTATGGCTCTTTATTCCATTATCAAAGATCAGAAAAGTAAGAAGGGTTGTGTCAGCTTTGCAACAAAATCCTATCTGGTCCTTCAGAAAAGCTATGAGCATCTTGGGCATTCTGACGACTTGTATCCCTCAGTGAGCTGTTCCAAGGCACATATAGGCCACTTCGATGGGACTTCATTAGGCATTAGTCCCAGAAAGAAGAAGATCCGGACATCAACTTCAGTTTCCAAGCCCAATTGAACTGGTGGAAGAGGACAGATCTTCTCAGCAAGGGTCTTTGCTTTCATCACCGTCAGTAGATTATTATTATTATTATTATTATTATCCTTTATATAGCGCCAACAGTTTATGCAGCGCTTAATACAATACATAAATTCAAGGGATATGACAAGACAAGAATTGACAGACTAAGACAAACCGATACATTTGGTGGAGAGAGCTCTGCTCGCAAGCTTACAAGATCACGCTGACCACAGATGCCTCAAAAATAGACTGGGGAGCGCATTTTGGTTACCTCTTTAGGCAGGGCAAATGGTCACTAACAATCTTCCCAGTCCTCAAATTATCGAGAACTAAAATTGTTTTTTTTCTGGCCCTCAAGTAGTTCAGTCCTTGGCTAAAAGGGAAAGCTGTAAGACTTCAGGCCTTCTCGGAAGAAGTCATGGCATGGGCTCAACAAAACCAAGAAGATTTGTCAACTACGCGTTTCAGGGGAAGGGACAATTGTTGCACATGACCTCAGCAGTTCGAATTGATCCCTAAACAAAATTATCTTCTCCATCCTTTTTTTGGCCTTCTAGGAATCGATCTTGTGGCAACCAGAGACAACCGCAATTTTTTGGGTTTTAGCCTCTCTGTATTCATGGGTCAACACTCTGGTGCTGGACAGTATGTCAGTGATATGAAGATTCAGGATGGCTTACATTTTTTCTCCAGTGGCGATGATCCCACGTGTCCTCCTCAAGATTCTAACGGACTAGGCCAGGGTCTTAACATCTAACCCCTATTGGCCAATTTAACTTAGTCCTAAACAATATGGCCTCAAGAATATGGCCATCAGAATTCCTTCAGATGGTCGTTTTGACGGCCTAGCTTTGGATTATCCTTAGAGATAATGGACTCCCATGACATGGCTGATGTCCTCCTTATTCAGAGGTTTCTGGCTTGGTGATACATGTTTTTTTATTTCTTCTAGTTCCGTCCTCGTGTTTTTTGCAAGACGGATTCTCAGCAGGTCTTTATGTCTCAACCTCAAAAGGGATCGCGTATTTCCAGAGGAGTCTGTGGCACAGATGGGATGTCCGAAGAGCTCTAAGACATTTCTACAGAACGCACCGCTGCTTTCCGCAATACCGATCTATTTATTTATTTTGGTAGATCTTTAGATCAAGCAGGCCATCTCGAGGTGGCTTACAGAGACCATTCGACTAGCTCACTCAAGCAGCCGGCAAGTCATCTCATCCCATATTTCGTCTCGCTCCACAAGAGCTTTGTCTGGGTCTAGGGTTGAAAAGTCGACCTCATCTCCTGAAAAAATATATGTACCCGGTCTTCCTTCGATGCATTTGTCCAGCATTACTGACTTGACTTCTTCTCCTCCTCTGTGGCCTTTTTCAGGCGCAAGATGCGCCAGTCAGTGGCCTCTTAAGTATTCCCCTCCCATTGGTTATCTTGTCTTGCTATATCCCATCTGTACTGCCACTATATGCCAGGAAAAACAGGAATTTTATACTCACCGTAAATTCCTTTTTCCTTAATATAGTGGCAGTACATGTTTCCCTCCCTCATTTTGTCTACCATTAAAGATATTTTGCAAGCAAGTTTGTATTCTTGGTACTTACTGGCTGTGTTTGGTCCGGTGTGCTCTTATGGGTAAGGAGGAGGAGTTAGGGAAGGGGGAGGGTTTTAACTCTTTGTATTTCAGATCCTTGTCCCTAAGGAAGAACACCCATCTGTACTGCCACTATATTAAGGAAAAAATAATTTAGCCAAAACGTTTTTTTTGTTGTAAAAACAAAGTTTGTTAGAGCATCAAACATAATGCCCATTATTCTTCAATTTGGTTATATATAGATAGATAGATAGATAGATAGATATATATATAATATATAGCAATTGCTTATGTGTGTGTCTGCCAAAGCTGCATGCCTGTGTGTATGGATTTGCGTGTGAGCATATGCTTGTACAAGTATATTATGTGCTGTGTTGGCACTTCAGGGTCCTCAACTTGGTTCAATGCAGAAAATTGGGCACTTAGGCCAAAAACATTCGCCATCACTGATCTAAGGAGAGGTATTTTGGAAAGTGTGACTGCCGTAAATGAAAACTCTGGTAAGATCCATTAATCATGAGCCTTAACGTTTTATAATCTCGTAAAGCAATGCATTTGCAAATACACACATTAAGCGATATATAGTAAGTGAGCGTTCGACAAATCCCAGGTCACCATGGCGACAAATTTGTGCCTGGCGCCTAGGCTTCGGCAGGTTTGGGTTATGTCATTTCCCAGCGCTCAGATGCAAGCAGTGTGTGAGGACTGTGAGAGAACAGGCAGCAGACGAGCTATCCTGAGCCAACAAATGTAGAGGTTAAAAAAGTGTGTGTGTGTGCGCAAGTATGTTAATGAGCGTATGTGAATATGTCACTGTGTGTTAAATAGTGTTTGGGGGGGAACTACGCTGTGCTGTTTTGGGTTTTAACAGCTTTCTATATGGCAGCCTCACTCATGACTCCTGCAGTGTGCCGCCCCCCCTCCAACAAACCCCCCCCCCAAAAAAAAACACAATGTCTAGTGCCATACTATGCTGTTGCAATACCTCTGTATTGAGTTTTTTTGTGTTTTTGCAGTCACTACATGCGCCAGATTCTTGAAGCCCTGAGGTACTGCCATGATAACAACATAATTCACAGAGATGTAAAGGTGAGATGCCATTTTAGACATTTTATGGAATGTGTATTTACTACCATTAAAGGGATACTGCAGACATATGTATTCAGTAGCAAATGGACGATGCATTTCAACAGTTTGCCTGCAACCCCAGTTCCTTGAGTTATCAGTGCACTGTATAAACAAAAACAAGTCGTCTACAACGCTGGCTTACTTCAGAAATAAAATAATAATAATAATAATAAAAAAACCTTAAAAAGAGAATACATATTCAGTTTAAAATGAATAACATGGATCACATTGATAATTCAAAATATATATATTCCCATACAAACATTTTTGGTCAGTTACCAAAATTTTGGTTTAAAGCTGAAAATGCTAGGGAGCCAAAAACTTTATTTTTTTACTTTAAACGTATGCGTGTATTTCCCTTTTTTGCTTGTATTCTCTGCAATTAAAAAAAAAAAAAACTAAAAACTTGCATCCCATAAATATTACACAGAAGTTAGTTGTCATGTGTATATATAAACTGCCAAAATATTGTAAGAAGTTACAAATCAATATAAAACTGAGAGAAGGAAATACTATATAACTATATTGTCATGATATTGTAAAATCATAAGAACAAGTCATAAAAGCAGAACAAAATAAAAAGTGCTTTCTGTGATAGATGTAAAGGATGTTTAGTCCCTGACAGCTGTGGGGGGGTTGGGGGTTTAGTTGCTGAGAATACCTTATGATGTGGACAGAATCGCGAGGTGCTCCACTTTAATAGGTTTGACTATATTCTTAATATGCCTAGGTGACCTTAAGAGAGTACTGCTCCATGTAAGCCTGTTGTTGCACACTATCGCTTTACCTTGTCCAGAATGAAACATAACAGGGGCTGATATAAGCAATAAACGCTAACAAGAACAGCACAAACTAATAGCAAAAGTATTGTAGGTCAAATGTTCTCCACTTACTGCTTTAACTCGGAAATTGCATTAGCTATTGAAACTCTCTTACTTCCACTATTTGTCTCTAAAATTGTTGGGCTTATTGGCTGCTGTTGAGTCAGTGTCTTCGGAAGCCTTGCAAAAAATCCTGTGAACGTTTCTCTTGAAGACCTCATCTAGGCACAAATACACAATTGGGTCAGTGCAACTTCTGAGTTCGGCAAGGCAAAGTAAAATGCATTTTATTTCCACTAAACTGCTCTGTAGCCTGGAGTTCCCCTGAAATGCATAGAGGAGGATTCTAGAGAAGTAATAAGGGGCAAAGCAAACCACTAACAAAACTATTATTACAATAATATTTCTTTGTACTATGCTGTGAATTAGGTATTTTTTGCAGATGCTGCTATTGGCCTGTAGATCCTTTATGTGCTTAATGAAGAAGTAGTAAAACAGTAACACTATAGTAGTAAATACAAAATAGCAAGCAGATTCCACTAATGTGCCTATTATAGTATATGAATTTCCAATTTCAACGTCTTCATTGAAGCACAAATTGTGTGGACCATCATACTGTGTGCTAGAGGAAAACAAAATATTTGGGCACAATACAACAATCCACACGCAAATGCACAGATACTTGGCAAATCTAGGGTTGCGAAATGTTTTTAAAAGCTGCCCAACAATGATCTTCCCAAATATCCGAGCAGAATTCTGCATCCTTCTCTCGTTTCTCAGTAGCATGGCATAACGGCTGACGGCAATCCAGCAGAAAATAGTAATGCTTACACCCATACTGCTGTGGGTTAAAATGTTGGAAGCGTTGATCACCACCGTACATTTTGTAGAATGGAAAGGCCAGTGGTTTGCATTTGTGTAATAGGCAACCTGAAAGGGCATGCCCATAGACACCATCACGTTCGAAATTGCCAGGTTGATCAAATAGATGTGTGTTGAGGTCTTTTTGTTTATATACCTGACAAATATCCAAAGAGTTAATAGGTTTCCACACAAGCCGGGCACAAACATCAAAGAGTAGAGAATGGGAATGCCAACAGTAGAAATCCTACTCGATTTGATACATGATGAGTTGTTCCACATGACTTCAATCGGCTGCCTAAAAATAAGTTATGATTAAGTACACCATGCTTATTGGCAATGCATGCATTGTATGCGCAGGCATAGTGTATAACGTAGCCTTCTCAAGCACAAACAGTTATTGCAGTTCTTGCAGTAGGCAAGCATTAAAAGGGACAGTACCATGAAAAAGTTACTGGTGCATGAAAGTGATTAGCAATGCAGCTGCCTTTTTATGCATATGATTATATGTATGCCGGCTAATCATGCGAACCTGTCCAGCTTTCTTTTAGCTAAAACATGTTGTCTTTTTATGGGAAGATAGGTTTAGTAATAAGTTCTACAAAGAAAGGCAACTTGACCCAGTGTACTACATAGTTTAAAGTCACATGGAAAGAAAAAAAAAAAACTAAAAAAAAAAAAACTTCTTTAGCGTAGAATACAGTAATGTAGCTTAACATTGACAAAAACCTAGTTGTCTCATTTTGTTTCAATAAACTTTTTATCTGCAGATAACATTATTGTTGTGTGATGTATATTGGGTCTCTTTCTCTGTACAATCACCACACTATGAGCGGATTCTTTATTGCAATGCCACTGAAGTCCATTCTTCCATAGACTTAAACTTGTCACAGTGTCTGGCTAGGTGATTAAGACTGAGACATTCTGTTTTGTTTAAAACAGTCAATGTATTACGGGTTTAGGGTGTTTGTGTAGTAGATTGTGCTAAGGTAACACAGGTGCCATACAAATGGCAATTAGGCTTCTGCCTGAATAGGTTATAATATGCAAAATTAGAACTATGCAATATTTTGGCTGGATAGAAGCAAGAGCAGTCCATTATTACCCATACACACAGTTATATTATATATATATATATATATATATATATATATATATATATATATATATATATATATATATATATATATATATATATATAATATAATCCCTATACCAGAAATTAGAGAGAACTGAACAAAGTAGGCAGTAAGTGTATGTCATTACCTGTTACCGGTTTGTCTTCTCAAGTATAGTGGTAGAGTTGTAAGTGTCTGAGTGTTATACATGAACTTCCTATTTAACTTAAAGCATATATTTTCACTAGAGCCTGCCTGTTTATATATATCTATATATAAAAAAGGTAGTGACGTTTAATCAGCATACCAAATACCAATCAACCTCCAGCGTAAAAGCTACTATTTGGAGAGGAAATGGTTATTTGCAATATGACATTTGTGTATTACCCTAGCAACATTTCATAAAACCGAAGATAGTAACTGTTAGCTCTGTGTCATAGCCACATCCACTTCGAGGGCTTAATGTGCACTGGGGGCATTATGCTGATGCTGCTGTTTCTCTCTGATATACGCGAGTATATTTTTTTCTTTCAAGCTTAATGAATGCAAATAAAATCTTAGAACTGACAGATAAGAGTGTGTCCATTTTCCCCAATGTAGAGTCGCACCTTAATCAGTCCTTTGTCTTATATCGAATACAGGATAGCTTTATACCTAAATTTCAAATTCCTCGCTATATACTCACTTCTACTGGGAGGCTGTTCCATTTATCTCCCTCTCGGTAAAGCAAAACTTCCTTGTGGTAAAGCTAAGTTGCTGAAAATGTAATACACAAAGCACAAAAACCAGAGATGCGCTCTTAAAGGAGTAAAAAGTTGTGGTCTGAGCAATATGGAAAGCATCAACAGATAAGAACCACTCGGCACCTTATATAATATCTAGGAAATCCTCATGCCTATCCCATGCATGCTTATTCTCCATCACTGTATTAATGTCCACTTGTGCTATTCCATACATTCACTAGCCTCTCGGTTAAGTAATATTTTTTGATACTACTTTTAAACATTTGCAGGTCCTCTTGTTGTGGTAGTATTTCTTCTTTTGAATGAACCCACTTCCTTTCTGATGCTGATTCCCGTTAAGTATTTTAAATGTTTGTCATATCACCTGTCTCATCTTTCTTCCAAGCTATAAATGTAAATATTATTTAACCTTTCTGGTATGTTTTATCCTGCAATCCCTGAACCAATTTAGTAGTTGCCCTATCTATATCCTGGAGATACAGTCTCCAGTACTGTATGCAATACTCCAAGTGAGGTCTCACCAGTGCTCTGAGACCTCAGTACTCTTTCTACTGCTAATACCTCTCCCTATACAACCAAGCATTCTGCCAGCATTTTCTGTTGCTCTATTGCATCCTCCTGAAATAATTGCCCCCAAATCTCTGTCCTTGGATGTTTAGATTAGGACTGTATCAAATATTCTATACTCTGTCCTTGGGTTCATTAATGTCCTAGGAACATTATCTTGCACTTATCCACATTACACATCAGTTGCCGAAGCTCTGACCATTTTTCTATTGTACCTAAATCATTTGGCTTATCCCTCCAGGAACATCAACCCTGCAGTGTCATCAGCAAAAAAAATATACCTTATATCAAGACCTTCTGCAATATCAGTAGTAAAAATAAAGAGAATGTGTCCAAGTACTGATCTCTGGGCTACCACATTTGTAACAAGGCCTTGTTCTGAATATACTCTACTGACTACAACTCTGTCGTCACGCAGCCACTGCCAAATGCAAACTCCGGTAGAAGTTTGTCTTCTATGTGACACATACCAGGAGCTGTAAATTCTTTTTTTTTTTTTTTTTTAAATATCAATACGCTACTTGTACTTGTTGCCCTATAACTTGCAAAAAAAAAATGGGTATTTCTAAACTCGGTACAGATATTAGAATCTATTTAGCAGCTTATTTCATGAGCTTTTGTAGGAGAGTAAAATGTTTTTCAAATAAGTCATTTTTTTTTTCTTCAATTTTAAGCATAGTCTATCATTATTATTCTGTTAGGTTAGGTGATATGACTCACATAATGGTATCTACAGAAAATATATATATATATATATATATATATATATATATGAGATAATCCCAGTAGGGAATTTAGAATATCTGCACTCCTGCACTAACTTCCCCCCTCAAAGTCACTTTAGCAGTTTCCACAATTAGTAGATTATCTAACTCTTCTACTGCCCAGGGGTCTATAAATTACACCTACATGAGTTGCTGTGCAAGTACCAAATTTTAATATAACCCAACTGACTTGTGTTAGGTTAGATTGTATGCTATCTTTCACATGAAGGGCTACCACCCTACCCTTGGTTATTGTATGTTGCAACTACTCATTCACACCTCTGAAGAAGCCAGTACTAGCGAAACAGGATGTGAGCTCACAGCACCAGACAAACTTTATGCCACATCTTTTTGACTAATAACATCGAATTTTACATATTTTAACAACTTTTTATATTTCAACTCTCAACTTGTTTCGCCAAACTTAATGTGTGAGCAATACATTTCTATTCTAACCCACATCATGTATGTTTGCGTGTATGTGAAAATCTGCAGTTTCTGTGTTCAGAATTGGCATTATTACCGTAATTCTGTTGAGGAACTATAGCACGTGGTATGTATTTTATAATATGTGTAAATAGCACTCCAGACAGTAGGTGGAGGTGTTACTGTATTAGTTCTTCTCCAAAAGATATGTTAACTTGACAGTAAAGTGTGCTGGCAGCTGTGAAACCTCAAAAAAACAAGCAACTTGATTTTCCGGGCCTGGCTCTTAAAATCAGTTGACTCCTTAATTCATGCACAGGCATGGACATTCACTTTAGCAAATTGTTTCAGAATAAAACCCAATAGCTCTTCTGTGTCCCTGAAACCCCAGCCTGCTACTAAGGCTTTGGTACCAAGTGGAAGGGTTTTCCATCACCTTTACCCACCATACCTTATGTAATGGTACCAAGAGCAGCAAATGGAAGGGACTTTATCTCATCTGCAGAATGTAGGAACCCACTGAAGAACATGGTCGCGGTGCAGAGGCTTTACAATTATTTTTCACATTAAAAAAAAAAAATCTCAAGAAGGTAGAAAGAGGAGGATGTAGGCTATAATATTCCAACCCAACCCTTTTCATTAGTATGTGGGCATTGGAGCATATGGTACTACAATACAGTGTGGTTACTGAGATTACGGGGCAATTTTTTTTTCTATCCCTTCTCTTCTGGATCATTTGCATGTGTTTTATATTCAAGTAAACCCACTTTTTAGGTCAGTCTATGTAGTGTATGTATATAGTCAGATAAATAAAGCTTTTTGCTATCATAGGGGTGACAAAATGTTTTCAAAGGACATCCCCTCCAATTGAAGGATTTTCCCCCAGTTTATTTTTGTCCTCGGAAACCATCTAAAGTTGAAAGAGCAACTTCTTAAATGGATCTTATTCATTACTACCCTTAAAACTAACACTGACAATATTGAATGCAATTAATATTAAACTCGTGTTTGTCTTGAACAGAACAAGTTTCTTATTGCACTTGATTTTGTGTATAATTTTTTTACTAGATAAAGTGGACACTTCCTGCTCGTTCGACAGTAACTTGGAATTATAAAAATAAAGCATTAAGAATACCCTTTTGAAAAATCATTTTTATCAGTTAATCTTAAAGTTAGGCTTATCGTATCATCTATTAAGATGTTGTCCTGTGATACAAATCACTAAGTAAAAATCACGTGCCTTTCTAGTATGCAAAAAGTTGATGTAGTACGATGTAAGCATTTTGCCGTCTTTCCAGAATAACAACTTCATGGTTTTTTGGGTTTTTTCTTTTTTTTGACAGTTCAACTATAATCCACTATATTCTGTTTGCCATTACTTTTACAGTTGATTATGGAGCAGGGCAAGTACAATTATCGGCTTCCTTTATTCAAAACCCTTGTTTTTGCTAAGCTTGGAGCCAATTGTGCTGTGGGAGTGACTGCTGGGAGTTGGCACACAAACATTTTCATTCAAAGTATGTCCCGGATGCATATCTGAAGTATTGCTCTCGCTCCTCCCGGAGTCTCCTCCAACTCTGCAGATCAGCTGAAATACAGTTTTCCGGATGCTTCGAGAGAGTAGGAAATACATGATTGGATCTAGACAACTATTCAGAGCAGACAAGACCAGCATTATCTCATTGGTTTTGTGAATGACGTCAGTCCAATAGCAGGAAGTATTCTGCAGCTGAGACGTAATATAGAAAATTCTAAACGTATGGTAAGGCACAAAGCATACAGTGAAGATGAAAAGCACAAAAAAGGATTTCTGCGCTGTGCCAATATATTTTCCAGCACTTGGGAGATGAGATCTTTCCCTGGATATTCTGAAAAGGTTCTTTGCAATTTTTACATAAGACAAAATCAGTGAAAGGAAAACAAGCCAGAAGATCAGTACAACTAGGTAGTTGAACACTGCTTGCCAAACTACATCCTTTTTGTCCGTGTAGTAAAAGCACAGGTTCCCGTTTGTGTTTTCTTTCGTTGACTGATTAACAATGAGAAATATGACGGCAACAGTTGCTACGGCCCACAAACAGCAGCAAATCCGAATGCTGCATTTTCTGTTAGGCGCTTTGTGGCGCCGCAGGGACTTTTTTACTTTAACATAACGATCTATGCTTATTAGGCCCAGAAGGACGATGCTCATGTACATGTTCATGTAAAACAAGTTACCGATGACTTTGCAGAAAACTACACCCAAATTCCACTTGCGTAAAAGATGATACGCTATCCGAAAGGGAAGGCAGAAAATCATTAACAGATCTGCTATGGCTGTGTTGAGGAGGTACACTTGGATGGAATTTCTTTTGCTGTGGATGCACAGGAAAACATACAAGGCTAAAATGTTACCCGTCAGCCCAATGGTAAAAACAATTCCATATAATACTGCTAAGGCCACGTCTAATGATCTCTCATCTGCTGAGCATTCCGAGATGTTAGATGTACCTGTACTGAAGAATTCCGTAACGGCGGTAAAATTATCCATTAGAAAGTTTGTGTGTGCAGACAAATGGGAATAAGGAGCAGAGGAGGGACCCATGCTTGCATCACCTGCAAAAGAAGATAAATTGTGTGAGGTTCCAGCGTGGTACATGTATATGTTGTACAAACACTATTAAAATACACACTGAATAGCAAAACAAAGTTTATCTCTTATAGGAACAGACTAGCATTTATTTATAACATACCTTCTGTCCATTTTGCATGAAGTTATTGGTGCTAGAAAATGAGATTTCTGGCTCGTTTCTGCTTTAGTTGTCCCTACTGAAGCATTAGGATGTACAACTTGTGCTTGCTCAGTAACACTTTTGTTGTTCACATTAGGAGTAGCAGCAGACTAGCAAACCAGTGTTCACATAGCGTACACGCAAATGGCGTGTTATTATTACTACTAAGGTTGACAACTGAGCGTGTGCAAAAGGTGTACATATGAATGCTTTTACTTTAAGTTGAAGTGCCTGGGAAAGAGTTAAGAGACTTGTTTTTTTAACTGCAGGGAAGTGCTCCTTTAACAACCACAGATATATCTGAAGACAAAAACACTGACTACATTTTGTTTTTGCTACTAATGAGAAATTAGGAAATATTTTTTAAGTAATTGCCCCAAGTTTTCTCTGCTCACTTCGTGTAGCGTATAACCAAGCTTACATGTTTCCCTGTGGAGCTTCGTTGTCCTTTCACTGTAGTATTTAAAGGACTGTTACAGCCTCATTCTAAAGAGAAATATAAAACATTCATATGTTAATAAAATGCATATGTATGTGTATATAATATATCCTGTAATTGCTTTAACTGGTTCATCATCTAAGAACTATGTTGCTTTACATTAACACTAACAGTGTATTGTTCAACCCTTTTCTTTAAAGGGGTAGTAGAGACATTATTATACAGTAATCTCCAACCACCAGATAAGACCAGAGACTTGTTCCCACAGAAATCTTGTAGTGGTGCCACCACTGCAAGGGATTCTGGGTAGGCATGTGCACATTAGATTAATGATAACCTTTTTTTTGCCTATATATATCCATTTTATAAAATTTGTTCCAATTTGCCCACACCTACCCAGAATCCCTCGCATTAGACCCATTGCGAACAGGTGTATAAAATCAAGTACATAGGCAGCCATCTCCATAGACAAACATTGGCAGTAGATGGTTCATACCGTAGAGCTCAGTAACTTTAGACATGGCCCTATCGTAGGATTCTACCTTTGCATCAAGTCAGTTTGTGAAGTTTCTGCTCCGTTAGATCTTCCACAGTCCACTGTAAATGCTATTACAAAGCAATAGACCACATACTCGTAGAGCAGGACTGCTGAGTGCCAAAGCATGTAGTGCATACAAAATCTTCTGTCCTCTCTAGCATTACTCATCTCTCCAAACTGCATCTGAAAGCAGCTTCAACACAAGCACCGAGAGTCAGGAGCTTCATTAAATGGGATTCCATAACGGAGTGGCAGTATAGCAGAAAATCACTATGCGCACTGCCAGGCATCAACTGGAGCGGTGTAAAGCACGCTGCCTCTGGACATGTGTTCTGAATGAATCCCTCCTCGCTCTCTGGAGGTCTGATGAATGAATCTGCGTTTCCAGAAGAATACCACCATATTGCCTATTGCCTACTGTAAAGTTTGCATGAGGAGGGATAATCGTCTGACATGGTTTTGCAGGGTTTGGGCCCCTTAGTTCTAGTGAAGCCATGACATTTAAGACAATTGTATGCTTCCAACCAGTTTAGGGAAGGCCTTTTCCTGTTCCAGCATGACATAAATATGTGGTTTGATGAGGAACACTGCACTGAACACCTTTGGCGTGAATGGGAACACAACTCCGTTGTGATATGTTATTCTTCGTGTGAAATATTACCACCAACAGTTTAAATGTATAAAGCAGAAACCCACAGGTCGTGTAAATGGGAATCTAAACCTTGTGTGTATAATCCTAGTGTAGCTATAACCACCCCGAAAAAATAAGGGTATTGTAAACAAGATTTAGATCCGTTGTTTTACTACCAATCCACATGCTAATGAAGTTATTGCTATTTTTATAATTACGGCAGAGGTGCTTTGAGGACTGGAGAGCACTTTCAAGGGTAACTAGGATGTTTTGAGAAATCTAAACTTGACAGTAACATTATTTGGAGCACTTTTTTTGACATATTGAGAACAAAAGTTACATTTTATATAAAACGTATGCCCTGAGCTGTTGGCCTTCCCAGAAGATTCTTGTTGTTACTGCACACTGCTATTTTCATGCACAACACCCAAATAGGGTGCTAACCCTGTGGAAGATAGGCAGAGACGGGGTGTTACATAAGATGGATGCCCATATGACCCATGTAAGATTTTTTTTATAAAATGCCTTATTTTAGGAGACACTGTGGTGCAATGTACCCCTTTACACCCCCAGTTTGTTGGGATGCTTTGTGCGTAAAAGAAATTACATATAAGAGAATCTTTCCATGCATTTGGAGGGTAGACCAAATTAAAATTTAAAGGGGATGCTCAGTTATCATATTCAAAGTGCATACCATGGCTAATGTGTTTCATGTACTCTAGCTCTTTTCATGAAGAATGATTGGTTGATATAATAGCAAACTGTTGAAAAATGACTTTCTTGAAATGGAGAAGTAAGCGATGTATATCGTTGCTTCCTATTTTGAAAGAGGCAAATGGAGATGTGGTATAACAAAAACATTTTGTGGCACTTTGGGCCATTTGCCTCAAAACAATTAAGTTCTACAGTTTGTTTACAAGTTGCAATTGCACCCCACTTTTTTTTTTTTTTTTTTTAACAAAGAAAACTGGAGGGTAGGCTTGGCCATAAGAGATGGTCCATGGGGTTGCCCCTTCAGCAAAGTTGGGAAGTTTCAATGTTGAACTCATAACCCTGGTGTATTTAATGTGTAAATGTTTTGGTTATGAGGTGCACACATGCCAAGTTAATCATTGTTTTAATGTCAACCCTTCTTGGGTCTGTTGATTTCATCGTTCCAATGAATCCCTACATGCATTTGCAAGGGATTTTTTTTTTCTTCTCCATTCTGTTGTCATTAGTCAAGTGCTTGCTGTTGCATGTTAAAGCCCAGGTGAAGGGTGGTATTTTTTTCCAACTTGTACTTTAAAGATTGTCTTGTTGTGGACCATCTAGTAGACTGTGCTGAAACGGTACATAAACTATGTTCTGCAGTCCACAAAATGTATTTCACTTAAACTGAGTTTTCGATTAGAAACCTAATATGTTCTGTTATTTCATTAATAGTGCTAGACTTCCCTTTTTTAGGTGACCAAATGGCTTGTAGTGCTTTTATAATGAAGTAACTTGGCCTCTAGCAAGGAGAAAAGCAGTGTTAACCAATAATGCTCATTCATGAATGGGAATGGGAGGAATGGAATGAACTTCACAGTTGCCAGTTTGATTTAGAATAGTAACATCTTGTTCATTCAGTATAAAAATATCACTGTAATATTATGCAAAACCCACACACTCACAGCTAACTTGCAGCCAATATGCTTGAAAGTTGGCAGGGCACAGACAAGAGGAGTCCTTGCTTTTGTGATTATGTAAATCACAATATTTTATTCTGGATAAAATTTGATTTCCAGCCCACAATTCAGGGAATCCACAATCCTTAAGTGCAAAGTGTATTTTCCCAATGAAGAAAACATTTCTAGCACCTTCCTGGTACCTTCTCAAACAATAAGGCACCATGTTCTCCTTTTAGGTAGGCTACTTTTTTCTTTCGAAGAGATGAGCAGATGAGTGATACTCGTGAACTTGGGGTGCTTTGTAAAAAGCTAAATGTACCTCCTGGTCAGGACTGTGTATGTGAAAAGTACTTTCTCCAGTTGGCTCCAGTGATCGATTGAGCGAAGCAAGGGCGTTTTATGCTCATTTGTATAAAATCTACTTCTTTGAAGCAATGGAAAGGCATTGTAAGTTGATGGCTGTAGTTGGCAAAGAGGCAAAAAAATCCGCACGGGTTATGTTCCAATTGAGGTTTAAAAAAAAACAACAAAAAAACCCCCCACAATTTAGATTCCCATAGTTCTTCATATCTTATCCTTCGAAAACATTGTAAAAGCACAAGCTGTGCTGATTACATTTACAGTTCTTCATGAGAGTAATCCAAGTTTAGGATTTTAAGATTTTATTAAATCTAATTTATTTTCCTTGTTCCAAGCTTTCATAAAAAATATAAATAAAAACTGAATAACCATTTTTTTTGTTTTGCAGAATCTGCTATGAATAGGCTAAAATGTATAGTATGCCTTAATGGCAGGAAACTAAGAATACAGAAATATTTGCAAAGGACTGTAAAAACAGCGAACTCTAATGATACTTTACATTTTTTTTATTAAAATTCCTCAAGCGCATGAGAATTCTTCATTAAACTAGCGGTTTTCTCAATTTTCTTTTTGTTGCATAATAAACCATAAATACAGTCGATGGTGATGGCTTACTTGCCGCACTGCTGTGAGAGGTGAAATCCAAACTCCCCCTCGGAGATAATAATTAAATCAGCTAGAGTCTTTGAATGCATCAGGAATCTTGTATAGTGTTTCTGGTATATGCAGATGCTCTAAGAGCTTGAAAGATGAGCAGAAGTGGGTCTGTAACTTATTCTGTGCAGTCTCCCCTCCCCCCCCCCATTTTTATGTCCCCCTACTTCAAAAGTCAATTTTACTTCAGAGCAAGCAAGCTGAGCTTTGAAATATACTGGTTCTTTAAAGAAATTTTAGCTTTGGTTTAGCCTCAGCTGAACTCTACAATAACTAGAATATTAATAAACTGGTCTAAATATTTTTTTATCCCTTTCCCGAACAAAGCATGTTTTAAACATACATCTCTATATTGTTCTTATTCTGTATCGAGGAAAAAAAATAGTTTTTGACTTACCTTACTTTATTTGCATGTCTCCGTTAAGTGACATACTTATCTAAAAGTTCTAATGTTGTGGTGAGAACTTCCTTTTCTTTTTGTTTAGTAGAAACTGCTGTCTACAGGGATTACGTGAAAGGGAATCACTGAACATACTTTAATTACCGTATATAGCCGAGTACGAACACATAGGTTCATTAAAGGGACGAAGGAACCTCATTACTAACAAAAACATTTTCTACCAGTTTGCTGATCTGACATTGATGAAGGCAGATCTAGACTAAATCTTTTGAAATATTTTATACAATTATGATGAAACATAATGTGTTTACTGCTCCTCTCTGCCCCCATCTGTTTTTACCTAAATCCTTTTTGAAAAAAAAGTTATTGATCCACATAAAAATTCAAATAGCATATGGGCGAGCAATGGTTCCATTTGTCCCCTTTTGTGCATATTATATTTTTTCAGGACAAAAAAATTGCATAATAAGAAAAGACATCCGCCACACTAATAGGTTGCCTGGCATAATCTAAGCTGGGTTTTACTCTTGATGACCTAGATCTCATCTGAAAACTAAGTGAAGTCCCTTAATTTAAAGGGACAGTTTAATTTCCCTGAAACCCCTAAGTGAGAATACATATTAAAGTGCACAGAGTACTGAAATATGCATTTTGCTAAAATGCCGTCCATACACATGTACAAGAGGCCTGAGCAGACCCCCGCAATGTTCTGCCCCGCGCCAGAGCCGAGTTCATCACATGCAGAGAGATATGTTTGGTGATCCCATGTCACGTGCAGCAGCTTCTGGGGGTAGGGGCAAAGGGCAAATGCATGGCAGCTATCGTAATGCTTTAAAGTACATATTATAGCTAGAGTGTCCCTTTAATAAGTTTTTAAACATGTTTTAGCAACATATAATGATTTGGTTTGTGCCAGCAGAATCATTCTGTTGCGTTCATTTTTCAGCCACACTGTGTGCTCCTAGCTTCAAAAGAGAACTCTGCGCCAGTCAAGCTTGGAGGTTTTGGGGTCGCAATACAGTTAGGAGAATCGGGGTTAGTAGCTGGAGGTAAGTTGCGCTATTGTTTTATATGTACTTAAAATATCTGACTGCAGCTTGACATATGTAGCCCTTTAAAAATAAGTTAATCTGGAACATTTTACAGTTACTTTTTCTTACAAGGACCTTTTATCGAAGGAGGCTTACAGACTCAACTAAAGTGGATGCCTGTAGGTGTCTGTAGCTGCACGTTCATGTCACCTCCTTTTATTAGATGCGGTCATCCATTGTCAAGTTTGTTAAGAGGATGTTTTTGTCTTTTTAAATGGTGGAGGCAGTCGTAATATCATAGCCTAAAGTTAAGGGTTGTCATCCATATGTGTGAACTTGGAAAATCTGCTTGCAGCATGTAAAATGTTAGACTTGTTGAGCAACTTAATAGCAGATTATGGTTCTAGAACAATGATTTGATTGCAAAGAGGAGTAGAGATGGGATTCTTTAGAAACATGACAAGAGTGAGGTCTAAAGGGCCTCAGGCTCTATAAGTTTCATGTGGGATTCTGATTTCCTACACACTAGGCGTAAAATAGTTTTTCACCGGTGGTGAGTTTTTATTTCATATTGCGGCAAGATAGGGCTTAGAAGAATAGACTAGAGAGACTAGAAATGAAGGCTGGCAGAGGTAGACAGATGGAGAAAGTTGTAAAAAAAAAAAAAAAAAAAAAATACATTCTTTTGTGCCAATTGCCCAAGACAGGTAATGTAAGGTAATGCTTTCCTTGCTAGATGTCTTTGACAAATGTTTTTTGTTTTTTTTTGTTTTTTAAATTTGTCAGCCTAATCATATCCAATGTAGTTTCTCCTGAAATACTTTTTATGCAAGCAGATTATATATATATAATTCTATAATATAATATTTAAAGTACGTGATGAATTCAGCTCACCTTTCAGAGACAAAATAACGACGGAGTGCTTTTTAGAATATATAAAATGGCACTCTATTGTCTGCATGACTAAAATGGGAAAGGTTGAACTGGAGCAGACATTTAGTTCAGCTCTTTATATGTAGTTCAGAACATTAGTCCACAATATAGACGACAATCATTTGCAGCATTTTCTGCAGGTCATAAACTGTTCAAATAGTATGTTTTTTATTATAAATAAATATGTCAGAATGAAAGTGAAATGTTCTATGTAAAACAATCTTAGTCTTTGAGTTATTCTGCGTATTGCATGCATTTTGCAGTCCTTCAGATGGCTTCCTATCTTTATAAGCCAGAACATTTGCAGAACTTCTCATCCAAAGCTCTTATTAGTTAGATTTTGAGGCTTTTACGTAACCTTGTTGAATAAGCATTAATATTTGTTTAATATATTAGTATCGTTTAATATCAAGTTTGGAAATTTCACGTAGCGACCCTCCCTTTGAGAACACAGTTAAAATAGGTGTGATGTTGTAAGTAAGAAAGTGTGAAAAAGTACATTAATTATGATTTATATTGTATATTGAATATATTGTGGTTTTTCTTTTAATGAATATATATTTAACATTTTCTCTGGTCATATTGATACTTTATACTCTAAATTAAGAGAGTAACTGTTAATGTAATACACATTATACAACCCCTTTTCCGGAACACAAAAACAAATCACGTCCATTAATAAAGGGTTTTGCCTGATATATACGATATGATATAAAGCCTTCTGGTTTATGAGTTAAGTTATTAAATTAATAAAGTGCTATAGTAAGGTTTTTTTATGAGCAGACCCCCCCCACCCTGACGTAACCCCTGTGAACCATGCACTAGTTAACGTAATGAAGAGGTGGACATAAAGCTACACAAATATTTTATTTTTCCCTTTTTCAGGTCGCGTAGGAACGCCGCACTTTATGGCTCCAGAGGTGGTAAAGCGAGAGCCCTATGGGAAGCCAGTAGATGTCTGGGGATGTGGAGTGATCCTTTTCATCCTGTTAAGTGGCTGTTTACCTTTCTATGGCACAAAGGAGCGGTTGTTTGAAGGAATCATTAAAGGGAAATACAAGGTAAGACAATTTACTAGACGTAACATACTCATAAATGTCTTGCATGTGCCCCCTAGACTGTTAAAATTATTACGGCTATTGAAAGCGTGTTAACATAGTAAAACTCCATTGTAATGGGATACGAAGTATGTTACATTTTTCAGAATAGAAAGAAGAATAGAAAGAAGGATCTTGTATTTAAGGTAGAGGAAAAAATAGTGCACTGTATCAACTGCTCTGTTTATCATGTGTGTATGTTCTGTTACCTTTATTACAAACTATAGCATGAGAGCTTGTTAGTTTTAGCAGTGCTGATCTCCTAGTATGTTCCAGCATTTTGGTATGTTATGTTTCTGGACTATCTATTATCGAATTTCCAGGTTTTCTGTACTGAAGGTTTTTTTTTTGTTTTTTTTGTTTTTTTTCCTTTAGTAATGGATGAAGTTCCGTTTATTAATCTTAATTACTAATTAATATAAATTATTTGTGCCCTGGGTTCAATAAGGGCATGAAAGATACGTTACTACTGTCTTATTGGACCACCTGACCCTTATAAAAAGGAGCTAGGGAACCTACTTTCAGAAAGAGACCTTCTCTGCTTAGTGTCTGAGGATTTATTCAATAAACTGCTAGAAAATATAGGGAACGCGTTTGCTCAATTTTATTCAGCTTTGTATAATATTTCTAATCAGAATCAAGACAGAGAATATGTTAGGAAATACTTATTAGAATCTAATCTACCAAAATTATCAAAAGAACATTCTGAAGAATTAGATAAACCCTTTATAGAAGAGGAAGTCCGACACGCAATAAAATCTATGAAACTGAATAAGGCCCCTGGACCGGACGGCTTTACAGCTCTATTCTATAAAAAATTCTCTAAATTATTATCTCCCTTTTTAACAACTCTATTTAATTATATTAAAAATAAGATTTTTCCTAACGGCATGCTGGAAGCATCGATCCTTCCTATTTTAAAACCTGGGAAAGAAGCTTCAAATATGGCTAACTACAGGCCTATATCTTTAATTAATGTAGATACAAAGATATATTCGGCTATTTTGGCTGAAAGATTAAAAATTATTACTCCTTATTTAATCCATAAAGATCAAACGGGGTTTATTAAGGGTAGACAATCGAATGACAACACGCGAAAAATAATTGATCTCGTGGAATATGTATCTTCATATAAGATCCCTACTGTGTTTCTGGCCCTGGACGCTGAAAAAGCTTTTGACAGAGTCAACTGGATTTTCCTTGAAGAGTCATTGCGATCCTTTGGTTTAGGAGAAGGATTTATAGATTCTGTAATGTCTTTATATACAACTCCGACTGCTAAAATATCAGGTCAAGGATTTAATTCCGTTTGGTTTAATATTAATAATGGTACAAGGCAGGGTTGCCCCTTGGCACCTCTTCTTTATGTTTTGACTATAGAATCTTTTGCGTCCAGAGTCAGAAACAATGTGGATATTAAGGGAATTAAAATAGGGGACATAGAAAATAAAATCGGCCTATATGCAGATGATGTTTTGATCTCTCTATATGATCCTGAACTGTCTTTAAAAGCGCTGCTCGAAGAGATTTCAGAGTTCAGTAAACTATCAAATTATAAGCTTAATATGAAAAAATCTCAAGCAGCGATGGTTGGCATTAATGACTGCATTAGAATGAAATTGGAAGCGGATTATGATTTTACATGGGAAAAGAGTAACAGATTATTTGGGAATTATTATACCTTTAGAGATATCCAATATTATTGAAATTAATTATAATAAATTAATCGAATTGCTAAAACAAATTGCAGCCTGGAAGGGACTATTTGTGTCCTGGTTAGGTAGAATAAATATTATTAGATCCTATATTATTCCCAAATGGCTTTACATGCTTAGAATGATACCGATTAAACTTCCAAAATATTGGATACAATTATTTCAAAAAAATATTGAAAACTTTATCTGGGCGAACAAAAAACCTAGAATTTCTAGGAAAATTTTATACGCAAATAAAAAAAAAAAAGGAGGTTTAAATGTACCTTCTTTGGATAGATATGTACAAGCTAGTTCGCTCTTACACACCTTAAAGATTCAATATACTCATAGCAATAGTGAAGCCTGGTACTGTATAGAACAAGAACTTACAGGACTACCTAGCCTAGAATGCTTACTATGGCTGCACCAAGATAAATTTCATAGAATATCTAAATATCTTCCAATTACTCTTAAGAGCTCAATTGAATATTGGTACTCTCTTAAATCGCAATTAGGTCTGCGTAATAAAATTATTCCCTTTGCTCCGTTAGAAATATTACAAATGAATATTTCTCAGCTGAACATTCGGAAGTGGGGTAACTTTAGAAAGTACAGAATTAAAGACATATTAATTGGAAATAATATGAAATACTTCACTCAAATCTATGAAGATCTTAATCTTACTAATACGGAATTTTATAATTTATTTAGGATTAAGCATTATTTGTCTAAGCATTTATATATAGAAAATCTAAGTAAACAATTTAATGATTTGTTTTCTCAAGAAATAATCTTGAATGGATTGAAGAAATGTTATATGATTGTGGAAGAAATTGAGCCCTCATTACATATTAAAGCTCTGACCTCTTGGCAACAAGATTTATGTATTCAAATAGAGGAAACACAATGGATAAAAAGTCTGTTGGAAATAAATAGAGTTACCCATTGTTTAAATATGTCAGAACTCCATTATAAAGTAATGCTCCGTTGGTACTTAATTCCTGTTAGAACTGCCAAAATTAATCGGTCATCATCTCCCATGTGTTGGAGATGTAATTTAGCTCAAGGCACATTTAGACACATATGGTGGGATTGTAATAAAATCACACAATCATGGCGAGAAATTTTTGAATTAATATCTGACCTTGTTAAAGTAACCATTTGTCCATCTCCGGAAAAAGCACTTTTACATTTGGATTTAGCTAATATTTCCTTTAATCAAAGAATCTTAGTAGTTCAGTGCTTATTGGCTATGAAAATTAGTATAGCAAGAAAATGGTTACAAACATCAATAATAAACATAGAGAGTGTGCTTAACCAAATAAAATACCAATGTTTAATGGAACACGGATATTTTCAAGCACATCAGAAAATACATAAATTTAATACAATTTGGAGGCCCTGGACTGATAAATATCCAAATAACCATGGTAGCATAAATTAAAAATAAATAATACATGGGAGCTCATATGATTAGGTATGTGTGTGGTATGATTGATTCCTTTTTTTTTTTTTTTTTTTCTTTCTTTTTCTTCTGTTTTGTGGTAAGCCTGGGGATAAAGTGTTGAATATCCCGGCTTACAATTGTATTAAAATTTAAAAAAAAAAAAAAAATGGTAGTTCAATATACATGTGAGTCTGACATGGTTGAGATCACATCACTAAGTAAATTCAGAAGGCCTTGATACTGCTAAATGGAATTTAGAATTAACGACAGTCAATTCAGGGTTAATTTTAAGGAATTGGTTACAAATGTACCATGTTATTAATTTAAGGTTTTGTTGAAATAGATCTCAGTGCTTTATAAAAATAGGGAGACAAACTGGAACAATGGGAATAGGCTTCTAGCTTTAGAGGAAAGCAGACCGATCTTGAGAAAAAAAATTAAAAAAAAAAAACAATAAAAAGGTTTCTCAAACATAATAGTCATCGTAGTGGTAAATTTTCATATCCCAGAACTGGTCTATGGTGAGACCTATTGTTAGCTTTGTTCTCTGCCATCATAATATGCATCGGTTTACTTTGGGCCAAAGAGGGGAGGGTCACCTACGTGTTAGTGGGTAAATCAATTAAGTTAATAAAAATAATATTTTGGCGTACCTTTGCTAATATATTTGCAGAGGAATATAGTAGCATACTAAAATATTCACATTTATTCTTTAAGCAACAGTAGGCTTTTTAGTGTTGGGAATGGTTCCAAAAGTTAAACTATACTGCAACGAAACATGTTGTTTACAATGAATGAACTGCAAATTAAATGAAATTGCCTTACCATGAAGCCTAACCTGTAATATTTTCTCTCCCTTGTGCAAAGCAATAAAAAAAAAAAAAAAAAAAATATAAAAAAAAAAATAAACTGCTAGCAGGGATTTGGGCAAATGCCAATTATTGTCTTATGTCGGGCTTTGCATTGTGTTTAATTATGTAGAAACATGTCAGTTTCTGCCCTCTGACCCACTCACTTCCAAAACTGTTTTAAGCCATAGATTAGGGTCTGCCCACTCGTGACCCAGACCTCGGTTTAAGCGTTTTCTTAACCTGTTTCCTCTAATAAAGTGCTGTTGTCGTTTAAAAAAAATGCTTTAGTTAAGAGTAAATATTTTTACAATGCATTTTTTAAATTGTAAGGCAGCTTTATGCAATTTTTATCTTTGGTTTTCTGGTATGCACCTGTTCCTAATTCAGTAACACACTATACATATAATGGCTTACTATTAATGAATCAATGTAAAAAAAAAAAATATGAAATGACATTATGTAACACTGATTTGGAACCTGTACTCAGCACTTCGGGAAGTATTTCAAAATAAGGGGAAACAGATGGTTATTGTTTGCATTTTGCAACCAATGCAAAGCTAGTCGTCAATATTCATTTACATGAAAAAGCGTATAAAGTATTATAACGTGAAATCTTTTTTTTTAAAGTTTTTCGTATGTCTCCAAACCCACATTGGCTTTATAATTGCCGAGTCTTAATGGCAAATATTCAGGGTGTCTTTCAAGGACAGTTTGCAGTCCCTAAAAACAAAACAAAACAAAAAACCTTTTACCTGCAGTAGATTCTTGCCAATGATTGGCAACCCATCACAGAAATTTAAAGGGACTTGACATATGCAAGTGCGTATGATGACTGAAGTGTCCCTTTAAGGGAACATTTCTGATAAAAGTAAAATTGAAGAAACACGCTACATAACATAACTTGCCCTTTTCATCCAGTAATTTGCAGTTATTACACCTAATCTGGATTACATTCATTAAAATGATGATTTTGCCCGCTTACATACCCTGTTAATTGTGGGGCAGTAACTTGCTGTGTTCTACCTTTTTCTTCTTACTGTGCATGTTTATTCTAGTGATTCAATGTCCTTTCAAGACCTCTATACCTCGACCGTTTAGTGATAAGGATTTGCTTAGTGTGGGATATCGAAAAATTAATCCTTGTAAACTTGAAGCATAATCAGTTAATTTTTTTTTATTGTTTTTCTGTGTTTTACCGCTTTTTTACTTTACCAAGTTTCGGCAGGCATTCTTTGGCTTGTTTGACTACAAATCACTGCACTACTTAACAATGTTCTGCAGTATAAAAATAATCTGCGGAAAACTAAACCATACATACCCACATTGATAGAAACCTTTAAATACATAAATGCATTTTACAGAATACAGGAGGAAACTATTTCAGAGAAGGAGAAATGTTAGATCACGATGTCATAGTATAAAACTAGAGGGTCCAAGGTGAAAATCTGATTCACAAATCTGGGTTGCAAGAAGAATACCTCTGGACTCTGTAGCAGTAGAAACTTGTTCACGTGTCACTATCTGGAAGTCTGAAGGACAAATGTACGTTTGACTGGTGCCAGGGGAACACTACCTACCGGAATTCATGGTGCCTACTGCAAGGTTTGATGGAGGCATTAGCAGATCCTGGGGGTAGGGACAAGGGGGCAATTGTGAAAGTGTGTACGCTTGAGTATGGTAGTGTGTGTGGTTTTTTTTATTGTGTGAACATGTGTCTTTGGGTATGCTAGTACCTGTGTGTCTGGGTTTGTTAGTTTGAGTGCTTGGGTATGTTTGTGTGTTAGTGCCTGTGTGTTAGTATTGAATATATAGTTGTGCTGGTGTGATTGGGAGTGCAGAGTGTATGTGTGTTAGCATGTGTGTTTTTAGTGTGAGTGCCACTCCCCAGGTGTGGCTCTGGATCCACCACTGGATAGAGGAGGGCTCATGGTCTGGGGCTGTTTGCCAGGGTCTGGGCTTGGCCCCTTAGTTCCAGTGAAGGGTAATGTTAATGTTATGACATGCAAAGACACTGTAGACAATTATATGCTCCCAACTTTGTGGCACCAGATTGGGAGAGGCCTTTTCCTGCTCCAGCATGAGTGTGTCTGTGTCAAAGCAAGGTCTGTATCTCAAGCTAAGTTAACCAGAATGATTACAGCCATTCTCTTGAAGTGTTATTTTTGTTGTGACAATAATTAGATCATTCACTTCTGCTTTCAGCATATAACTCCTGATCACATTCTCTTTTATATATATATATATATATATATATATATGTGTATGTGTATTTTTTCCAGTTTTGTTTGCAGAAGTATTTAATTTGCTTATGTATATACAGCTGAATAGTTTTGTACATGTTTACAGTTTTGTGCGTTTACTTAGAACAGCATCCCAAATAAGAATTCCAAAGCACAGTTTTACTATTTTACGGTTTCTTGTTTTCATAGATGAATCCTCGGCAGTGGAGCCATATATCAGAAAGTGCTAAGGACTTGGTACGCCGCATGCTTATGCTGGACCCTGCAGAAAGAATAACGGTCTATGAAGCATTGAATCACCCCTGGCTGAAGGTGACTTGGTTATAACTCAACATTAATGGTCAACAATGCTCTCTTTGGTGATACAAATGCAGGAACCTTTAGTAAATCTTCCTCGCGTTTTATATTAAACCCAAGAACCTTTTCTTATTTATCTGGTAACTTATTTGATTCCTGGAGCAGCGTCCGCATTTGTCCTAGGAAGAGCCCTGAATGGTGCTTACAAATGAAAATGTTAGCTATGTGTTGTATATTATATACAGGGGAAAATGCTCTCTAGTAGTGGCCAGTTGATGGCTTTAGATATTATTTGTCTCGATACAGCTCTTTATTTTAGTGAATAAACCCAAAATAATAGTGCCTTTAAATATCCCATGATATTTGGTTGATTAAAAAAAAAAAAAACATACAAATCAAGTGATCTTTGAAATAACACAACTTAGGCAGTTAGACATCTGTATAATTTCTCTGTTGTGGTTTCATAATTACTGTGATGCGTGTTGTTCATTTTTCATTTTGTTCCTTCAACACTTTTTTTACATTATTGAAAATACTAATGGTGAATTTTAGTAGCATGTTCCATATTTATACCCTTTTGTTCCTTACCCGTCGGCATTGGCAGAGGATCAGTGTTCAGAACAGACTTTTTTTGTATTAGGAAGCAGCTGCACCAATCAGACTTCAATACTTCTTCTTGGCAGTCTACTCGTTTAGAGAAACTCTACGAGAGCAATGCGTCATACATTTTTCCTAACAGAGTTAATTACTGAAAGAGGTATAACCCAAAACAGGTCAGCTTAAACTGAAGAAAAGTACCCCTTCTAAAAGAAAATCTTTTTAATTGCAGTGAAAAGAAAATCTCTGTAGACCATAAAACAGTGTTTAAAGTAGGGACGCTTGAATCAATCAATGTATCTCTTGCCAACATGCACAAGTTCTAAACAGAATGTTCCTTCTCTCCACACAGTTTTTGATTCATTATGGCAAAAAAAAAAAACAATGTCTTACTACAAAAAACACATTTTATGATCATGTGTCCCTTTTGTTAAAGGTGTCCCCACCCCCCCTCCACCTTAGCCTTTGTGGTAACCAGATTGGAAACCAGTGTTTGAAAGCACATTAACATAATTCTTCAAAATGAGTCAAAAACATCATTAGATTTCCCCAGACTGTTAGCGCTGCCTCTTGTTCTTCATTGGTTTGTGGCGTACACCGTGTTTATAGACACAAACTGTCCTTTGGGTTTCTTCATTTAACACTAAGATGCGGTGAGATAAACATTTCAACTTGCTGGCTAAACTATTCATTATGAAGAGCCCACCCTGCTGGGCTTCTCTTAAAAGAAAGTCGTGGTTGGTCGTAATTAGTTGGATGGTAGTTCTTGAAAAGTTACCTTGTTGCTTTAAATATGCATAATGCAGGGCCAGCCAAACCCTTCTTCCTTAAGAACCGTCCTGGAACTGGCCCTGAATAATATATTAAATTGTTTAAAGGCTTCAGTTAACAAAGAGAATATTTTATTTTTACAGTTAAACTTGTCTTTAACAGCTAATCACTGGAAGACGTGTTTGGTAATTTGGTGCAATTGCCTTGAGCATATGTCGTTGACTTTTTTTTGCTTCTTTTTATTAAATTCCTGAACACTAATACTAGTATTTCAATATGCATTCAGAGAATAGTACATGAATGATGTGAGCACAACTGTATATTTCTCAACGGGGTAGGCTTTGTACAACCTTGCATAATGTTAAATTAGCCGTATTGAAATACATAATGCATTTCTCTTTTCATTTTCTGCCATTAGCTGTGTTTTTAAAAGATACTTTTCTCCAACATAGGAAAGAGATCGCTATGCATACAAGATTCACCTGCCTGAGACCGTAGAACAGCTGAGGAAATTTAATGCAAGGAGGAAATTAAAGGTAAGATCCATTTTATGTCACCCTCCCCCAGTTTATATTCATGTGATAAAAAAACATTTCCCTAAAGAAAACTTTCTAATCAGCAACTTCAAATTGAAGAGTGAAAGTTATGTATACATCTATTATGCAAATTGCGTGGTGATTAGATCCAGTGTGTGATTTGCTTTACACCCTAGGTTTGCCACATCAATATTGCAAATGCCAATTTCGTTTTGGAGCAATTCTTCGTCGGATAACAATCAGTTATGTTCTGCAGTGTCTTGGGTGTATTAATTCCAAGGCGCAAACAAGCAGACCACATAACGAGGGACAAACCGTTTAACCACAAAAACAGCAACATGTCTTAGATGGTGATGTTACTAACTTTCCCAGGTTTACATTATTCTTTCCTCTACCTATTGTCTCTTGAAGCCTCTCTTAGGTTATGTGACCCACTGGAGCACAGGAGAGACTCTAGTCTTTCTAGCCTCAGCAGGTATCTCAGATTACTCCCCCTCCTGGCTGAACACATGTATTGCAATCAGCAATACTTGGCAAGTACCGTATTTGCTCGATTATAAGACGACCCCCCAAAATCTGAATATTAACTTAGGAAAAAAAAGAAAAAGCCTGAATATAAGACGACCCTAAAGGAAAAAAGTTTTACCAGTAAATGTTAATTCATGTAAACAATTTTTTTAAATAAAAGCTATGATTGAGAAAAAAAATTTTTGGGGTTTTATTTCCTTGTATTTTCCAACCTGTCCCCCAGTTACGCACATCTGCCTCCAGGCTTGCCACACCAATATGGCACTGTGGCCCATGATATGCCTTTTAACCCTCTATATGCCACTGTGCCCCATGGTATGCCTTTTGACCCCCTATGTGCCACTCTGCCTCCAGAAATGCCTTATACCCCTATATCCCATTCTGGCATTTAGGGGGTTAAAATGCATATTATGGGGCAGAGTGGCATATAGGGAGGTATAAGGCATTCCAGGAGGCAGAGTGGCATTAAGGGAGTTAAAAGGCATTGTATAGAGCACTCTGCCTCCAGAAATGCCTTATACCCCTATATGCCACTCTGGCATTTAGGGGGTTAAAAGGCATATTATGGGGAAGAGTGGCATAAGGCATTTCAGGAGGCAGAGTGCTCTATTAAATGCCCCCTTAACGCCACTCTGAGGTGGAGTTGGCAGCGGGGGTTTGTCTGCGTCCGTCGCGCATACCTTCCCCGGCTGTCTGAGATCAGAGTTCCCCGCACCGGTGCGGGGAACTCTGTAATCTGACAGTCGGGGAAGGTATGCGCGACGGACGCAGACAACCCCTGCTGCTAGCC
>JARDYJ010000002.1:114035593-114133093 GCA_029215755.1 Spea hammondii
AAGCTTTGCTAATAACAGTCTCTAACATGCTATTCTGAATCACTGTTTATCTGCTTTAACGCTGCCTTCCTAGGACTTCTAGCTGCAGAAAGTAGGTATCCCTTTGTTTTCCTCTAACGCTTCTTGCTTTGCACAGTAGTTTACTTCTAGTTTAGTGCTTATTAATCTAGCATGTATGCCGTTAAATCATCAGCGTTGTGTAACGCTAAAAGGCGAAGCTGTCCAAGTTAAACTGTTGTGAGCCATTTCAATCTAACAATTTATGTGCTTAATTAAAAAAATATTTCTCTCACTTGTACACATTCTAAATCGTCAGCAGTCAAATTGCAGGCAACCTTTTGGACAGCCCTGCTGTAATGTAAGCAATTATTAGAATTTTCTACCTATACATTTATTTAGTAACCCATTGCTAATACTTTTCTAATTAAAGAAACACCAATCTTATGCCCAGTCCTTCCTTGAGTGGAATTCTTTAATCATGTAAAATTTTGCCTCATTGGTCATTTTGACCTGAAACACTTGATGCCGTGCATACATGATACCACGCAGACACCGATAGGTTGCTGCCATCAAAACATGTTAAATAAGGACTGATAAACCAATGGGTAGCATCAGCCATTTAGACATTCAAAATATAAAAATTGACTACTTTAACAAAAAGATCTGAATGTGTTTGTGGTATTGACATGTATTACACATGTTATAACACAGGTTTGTTTTGTGCAAAAACAAGGAATACATTGATATATTTGATGATTGGTAATCAAGTGATTAAGTAAAATATGCTTCTAATAAGAAAATGGTCCAAAAGACAGCCATTTTAACTTTAAAATGATTAAGCAGTCTAATCCATATTTTGCCTGTATTGATAGAGGTGGAATTTTTCGATAGGTATAAGCTTTGAAGTGTTGTGCATTACTGCCTACTACTTTGGCGTCCTGAATGAGTATACTTAATATTTGACAAAAATGCTTCACATTGTTTATTTTGTTTTACAAGCCCCTTTCGTTCCTTTAGTTTATAGTTTGGGGTTTTATTTTTAAATTAAGAAAAGGCTTCTCATTAATCTTATCGATTGAGCTGTTTTTCTTTTCCAAAGGTCATTTTACCATAAAGGCTCATGTTCTTACTTTTGTTTCCCCCCCCCCCCCCCTTGTTTGCTTTTAGGAGCAGTGTCGCAAGTACTGGATAGCCTGGAGGAGATCCATGCGCTCACAGACTGCAGTGAGAAAGACCTTGATTTCCTACATAGTGTTTTTCAGGATCAGCACTTGCACACGCTACTAGACGTAAGTTTTATTGGGTCTGGGCATTAGAATAATGTAAACATGACGTTGATAGTTTTCTTACTATGTTTGGAGCCAAGTACACATGCGGTAAACCCATCATTATGCTGTTCAAATACCACATGTCCACTATGTAACTCTCCACAACAAATAGTCCATTTGTTTCTGAAAGCATGCAAATCGTATTGGGATCTGAATATCTGTGTGCGTTGTAATTTTTTTTTATTTGCCACATAACTTTTTTTTAAAGCAGGCATTTTGTATAATTCAGAAAAATAAATTTTTCTGATGTGCCGACAGATGTATTGTGTTTTCATTCTCCTAAATTAAAGATCTGGTATTATTTTCTTGTTCATTTATTTATGTGCAAAATTATTACTTTGGATATCTTTGTTGGTTCCAAGGTATACTGATTTTTATATAATAAAACAAATGTAATGTTCTTTAAATAAAATAATAATTTTTATTTATAATACTCTTTATACAGCTTTATAAGAATCTCCTAACAGAAAAAACCTAACCCTGGGTATTAGTGACATAGTTAAATGTTTTGTTTTCTAAAACCCAGGCAAAGCTAAAAGGTTGTAACAAAAACCTTTTTGGCATAATTTGGGGATTTTGATGGGTTTGTACTTATGTTTCTGAGAGGCAACCCCCCAGCCCTACCAAAACTGCAGATAGAGGGAATTTTATGTAAAAAAAATAAATAAATAAATAAAATAAATATATATATATATACTGTAAGTCATGTACAGTATTAGACTTAATTGAGCACTCCCGTTACACAATGGTTAATTGTGAATGAGACTGTCGTCTAATATCCACCTTGAATACCGTTGTTCATTATTTGGATTGTTAAACATGCCGTTTTGTACATGGTTGTTTTCCATGTTTGATTTCCTCCACTCTGAACATAGACGCATACTTTTCATCAAACTGGTTCCCCGCACTCCTTCCTGCATGACTCAATATGTGACAATCATGTGATTCAGAGAGGGTACAGCAAATTGCACAAGGTACCGTCTTTGTGTGTACAGACTGTCACTATTCAAATGTAGAGTCTGCAAATCCTGGGCAAATAGTCTAAAAAATAAAAATGAGAACTAACTTTGTCTGAATAAGCATCTTTATGCTTGACCGCATTTCTAAAATTGTTTAGAATAGTGTTTAAATGCACCTGTCATCCTACAGATGGCAAGATCTCATTGGTCCTGTTACCGTGTGATTGTTGTTACTATACATAATGTTTTTTTCTTACATTTTGGTTAGTTTTTATTTCGTTTTTAATATCATATGAATACAATCTTGTCATATGGAAACAATTTGCTTTCGTATGCAGCTGAAGCAAAAGTAACACAAATATCCATAACGTTTAAGCTGTGGCAAAAGGAGTAGATCGTAGCAGGCCGGAGCGTAGCTTTCTTCAACATGTTCCACCTATCCTTGTCTGTAATCGTAAAGCTTTACACACATAGACACAATGTTTCCCTCTTAGTGGTAGATACTTAGTTAGAACTCAACATTAAATGAACCCATACTAAAAAGGAATATAAGAGCGGGGAAAAAAGAAAAGGGGGGGTTGGAAGAATAGAGGTAGTTAATATGTATTTTTATGCATAGTTATAAATTCTTATAAAAAGCCGATGTGTCGCTACTCTGTTCTTTCTCCAGAGTGTGCGAAAAAACGATGACCACGGACCATCCGGTCTACCTGGTTCCCAGTGCAGTAAGATTTAAACTGTAATGTTTCCAGTCTTAATCTCGCTGCCAGCAATTATCACTATTGCTATTACTTGACAACATTCCATTAGGAATAGATTCCTTATTCCATGGGTATACCTAGAGAACTTGGCACCTGCGGATCCTGTATGTGACACCCCCCCCCACAAAAATTTATGTTGGCAGGGTCTACACCACCCTCCCCTCGGAGTGGCACCCGGGACGGAGCTACTGCCTTATTCAAAAAATAAAGCTTGATATGTTTCTACATACAATCTATATATACAGTTAACCTTCTGTATTTGATAAGCAGGTATGCAAATATGAAGTATATGTATATTGTGCTTATATTTTTACTTTAATACCATGTAAAATAAGTTGGAAAGGGTTGGAGAACGCCATATCTACAATTCAAAGTAACAAAATATTGTAAGTTGATATGTGAACTAATATTAATGTGTTATGGAGTTCAGTCATTAATAAGAAAACTGTTCCCAGCAAGGTTATAACCGGCTTTTGACCCTAGTATGCGTTATCTCCAGAGGGTTTCACTGTGCAACTGCAGTAGTGCTGTGCAAGATGCCGCTGCTGGTGTAGCTGCATGCGAATGCCTTGTTTCTGGGCACTTTGCATCCTTCTTGATGGATTAAAGACTTGGGCCTGTTTGTTTATTGATAGTATTGCTTTTTTCAAACTGATTTCAAGTTTTATATTGCTGACACCCAAAAAATTGTTTTTGGGCTTTTTATTTTTTTTTTTTTATCTTATTTTGGCTTGATACCGTATTTGGTAAAATCCACATTGAATTGTTTGAGTCGGTGTGAATTCAGATTAATAGATGCTGGATTCAGTAATGAGATATTTTAGGGTATATAGCTTTTTTGTATATAATTTAGTGTATTGTGTTAATTCTTAGTGTGTTAAAGTGAAGCACTATACACAGTTCTGTACAACATGATTAGCAAACTTATGTGTTTAATGTAGTGGGTTGTTTTTTTTTTGCTTTATTTTATTGCTTTAAATTATTTAAAAATCTTTCTATACTGCTCTAAAACAGCAATCTTTCTATTTGTGATCCTTTAAGTTTTCTCTCTGTATATGAAAGGAAAATGTAATTATTCCCTTCAGTGAGATTTTTGCAAACATAAAAGCTATTTTTGTCTTGAACAAAGGCTTTTTTCAAAGATACAGTAAGTCCCTAATCACACATAAAATGCTGGCTTTCTGTTGCAGCAGGTACCAAAGGTGTTCACAAAGATGTACTACTGCAGAATTAGGTAAATATATAACTACTGTAGTTGAGGTTGATTTTTAATGACTTTTTGGGGGGTTTCTGTTGTGAAACCAACAGGAGATTTGTACCAGCTGTGCCATTAGACTTACTGTCACATTGCTTATTTGAAGGTAGCTGTCCATATTTTCTCTAACTTCCCAATAATGCCTTTGCAGTCCATACGTGAGACGTGGAACTTGGCCAAAGGTCCATATTTTCTGTGGCCATCCATATGTGGCAGCCATGTTTATAGCTTTAGATGTGAATGTAGTTCTGCCACCAGTATGCAGCACAGAAGCAGAATTACATATTGGTTTACAGTGTCTGAATAAGAACACTAAACGGCTATCCAGCCTCCTTAACACTCTTTGTTGTGTCATCGGTTTTCAGTAACGCATTTCTTGCTTCCCCCACACACAGCATTTACATAATAAGCAGACTAAACTATAGATCCATAACATCAAAATATCTATCTGTGCAGTCACTTATCTTGTATGTTAGTTTCTGAGGCTACAATCGAAAAGTTTCATCCACACTGAGCTAATAAAGCTACATTATGTGCTTCGGTTTACTCTGCTTTTTGAGGAGAATTGGAAATGTAAATTTTAATAAATTTCTCCCTCACTCATCTATTCACACAATGTTTTGTGTAATACATGACCGCATAGTCCAGCTTCCTCATCTCACATGCTCCAGACATGCTCTGAAACCGCCTTGGCATTTGGAACAGACACTGGTGGTAACGAAATATCTCCATCTGTCTGTATATCAAACATTATTCAAAACACAAATCTCAGAGGTCAAACGTCTTATATGTGATGGTTTTATGTGAAATGTTACATTGCGGAGTCTACCTTCTTAAAAGGTGTTGACTGGGATCAGAGTCACTCTGGTGGACATATCCCCTTTAATGCATATGATGAGTAGTGCTTTTACAAATGCATTGGGGGGGGGTTCTGCAAAAGCTCTTCATAGGCATTAGGACCTTTCCTTCTTTGGTGAGGCTACCAGGGGCATAACACCATCTCTTTTTAGAACAATCTGGTGGTGGGCACTTTTTTTTCTTTTAATGACCCAGTGACCATTAAACATATAGATTCATACTAACTGACATATGTAAATGTCAAATGTGAATTCTCTTCCATCACCTCTATAAGTAGCCTCGTGTAGGCCTCGTGTGTGTTTTACCAAAGGAAATTGTGGGATGCTGTTGGTTTAGTACATTTACTGCATGGCAAATGTAAAATTATTTTTTGATTATTAATTTTAAGAAACTTGAAGAGTAACCAAAACTGCATTTTGTTTTGTAAATATACATTAATTTTTCCAAGATATGCCCACAAAAAAAAGCAAAATGTGACAAGTTCACTTGTCATGGACCAAAGCAGCACTCACTTTGAATGGAAATGCGGAATAAAATTACACCGTTCAACCTCTACCTGGACGTCTTCATAGCTGACGGTAGAAGATGTAAAACATCTCAGAAGTTAACATGTGTTTAACTCACATGCCAATTGCTCTGGTTAATGTTTCAGTTTTTAAGTAATATACCCAAATCTGCCAACTATAGGGAGTTTTAATTTGCTATAATCTACATGTGTTTTTGCAAGTCACATCACTTAGTATAGTAATTCGGTTTACTGCTACAGCAACCTAAACCTGCTTTGGTATTTAACACGATGCTAACAACAAGTTCTGGCTTTATTGTCACTAGCAAAAGATTTAATGCTTTTGTGTGTGGGAGGGAAGAACATAAATGGGAATGATTACTGCTGAAGGTCATTACCAGCTGCCATTATAACAAGAATTGGTGCACTGACACTTGCTATTACACACCTCATAAAATAAACTTAAGTAATCGGCCTTGGCATTCTGCATTCTCAGCTTCTGAATATACATTATCTGGTAAAATACTTTGAAAGTAATGCCAGATCCGTTAACAAAAGAAAAAGTATCTTAATACACTTCTGTATACTAAATAAACACATTTAAAGAGGTTTACAAATATGCAAGATATATGTTGAAAACACCTGCTTTGTGTATACTAAGGTCTCTCGTGGCCATCTTTGTCTAATTGTACCTGGGGTAATCTTCTCCCTATGCTGTGCCAGCGGCTGCTGAGAGCTAGACTAGGACATCATATACATCTGTAGTCAACGTGGCTACAAAGGAGCAACCACTTGTGGAGAGCTCTGTGCCGGCAGTTGCATCAACCTCTAGGCTATGGTAGCTGTTAAAGGAGCCAAGGCACAGCCACGTTGTCTTGGTCTTCTCACTTAAGTTGCCATTGTCAACTGGTTCAGGTAGCCATGGACTTCGGGACAGAATACTAGTCTATCACGTGTTACATGTTGATGTTGGAATCCATAAGGTTACATTTCAACTGAAAATCTGGGGAAAGATAGAAATAAACTTGGTGGGAAAGAAAATGCACAAGCTACTAGTAGTATTAATAAGCACCCTTGGTTTGTTTAAAACCATGACGGCCTACCTTTTAAGTAAGTTTTTCTTTCTCTCTCACTGATCCCTTGAAAATGAATGCCCCTTTAAAATAGTGATATCATCACAACGTGCAGTTTTAGTGGCAAGGCTGTTTTAGAACCGTTTTTGTGGAATTCTTGTGGATCCTGCTTAATTTCAAAATGAATGGTGCATGTGCTTGCAGCTCAACACCTTTGCATAAATCATACCTACTATAGAATGACACATGGACAGGCTGTCACAGGTAACTTAATAGTATCCATCATTTTTTTTCCTCAAACTCTTTTGTGATTGATTTGTGTTTAAAGCCAAATGTTTCTGCACCTTTGGAAACAAAGCCAAGACATTTATGTAAAAGGGGCTGACTTGGGTCTGAAACCTAAAAATAAATCTGCCTCGTGATCTGTTTACTGCCACTGGAATCTGTTTTCGACTAAGACGTGAAATATCTAATGGAACCTGGTTCAGTTTGTCGTGAAGACAAGATCTCATCAGCTATGCACCTGTTAGTTTCAACTACCCGTGAAGGCGCACATTTGCAGAATGCTATATTGTTTATACACAGAAGAAACAATTTCTGAATATTGCACATTGGTTGCAGCTGAAGCAAAGAAGCATTGAAAAATCTTTCACTGGTCAGCAAGACTTTTATATGTATTCTGTGTTTTTACTTTATGTATGCACATGCTGTGTGGGGTATGAGCTGTAAAGGGTAAAGACCATGAGCAATGCTTTAAAATAATTCAAAGCTTTTTTGCATTGTTGCAAACATTAAGAATAGAAATAGTGTGTGTGTGTGTGTGTGTGTTTTCAAAATCCTCTATAACCAGTAATAAATCTGTGCCTTAATTGCATTTTGTGCATTACATCTAACAATTACATCGGCTTAGTAGTCTTTAATTTGTTGATCTTTGGAAGTTCATTTGCAATTGTGGATTCAATTTAATGGGGGGTTTTTTTATGGGTTTTCCCACTCCTCAACTATTTTTATTTTGTTTGCTTGTTGGGATCCGTTTTACATGGAATTTGAGGGACCGTTTAGTCCCTGAACCCCTACTATGGAAGAATGAATATTAAAGTATTCTTTCTAACATGAAAAATATAAACCACTTATCTGACAGTTTGCAGCCATGGTACTAAATCTTCTGTGTTCCTCCATGGTTTGAAATGTATTGCCACTGATTGGCTGCTTAAGTTGTCAATCAGTGGCATTAAAGTATTTACAGTACTTACAATGAAAAGAGTCCATGAAGCATTCAGAGTCACATACTAAAAGCGAACAGTTCCAGAATTAAATGAGAAGCATAGAGTAATACCTAAAATGGCTTTGTATTCCAAAATATAACTTTAAATAGTTTTATTCAAAAAAACTGTTGAAGCTGGGATATTTCTGTCACTGATTGACAGTGTAAGCAGCCAATAAGTGTCAGAAAAGCTTTCCCATTGAAATCAATAGGATAACCTCACACATGGACACTGGGGGGGTCAAAACGAACCCCTCCATTCAGGAGACAGCTCTGGGTCTGAAAGGATTTAAGTTATTGATCTCATGTATTTGCAAAACAGACCATTTTATCAAATCTATTAAAATGCATATGATGGCTGTAGTAGTGTCCCTTTAAATATATTTAATTGCATGGAAATTGGGGCAAACATTCTTTAGTTATCGGCTCCTCCCCATAGTTGCCTCTACTGAAAAGGATGCGTTCATATGTACAGTTCTTACACACGCTCAGTAGCATTTCCCTTCACTGACTGTAATGGGAGCTACTGATTATGTGTTGAAAGTATGTATGTCAACAAATCCCAAAATACAGTTTCCGTCTTTTTGTTCATATTTGTGTAAATCTAGTAATTTTAAATGTAGTACGTGGTACATTTTTGAGGCTTTCTTGTTCCTCCGTTAATGTGAATACAAATGTTTTGTTTAGAATCTTAACTGCTTAAACAGTTTTTAATAAACAATTTAAAGTTGTATTTTGGAATGCAAATCCATTTTAAGTATTACACTATGCTTCTCATTTAATTCTGGAACTGTTCCCTTTTATTACGTGGCTCAGAATGCTTTTATGCTTGGACTCTTATCATACTCTATTAACCACATACATAACTAAATTCAGTTCTGGTTGTAGTTCATAAATGGTAATAGAGAAAGCTGTTGAGGTTTAATCTTACGTCCCCACATTCCTTTCAGGAAAGAGTCAGCCTGCCAAAGCTTAATTAGGGATTTTCATCACTTCCTCAAGACAACTATTACAGCAGGAAACTTTCTGGAAGTTAACTCCATTAGAAAAGAACTTCATTTGTTCCCATACACTGCTTAGTGGCTTTACTTCCCACAAAGGAACAAAAAAAAGGACTGGTTGTTCTGCAAGGATTGCTTGTGAAGAACTCCCAGTGGAAGCAAGAATGCATTGGCACTAAGCATGCTAGCTAAATACTAATGCTGCTAGTCTGAGAGCTGTTCTTGATTACATTATTCTTGTCATTTGATTTTCAGCTTTATGACAAAATTAATACGAAGTCTTCACCGCAAATCAGGAATCCTCCTAGTGATGCTGTACAGAGAGCCAAAGAGGTAATTAGCTTTTTTGCTTTGTTCCCTTTATTTAATTCTCTTCATGTCTTTGTTTCCAATCAGTAAATCAGAGCGTGACTTTGGTCTTTTGGAAATGTAAATACTCAGAATTGACGAAATGGGAGAGCGAAAATGGAAAATCTTATTAACATTGAAGAGCTACTGTCATGTTAGCTGAAATGTTGCATATAAAAGAGATCATCCGTAATAAATGGCTCTATTATTCACCTGTAATCGGACATACTCTGCCTAGGCTAAAAATATTCACATGCTTCTAGAAAGGTGTTGGAGGTGACAGTTTTGCACTGTAGCCTATAGCTTGACATAGCTCTCTTAGTCCGGTAGTGTAGATAAAAGTAGAAAAAAGTATTGCTGTATGGAATACTTTTTTTTCTTATTATTGGACTAACATTCCATTAGCTGTTCATTGTTCATTATGGGATGATCTCTTTTATATGTAACCTTTTTTTTTTTTTTTTTTTTAAACATAAACATGTTTATCGTGAATGTGTGTGTGTGTGTAAAGGAATACAGTACTGTACAAAAGTTTTAGGTAGGTGTGAAAAAAAGCTACAATGTAAGAATAATTTCATAAATAGACATGTTAATAGCTTGTTTTTATCATTTAACAAAATGCAAATTGAAAGAACACGGGAAAATGTAAATCAAATCAATATTTGGTGTGACCACCCTTTGTATTCAATACAGCAACAAGTTAAACTTGCGCAAAGTAAGGTGCTACTGGTAATCTGTTTAATATGTAGGTTGATACACAAACAGTAACTGAAATATAAACAGCTGTGTAGGAGGAATAAAACTGGCTGAGGAACAGCCAAACTCATTAAACTGTCTCCAGCAACCTCACCTTGTTAGTGTCAAAAGTCATGTACCTCGGCAAGACTGAGCACAGCAACAAGACACAAGGCAGTTATACTGCATCAGCAAGGTCTCTCTTAGGCAGCAATTTCAAGGCATAGAGAGGTTTCCAGATGTTCTGTCCAGGCTATTTTGCAAAAGCACAAAGAACCATGCAATGTTGAGGACCGTAGACGTAGTTGTCGGCCAAGAAAACAGCAGCAGATGACACATCACACTTCCTTTTGCAATCGGAAGGTGTCTAGCAGTGCATATGCATTGGCAGAAAACAGTAGGACCCTGGTACACCTATCTACTGATGGGAGAAGTCTGATCAGGGGTTATCAAGACTTGTGGCCAAAAAAATTAACTATTCACGAAAACACAGAAACCAGGATGTAGAAAAATGCTCTGGGCTGATGAGTTAGCTGTAGTGGAAGGCAGTTTGTTCTCCAAAGGGCTGGTGAGTGGAGCATGGTGGAGATTCTTTGCACATCTGGGGCCTAAACATACAGCCAAAGTCATTATGAACCATCTTCAGCGTAAAGGATTCCTGGAAGTGATCGTATGGCCCCCACAGAGCCTTGATCTCAACATCATGAAGAGAGTAGAGCAACTGAGTGCAAGTGAACCTAGAAGAATTGATGCTGTTTTGAAGGCAAAGGCTGGTCACACCAAATATTGATGTGATTTAGATTTCTGTTCACTCACTTTGTATTTTGTTAAAAGATAAAAATTAACATGTCTATTTTTAAACCATTCTTGCTTCGTACAGCATTTTTTCTTACCTGGCTAAAACATCTGGATAGTACTATATATGTGAGCGTGTTTGGTCACTATTCGCAATAAATGTATGTATGTTTAAAAAAAAAAAAAAAAAAATGTTGCATATAAGTTTAAATGTTCAGCTTTCGTGTAAATACTCAGGTTAGTTACGCTCAGATGACTGGTATGCATTGCAGTGTTACGGTTTGTTGATTGGATTGCTTTCATTAGTTTATTCCTGGTAAGTGACCAATTTGTAGCACAACAACATATGTTTGGATTGAGTGCAGATAAATAATTTACTGAAGGTTGTGCTAGGTCAACATATACATTAAATATAATGGAACAATAATAATATTCTGTGCGACCATTCCAACCACAGTTTTTTAATAACCATGCAAATATAATATATGCAGTGGTTTAAACATTTACACATACATTACAATAACTGCATACAGAAAGATTTGTTGTAGAAATATCTTGCATATTTTAACCCGCGTGGATAGTCGCAAACGTGTATAGATTAAAACAGGAAGTGTATATGTCTGTGTGTTCTCGTTTGGAAAAACGTACATCCAGTGGGAGACGAGCAGGATAGAGTTTCCATCCTCCGCTGACCTCATACTCTTTGCTAGTCTAAGGTTTCATTAACACACCGTATGATAGAAGCTTCACTAATATACCAGAATATAAGAAGTATACTTGATCAAACCAATAAAAAAAAGTTAACATTTGGTAGTTCTTCAGAAACTATATGATGCTGATTGTTGTTCTTAGGTAGAACATTGCTTAGACCTCTGAGTCTTTTTGCTGTATTCAAGCATTAGATCTTTCATAGTTGCATCACAACAGTCTGTTCTTTTAAAAGTGTGTACACGGCAAGCCTAGTGTGGTTCGTGTTACAGACCATGTGGCTGAATGATAGTATTGTACTCCTACACTAAGTACACCTTTGATAAATGTAGATTTGGCCCTCCCTTCCATTCATGAGTAAATTACTACCAGTGCACTGCTGCCTTCTACTTCCTGAGTACTGTTTACGGCAGCCCCAAATGAACGCTTTCCATATGGAAGGAATGGCTGTATACATGGCAGTCCTTTCAGTTTGTGCTCTTCATCGATATTTATTGCAACAAAACATCCTCTCTGAATTTAGTGACTGCTTAATCCTTGGTTATCCTGCACAAGCATAATCTCTTTGTAGATAATAAGTAACTCCTAGTGACCTTTGTACCTCTTGCCATTGTAGGTTTTGGAAGAAATATCATGTTACACAGAAAACAATGATGCAAAGGAACTAAAACGTATTCTAACGCAACCTCATTTCATGGTAAGAAAGCACTACTTTTATTATTTATTGATTTATGTAGTGCAGTTATACTCCACGGAACTGTACATAGGGGATTTTTACTTTAGTCATTTCAGTCTGCTTAGGACATACCAGTACATCCTTAAAATGCGCCCATTAGGAGGTGCCGGTACATCCTGACTTAGTTGCCGTGCCACGGGCATCAAAGAAAAAGTGGGGAGAAAACAAACAAAATGGAAAATAATAAAATAAAAAGGAAAAAAAAATCTAAAAATATGCCCCTTAGGCCTTCCACTATAAAAGTTTAATTAAAAAAAAAAATCACTACCCCAAACCCCTTACACCAATAGTATTAAAAATATCCAATATCACATAATATGTAAATATGTATTTGGCTCTCTTAAACATAAAAAAATATGTATATGGGGTTTTTTTTTCTATTTAGGTATAAGGTTTTTATATATATTATCACTGTATTTGTATTAATATGGTTTTAAAGGAAGCCCTTACTTCTCCTAAACAAAGATGTATAATTTGTGTGGGTTCATCAAATATGGAAAAGGGGAATCAAAGTTTAACAAACATATGGTAAAAACGACAAACGTTTTGCTCCTTATTTTGATTATTTAAAAAACGGCCCTGAAGGGGTTAATAAATGTACCAATTTACAACTTACATCTGCACTTTTACGTTGCACAAGAGGTAAACTTAGATAACTTTTTCTGTATTATTTACTTAATGTAAACTCTTACAAACGTACCAGTGAAAGCTACAAAACAGTTTATGATGTGTTTCTGGTACTGAATGCGTGAAATATTTTGGAACGTTTCAATTCTTTCTACATTTACTGTATATTTATAAAAGCCTTTGCCCAGATACTTTATTCGTATTGGTTAATATTTGTCAGATTGGATCAGAAATGGTACTCTGTCATGGAGTCCCGGGGCTGTTTTTACTGTCATGAGAGTTCACTCCGCACTTTATTATGTATGCATAACATTACATGCATAGATGACTTGTAAGTATAGCACGACTTGTAATTGGATTTTTTTAATTCTTCATGAAGACTGGTTACAAATATTTATGGTTATTTAAAGCTATAGACGCAGAGGATTAATTGTGCTTCACATAGGTCAGTCTTTGCATCAGGCTTCACGTGTGGTTTCCACTGGCGCCTTCACTATACAGTCTGATAGGAAAAGTAATCATTTTACCAATTAACCTATTACTGACCACAGTCCTTCCTCTGTGATAGGAGCAGAGGCATTGTAAGCTTGTGAGGCCCTTTTTACCCAGTATATCCATTATGTCTTAGTCTGTCTATTGTAGTTTTGTCATATCATTTGAGCGTATGTTATAAGAAGCGCTGTGAAAATTGTTGGCGTTTATATAAATAAAACAAGGTAATTACCATGGAGAGAAGAGACTGGGGTGTAATTTGGACTGGTACACGATTGCTTTTTTTTTTATAAATGATTTGCAAAATTGCCATGATAAGGGTATACCGTGCAAACGTCTTCATTTCCTTTAAGCCTCGAAAACAGCAGTATTTGTGGTAGAATTGCATGTAAGATTATTTATCTCTATTAGTTTCCAGTTGCTACAACACTCACAAGCGTGTCGCTACCTTACCAGTTTGTAGTTTCCTGTAACACTAATCAGACTGCAGTGCCTTGGAGCGGCAAGATCACCCCATGTATAGAAATGTGTTTCACCGTGGTGTACGTACCCTATATAGCCCCTACATTGTACTCAAACATAATATGAAGTTTCGGAGCATTACCTCTTCTATCCAGAGCCGCACAGCCTACGAGGCACCTTCACTGGCTGCCTAGGCCCAGGGCACTTGGAAAGTACAACCACAAACCCTTTCTCCTTATTTCACTAGAAGAAAAAAAAACAGAGAGAAAAGAACTTAACTTGGGTGCCAAAATTAAACACTCGGATTATTCATGTAACCACATATGTTAGATGTGTGTCTCTGTGTACTACCCAGTTGTCATGGAGTTATAACTCATGCTTTTATGATCAGTGAGCCATTTGGGTACCATGTAGCACATTTCTACATCTTCTGATGTATATGGTTTATGGTATCAAAATGTTTTTGCCATTGTTTGCACATTGTGACGACGTCTTAATAAGGACATTTTAATATTTCCCTTTAATAGCTATGTTTTTCTTTAGTTTATGGTATATTTTCTTGCGCGTATTGGTACAACGTTATGCTCAGTGGTTTCCAGTCCAGCTGCTGGGTGTATTTGCTTAATCAAAGGACAAGAAAATAGTGGTTTGCGAACACATCCAGCTCTGGGTCTTGATCTTAGATAAGGGAATTGTTAAGGGTTTTTATTTCAGAAAAAAAAAAAACAGAGGAAGAAGCCTTAAACCACTCACAGGCCTTCAGACAAGGAACACAAAATGCACCATGCAGACTACAGTTTCTATTGATTCTGCATCCTGTATCCAACGAATGCCGTTAAGTACGTATTACCTCATTGCTGGGGAATAGAAGCACTAAGAGGCTGTAAAACTGGTGAATCATTACTTTTCCTGAAGTTTGTTCTGCTGTATGTGTCACATAGTGATGGATTATATATCTGCCAAATAAATGCCAGTTTAAGATATTAAGAAAAAGGGGTCTGACTCCTAGATATTCATAGATATTTTGGAAAATGATTAACTAGTTGGATGCAGTCTCTTAACTTAGGATAAGTTTGCTTTTTAACACAATGTTTAGTTTGCTTACATGATCAAATTGGTGTTTTAAAGTCTAAATATCTAATACAGAACAAGCCATATGTTAATAGGCGAGTGTGTAAAATATTTGTGTCTGTTTATTTGAAGATAAGCTAACCAGGAGGAAACTCCCTGTATTAATAGATATTGACAACGGAAACTGCACTTTTGTATGGGAAGGAAAGCTGATTGATTTATGGAAGCAATTAGACTAATGGGTTTTTTCAATTTAGTCCGGGTAATTTAAAAAAAAAAAAAAAGTCTGATGGGAAATAAGTAATATTACTTTTGTAATACATCTGTTCTTTTTTGGTATAACTTTTTTTTCCCCCGTTTGGTAACTTTAAAAAACATTAATACATGGCCTTTTTTTGTAAGTTGCTTATGATTGCAAATCAACTCAACAGGGGATAAGGGTGCCTTAAAGATCCGTTATTCTTCCCAAATTCTTCATTTTGTAATTTGATGCGCTAAATAAATCCCAAGGGAGGAAGAAGAGATTTGTTTTGACTAGGGCTGCAACAACTAATCGATAATAATCGATAATGAAAATCGTTGCCAACGAATTTCATTATCGATTAGTTGAATCGATTTTTATCGATTATTAAATGAGGGTTTTTTTCAGAGCAAACGCTCTGAAAAATACCCCTCATTATATAAACCGTTTAGTCTGACTCACAGCAGCAGCTCCTACTTACCAGCCCCTCCCTGTAATCACTGTGACAACTGGCCCCGCCCCCTTCCTTCTCCCAGAAGGCCAGAACCACATGGCTGTGACACTCATCTAACTGCAAGTATAAAATTAATATTTGGGCTGCTGAAGGTTAGGGAAGGTGGGAATTAATTTAGGGGCAGTTATGGTTAATGGGGTGTTTAGGGTTAATTTAGGGGCAGTTATGGTTAATAGAGTGTTTAGGGTTAATTTAGGGGCAGCTATGGTTAATAGGGTGTTTAGGGTTAATTTAGGGGCAGCTATGGTTAATGGTGTGTTTAGGGTTAATTTAGGAGCAGCTGTGGTTAATGGGGTGTTTGGGGTTAATTTGAGGCAGTTTTGGTTAATGGTATGTTTACGGTTAATTTAGGGGCTGTTGTGGTTCATGGGGTCTTTAGGGTTAATTTAGGGGATGCTGTGATTGATGCGGTCTTTAGGGTTAATTTAGGGGATGCTGTGGTTGATGGGGTCTTTAGGGTTAATTTAGGGGCAGTTATGGTTAATGGGGTGTTTAGGGTTAATTTAATGATGAGGACTGAGGGTTAATTTTATTAATTTATTAAAGTTAACTTAAGGTGCAGTTAGAGATAAAGGGGGGCAAACTAAGGGGAATCTAAATCCTGGGGGCAGTGAAGATTAACCCAGTACTTATTTATAAAAGTATGGTCTGTGACTCTATGAGGGGACTATGAGATATCTGGGGGGTATAAGGCATATGTGGGGAGGACGGAGTGACATATCTGGGGGTATAAGGCATATAGGGTATATAAGGCATATGTGGGGAGGGCAGTGTGGCATGTCTGGGGAGGACAGAGTGGTGTATCAGGGTGTATAAGGCAGATCTGGGGCCACAGTGGCATATCTGGGGGTAGAGTGGAGTGGCTTATGTGGGGAGGGCAGTGTGGCATGTCTGGGGAGGATGGAGTGGTGTATCGGGGTATAAGGTATCAGGCACAGTGGCATATGTGGGAGGCAGCGTGGAGTGGTATATGTGGGAGGCAGCGTGGAGTGGTATATGTGGGAGGCAGCGTGGAGTGGTATATGTGGGAGGCAGCGTGGAGTGGCATATGTGGGAGGCAGCGTGGAGTGGCATATGTGGGAGGCAGCGTGGAGTGGCATGTGGGAGGCAGCGTGGAGTGGCATATGTGCGAGGCAGCGTGGAGTGGAATATGTGGGAGGCAGCGTGGAATGGTATATGTGGGAGGCAGCATGGAGTGGAATATGTGGGAGGCAGCGTGGAGTGACATGTGGGAGGCAGCGTGGAGTGGCATATGTGGGAGGCAGCGTGGAGTGGTATATGTGGGAGGCAGCGTGGAGTGGCATATGTGGGAGGCAGCGTGGAGTGGCATATGTGGGAGGCAGCGTGGAGTGGCATATGTGGGAGGCAGCGTGGAGTGGCATATGTGGGAGGCAGCGTGGAGTGGCATATGTGGGAGGCAGCGTGGAGTGGCATATGTGGGAGGCAGCGTGGAGTGGCATATGTGGGAGGCAGCGTGGAGTGGCATATGTGGGAGGCAGCGTGGAGTGGCATATGTGGGAGGCAGCGTGGAGTGGCATATGTGGGAGGCAGCGTGGAGTGGCATATGTGGGAGGCAGCGTGGAGTGGCATATGTGGGAGGCAGCGTGGAGTGGCATATGTGGGAGGCAGCGTGGAGTGGCATATGTGGGAGGCAGCGTGGAGTGGCATATGTGGGAGGCAGCGTGGAGTGGCATATGTGGGAGGCAGCGTGGAGTGGCATATGTGGGAGGCAGCGTGGAGTGGCATATGTGGGAGGCAGCGTGGAGTGGAATATGTGGGAGGCAGCGTGGAGTGGAATATGTGGGAGGCAGCGTGGAGTGGCATATGTGGGAGGCAGCGTGGAGTGGCATATGTGGGAGGCAGCGTGGAGTGGCATATGTGGGAGGCAGCGTGGAGTGGAATATGTGGGAGGCAGCGTGGAGTGGAATATGTGGGAGGCAGCGTGGAGTGGAATATGTGGGAGGCAGCGTGGAGTGGCATATGTGGGAGGCAGCGTGGAGTGGCATATGTGGGAGGCAGCGTGGAGTGGCATATGTGGGAGGCAGCGTGGAGTGGAATATGTGGGAGGCAGCGTGGAGTGGAATATGTGGGAGGCAGCGTGGAGTGGAATATGTGGGAGGCAGCGTGGAGTGACATGTGGGAGGCAGCGTGGAGTGGCATATGTGGGAGGCAGCGTGGAGTGGCATATGTGGGAGGCAGCGTGGAGTGGCATATGTGGGAGGCAGCGTGGAGTGGCATATGTGGGAGGCAGCGTGGAGTGGCATATGTGGGAGGCAGCGTGGAGTGGCATATGTGGGAGGCAGCGTGGAGTGGCATATGTGGGAGGCAGCGTGGAGTGGCATATGTGGGAGGCAGCGTGGAGTGGCATATGTGGGAGGCAGCGTGGAGTGGCATATGTGGGAGGCAGCGTGGAGTGGCATATGTGGGAGGCAGCGTGGAGTGGCATATGTGGGAGGCAGCGTGGAGTGGCATATGTGGGAGGCAGCGTGGAGTGGCATATGTGGGAGGCAGCGTGGAGTGGCATATGTGGGAGGCAGCGTGGAGTGGCATATGTGGGAGGCAGCGTGGAGTGGCATATGTGGGAGGCAGCGTGGAGTGGCATATGTGGGAGGCAGCGTGGAGTGGCATATGTGGGAGGCAGCGTGGAGTGGCATATGTGGGAGGCAGCGTGGAGTGGCATATGTGGGAGGCAGCGTGGAGTGGCATATGTGGGAGGCAGCGTGGAGTGGCATATGTGGGAGGCAGCGTGGAGTGGCATATGTGGGAGGCAGCGTGGAGTGGCATATGTGGGAGGCAGCGTGGAGTGGCATATGTGGGAGGCAGCGTGGAGTGAAATATGTGGGAGGCAGCGTGGAGTGGAATATGTGGGAGGCAGCGTGGAGTGGTATATGTGGGAGGCAGCGTGGAGTGGAATATGTGGGAGGCAGCGTGGAGTGGTATATGTGGGAGGCAGCGTGGAGTGGAATATGTGGGAGGCAGCGTGGAGTGGTATATGTGGGAGGCAGCGTGGAGTGACATGTGGGAGGCAGCGTGGAGTGGCGTATGTGGGAGGCAGCGTGGAGTGACATGTGGGAGGCAGCGTGGAGTGGCGTATGTGGGAGGCAGCGTGGAGTGACATGTGGGAGGCAGCGTGGAGTGGCGTATGTGGGAGGCAGCGTGGAGTGGAGTATGTGGGAGGCAGCGTGGAGTGGAGTATGTGGGAGGCAGCGTGGAGTGGCATATGTGGGAGGCAGCGTGGAGTGGCATATGTGGGAGGCAGCGTGGAGTGGCATATGTGGGAGGCAGCGTGGAGTGGCATATGTGGGAGGCAGCGTGGAGTGGCATATGTGGGAGGCAGCGTGGAGTGGCATATGTGGGAGGCAGCGTGGAGTGGCATATGTGGGAGGCAGCGTGGAGTGGCATATGTGGGAGGCAGCGTGGAGTGGCATATGTGGGAGGCAGCGTGGAGTGACATATGTGGGAGGCAGCGTGGAGTGACATATGTGGGAGGCAGCGTGGAGTGACATATGTGGGAGGCAGCGTGGAATGGAATATGTGGGAGGCAGCGTGGAATGGAATATGTGGGAGGCAGCGTGGAGTGGCATATGTGGGAGGCAGCGTGGAGTGGCATATGTGGGAGGCAGCGTGGAGTGGCATATGTGGGAGGCAGCGTGGAGTGGCATATGTGGGAGGCAGCGTGGAGTGGAATATGTGGGAGGCAGCGTGGAGTGGCATATGTGGGAGGCAGCGTGGAGTGGCATATGTGGGAGGCAGCGTGGAGTGGCATATGTGGGAGGCAGCGTGGAGTGACATATGTGGGAGGCAGCGTGGAGTGACATATGTGGGAGGCAGCGTGGAGTGACATATGTGGGAGGCAGCGTGGAGTGACATATGTGGGAGGCAGCGTGGAGTGACATATGTGGGAGGCAGCGTGGAGTGACATATGTGGGAGGCAGCGTGGAGTGACATATGTGGGAGGCAGCGTGGAATGGAATATGTGGGAGGCAGCGTGGAATGACATATGTGGGAGGCAGCGTGGAGTGGCATGCGGGAGGCAGCGTGGAGTGGCATATGCGGGAGGCAGCGTGGAGTGGCATATGCGGGAGGCAGCGTGGAGTGGCATATGCGGGAGGCAGCGTGGAGTGGCATATGCGGGAGGCAGCGTGGAGTGGCATATGCGGGAGGCAGCGTGGAGTGGCATATGCGGGAGGCAGCGTGGAGTGGCATATGCGGGAGGCAGCGTGGAGTGGCATATGCGGGGGGCAGCGTGGAGTGGCATATGTGGGAGGCAGAGTGGAGTGGTATATGTGGGAGGCAGCGTGGCATGTCTGGGAGGCAGCGTGGCAAGCTTGGGCTCAAACGTGCATAAATTGGGGGGGGCTGGTTGCGAAATAAAGGCAAGAAATGCATTTTATCAAAGTTTTTTTATTCTGCTGTTTGTATTTAATATAATTTGTTTATTAAATTATTTTAAATAAATGAAAAATTTACATTCATTTTTTTTATCCGATTAATCGATCGAAAAAATAATCGGCCAACTAATCGATTATGAAAATAATCGTTAGTTGCAGCCCTAGTTTTGACTTATAATACCTAAAGAGAAATAATGAGTATCAATATCTTGGAAGTCTGTCAAGATATAAAAGTCACCTAGAAGAGAAACTTTTCTACTACTTAAGTATTTGACAAACAATGTGGCAGATCTAAATCTGAAAGAGTTGAGGGAAAATGGTAGAAAATATTAAATATTATATCAACTGGACATAGGAAAAAATCATTTACACAACTACAAATTAATTTTAGACTAGCTAATAGATTTTCACATACTTAAAAGTCAAAAGTTTTTATGAAACATATAAATTTAAATTTTCAATGACATTGAAATATAGCAAAATGTATAACCAAGGTGACAGAATTTCACTAAGATAAATTTATATAGAAAAAGCACCTGATCTGAAGTTAATCGGCAAATGGGGAGCGGAACTACAAATGAGGAATGGACTGTTCCAGTACAGCATGCTGTTATCTGTAGATTGTCTAAATGTAATATTTATTACTTTACAATAGATTTCTAAGTTGTAATTATTAGTACCAACACGGTCAACAAAAATGTCTAGCTCCACGTCATCTGTATGTTGGAGATGCAATCATGAGACAAGAGACTTTATGCACATTTGGTGGAATTGTCAAATAAAAATACTGGCAACTGGCCTTTGAATAACTAGAAAGTGTTCTTAAAGTAAAACTAGAGCTTTCCCCATGTCTTGCCTTGCTACACGTAGATTGCCCCAGGCTATTCAACAGTAAGTCTTATCTGTTGACATATACCCTAGTAGCCCTAAAACTATACATGGCACAAAAAAATCAAACTCTAATCCTGAAATCCAAAGAGGTAGCTACCTGGCAAAATATTAAGTGACAACTGCTTGCAAATTAGAGAAAGGGACAATGGAATCCAATGTAAGTGGAGAATTGAAGAATTGACCTCCATCAGCTGAAATTTAAAACCCAATATCTTAAAAACAGTTCAACTGATTGACGCCTCATGGTACAAGCTATAGTTAGTTTTAGTAAATTATACTAAAAATGAACTGTCATGTAATATACTGCTTGTTTAATAAGCAAAATAAAATGGACTTGTAAAGTACCCTTTTCCTACACAAAATAAGGTTTCTATTAGAAATACTAAGCACAGAGAGGACACTGCTGGGTTGCTTCCTTAATTAACACATCTCCTTCCATTTGCCTTATTCTCTTCCTCCCAACTGCTTGCTACAGCAGAATCTGCTTGCCAGTATACGTGCCAAATCGCGATTGGCCGACAGCACCCAGTACTCACCTGATCTGCCACTCCAGGTGGCTGCATGTGCCCAGCTCCATGGTCCGTGAGCATAAAAACCTAATGTACAGACTGTCATACTTAGCCGTAGGCCACACTTATGTCATTGGGCAGCCGGAGGTCTTAAAGTGCCAGGGCCACCTCCTTATCCCAGGTCTTTCACTGGTACGTGTGAAGTGTAGTCACCACCAGCAGGTACTGGAATGCCCCACTAAGGGAATTATCTATTTAACTTTTTTTTACCCCACCCTTATTTTTAGTATTGAATCTCGGCTAATCATAATGATTTTTATATATTTTCTAAGCAGGGTTTACACTGTAGGAACATGGCAGTACTTGAATTTTATATCCAGCATTATATTGCTATCATGGGACAGATATATTTAAAATTAGTTTTGTAAATGCATTTTTAATGGTCAGTTTTCACATTGCATTTTATAGCCCAAAGTTATTCCCTTATCTACCTTCTTGCAAAACTACTAGTTCTTTATCTGAAATACACTGAGCAGGCACATCTTACTGTAGCTACTGTTTCTTAATATATGAATGAGAAACATGGCCGAGAGAATTCTGAAGAAATAAAATACACATTGAAGTCGACGTCCTATAAGCCATCATTTGTTAATCGGCTTTATACATTCTGAATAGGACAAAACAAAAACACTAAAAAGCCTGCTTATTATCTTCAATGATGCGAGTTTGCTTCTTTTCTGTAAGAAGTATTCTGGTTTCTCCCAAAATAAACACCCACCCTGTCTTGAATCATGTGTCATTTACTCTCATCATAGTAATTCAGGATACCACATCCTGTATTTTCATTGGCTTTTTTCCTTGCTATAGGATGATATGTCTTAACACCAGTCTTCATAGTCCTTAGTTTCTAAAACTAATATGTTATACAGTAACTACCTTGATTACACCTGCCATCATGTGGTTGTAAGGAAGGGGTATCGAGTGGAAAGAAAAGGAGGCGCAATTCCTCCATTTTTGTATGTAGAATTAACCACAAATAAAACCAGGGTACCCAATGAAAAAATGACATCCACTTAACTGGTATATACAGTGTCTTGCAGAAGTATTCACACCCTTAGCATTTTTCTTATTACCGTATTGGCCCGAATATAGGCCGCACTTTTTTCCCCCACTTTAAGTCTTTAAAGTGGGGGTGCGGCTTATATTCGGGGTTTAGCACCCGATGCCCGGGACATGCAGTTCCAGGCGCCGGGCAGGCAGCAGGGTTAGGATACAGATCCCCCGCAGCGGTGCAGGGGACCTGCATCCTACTCTCTGAAACGCTCAGACAGCCTCCCCTGCCAGCACTTCCCACGGGGGGAGTGCCGGCACCGGAGGTTGTCTAAGCGCATCGTGCAGACGTGCAGCGGCGATGCGCGTAAACAGCCTCCGCTGCCGGCTCGTCTGCACGATGTGCTTTAACAATCTCCCTTGCCAGGAGATTGTTAAAGCACATCTTGCGGAGGTTGTTTACGCGCATCGCCACAGCCGGTGAACGTCCGCACGACGCGTTTTACCTCTGCCCCCAAGACTTACCAGAGCAGACTGGCGGGTGTCTTGCGGGGCCGGCGGGGGACATCTACGCAATACGCGTATACAACTTCCGGTGCCGGCACATCCACTGAGTGCCGGCACTGGAAGTTGTATACGCGTATTGCGTAGATGTCCCCCGCCGGCCCCGCAAGACACCCGCCAGTCTGCTCTGGTAAATTGGGGGGGGGCCACAGTGGCAGCATATCTCGGGGGGTGGGGGAGGAGGACAGTGGCAGCATATCTCAGGGGGGGCAGTGGCAGCATATCTCGGGGGGGGCAGTGGCAGCATATCTCGGGGGGGGCAGTGGCAGCATATCTCGGGGGGGAGGAGGAGGAGGACAGTGGCAGCATATCTCGGGGGGCAGTGGCAGCATATCTTGGGGGGGGAGGACAGTGGCAGCATATCTCGGGGGGGGGGGGCAGTGGCAGCATGTCTATTAAAAAAATTTTCTTTAAAAAAGCACCAAACTTTTAGGGTGCGGCCTATATACAAGCCAATACGGTATATTGCATTGGAACCTGGAATTAAAACTGATTTCATGTAATTGACATACACAAAATAGTCCATATTGGTAAAGTGAAATGACAAAAGTAACTATATAAAATAATTCAAAAAAAAAAAATGGAAAAGTGGTGCCTTTGCTATGAAGACCCTAAATAGGATCTAGTGCAACCAATTACCTTCAGAAGTCCACCTTCTAAGTGTCACATGATCTCAGTATATGTTCTGAAAGGCCCCAGAGTCTGCAAGCGATACCATGAAGACCAAGGAGCTCCCCAAACAGGTCAGGGACAAAGTTCTGGAGAAGTACAGGTCAAGGTTGTATAAATATAATAAATATATATATATATATATTTATATAGGAACATCCTAGAGAGCACCATTAAATCCATTATAAAAAAATAAAAAAAAATTGTAAGAATATGGCACCATAACAACAACCTGCCAAGAGAGGGCCTCCCACCAAAACTCACAAACCAGGCAAGGAGGGCATAAATCAGAGAGGCAACAAAGAGACCAAAGATAATTCTGAAGGAGCTGCAAAGCTCCACCGCAGACATTGGCTTATCTGTCCATAGGACCACTTTAAGCCACATACTCCACAGAGCTGGGCTCTATGGAATAGTGGCTAATAAACAGCCATTGTGTAAAAATAAGCAAACATATTTGCTGTTCGCCAAAAGGCTACTCCCCAAACATATGGAAGAAGGTACTCTTGTCAGATGAGACTAAAATTTAGCTTTTTGCCCATTATTGGAAATGCTAGGTCTGGCTTAAACTCAACACCTCTCATCCCTCTGAGAACAAGGTGGTGGCAGGATCATGCTGTGGGGATGTTTTTCATCGGTAAGGACTTGGAAACTGGTCAGGATTGAAGGAATGATGGATGGCGCTAAACACGAGAAAATTCTTGAGGGAAACCTGTTTAAGTCTTCCAGAGATTTGAGACTGGGACGGAGGTTCACCTTCCAGCAGGACAATGACCCTAAGCATACTGCTAAGCAACACTTGAGTGGTTGAAGGGGAAACGTTTAAATGGTTTGGAATGACCTTGTCAAAGCCCCGACCTCAATCCAAATGAGAATCTGTAGTATGACATAGATTGCAGTACACCAGCTGCAACTTGAAGGAGCTTAACCAGTTTTGCCTTGAAGAATGGGCAAAAATCCCAGTGGCTAGATAGACACACCCCAAGAGACTTGCAGCTGTAATTGCCCCAAAATGTGGCTCTACAAAATATTGACTTTGGGGGAAGGGGAGGTGAACAGTTATGGACATGTTTTTGGCTTTTTTGTCATATTTCTCAATTGTTTCACAATAAAAAATACTTAGCATTTTCAAAGTGGTAGGCATGTTGTGTAAATTAAATGATACAAACCCCATAAAAATCCATTTTAACTCCTATTTGGTGGCACTTAGGAAATTGCCACTTAGATATAAAGTGGGACACAAATAGAAAGTGGCCTGTGCTATTTTACAGGTAAGTTTGTTGATCGGTTGCAAAAAAAAATTGAAGCTGCTGATGTACACGTTTTTATAGTGAAGGATGTTCGAGGTACAGTTAATACATTTAATACGGATCCCAAACTAAGTATCTAACCGTTACAGGCCTTACTACAAACTCATGATGTGGTAGCCCATGAAGTTTACAGTGACGACGCGTTAAGAGTTACGCCACCCCCCACCTCTCCCTACTTAAACGGCGATTCTCCAGAAAGTGCAAACGGGGATATGGATATGGAGAACGTTACTAGAGTCCGCTTAGTTCAGTTCCAGAAAAATACAGATGAACCAATGGTAAGTACATGCCTTTTACCTATGCAAATTGCAAATTAAATTGTAGTTAAACAGGTTCCAGACATACATGTCTAAGTAACTGGCATGTTGTGCTGCCACTAAAAAGACTTCGATAATGTTTTTTATTTATTGTAAAATATTGCTTGCCCAAAAGCCAGTTTTTTTGTGCGAATGTTAAAAAAAAAATATATATAACGCATGTTATATGTGATGGAAATTCTGTCCGTACTCTGTCTAACCCCGATGTGTTGTCTTTTCCACAGGGTATAACACTAAAAATGAATGAGCTAAATCATTGTATTGTTGCAAGAATCATGCATGGTGGAATGATTCACCGGCAAGGTAAATTTCAAAACTTTCTATTGCATGTGTTTTTTTGCAGAGTCCCAATAAATATGGTTATCGTATTCTTGTTTGGTGCATTTCAGCTTTGTTTCTAGTCTAGTGTCTACTCAAGTCTGGGGGTAAAGGGATCACCTTATCCAAGTAACTTACAATATGAAGTTCATGCAGATTTTGGCTACAAAGCTGGATCCCTTTTAACTTATTTGGGGACCTTGGGGAAGCCTTTGTACAATTCAGCATTTGGTAACCAAGACCCTGGGAATAATTTGCCTTTTTTTGGGTGAAGATGATAAAAGAATAAAAAAAAAAAAAACTATACAAAAGCAGGACTTCTACTTAATGCGATTGTGAGGTGCTGAGTAAGTCGGACCTTTTTTTGTGAGTCAAAGCTGTTGTCTTAAGCACTTGATTAACACACAAGATGTAGTAATGTTCCTTTTATGCTCTTTCGATACTGACATTGAAGTTAGTTGTGTTCGGGCCATTATTAGAACAATTTTGATTGCTGGCTTTAGTAAGTCACTGCAAAAGAATCATTGTAAGGGACTTTTGAAGGGTTAATATTTAAGGAGTCTTGGGGTCACCATTTACTGTTCAGATGCCAGCATTCAGGAACAACATAGTTTACTGTTCTGTTAAAAAAGTGTGCCTTTTAGGCTCACACAATTACATCATATAAATGTGGTTTTGCCACAACAAACGGTAGCTATTATCTCCTTGCCTTTTATTTTTTTTGTAACCGATTTGGTTTCCACAGTGATAATCCCCTGCATGCTAATAACCACGCACAAAAAAAATAGCTTTTAGCTCCTTGCTTTCGAATTTCAGTCATTTTCCATAGCAATTTAGAACAAGGTCATTCTCAGTGGATTTCACAAGAACTGCAGATAGAACATTTGAAATAACACTTGAAGAGAAGAGGACATATCTATAGTCGCTTTGTCCTCATATATGGACAGAACATCTAGTGCGAGTTTCCATATTATGGCTTAACTTTCTCTAAATATACAATGGCAAAAAAACTTTCCTTAATGCAAAACATAACTTCTTACTTAGGCTGAGAAATACAAGATAAAGTTCTTTGTAGTTAAGTTGGCTTCCTCATCTGCATTTTCCAATTACATCAGTCATGACATCACTAACTACATAATCAATGACCGTTATGACCTCAAAAATTACCACCTATTTTGAAAGTACTCCCCCCCCCCCCCCCCCAAAAAGGGAGGACAGGGTTAGTTGGAGCCTGCAAGTTACCAGGTATATATAATACACAATGTCACTGTGCCTACCCACAACTTCAGCTGCGCCTTGTCAATGGGATTCCCTTTTCCACATACAATAAAGCAATACACAGCAAACTTTCAAAAGTGGTAAAGTGCGCTCAGTGCAAAATCAAACGGAACCTGTTGTGTACATGTATTCCAGGCTCAATCAATCTTGTGGTAAATTATCTTGGGGGGGGGGGGAGACAAACAAAACCAATAGTGCAATACAGTCCAGAGGAGTATCCCCTCCCCAGGTGTTAAATGCACTCATAAAGGAGAAGGTAGTGAAAGCTCCTCAGAATAGGAGTAGCCACTCAATAGAAAAGAAAGGATGGTGTTCTCAGTATAAAATCTTCCGTTTATTTCGGTATCTAACTCAAAATAAATAAAAACAATAAATAAAATTCACGAAAATAAAATAAATATTGCTGCGGTTTGGTACGCTACGCGTTTCGCTCGTTCAGAGCTTCGACCAGGCGTCCTGTTCATCTGCATGTTGGTATGTTGATCATAGAGTGGTTAATTTTAAGCACAGTTTTTCCCTGTGTAGTACCTGTGTCCTAGTAATAAGCTGGTGCCTTCAGGAAAGTCTAGTAATTTGGCTGGCGCAAATAACTTAGTTCCTGATCAGTAAGCAGGAAAGCAATTATAGGGACCATCTCTTACAGGAATTTGTCTTGGGGACATAGGAGGCACCCTGTCTATGTGAGCAAAAACAATAGCTAAAGGTTTGGGGCGTATGCTGAACATACTCAAAATTGAGATCACAAACTAGAACCCAGTGGTTGATTCTGAGAGACCTTGGGTACCTTGTGTACTGATACTTCACTTAATGTTAGTAGCCATTCAATGTCGAAGTGTCTCTAAATTTGGTACAACTACCCCCTTCTAAGGTACAAAGCTGCTAGACTACGTTGTACACTTAAATGCATCAGGTTATGTCATGGGGTCCCCAAATCTTATTAGCTTGCACTAAAGAGAAAAACAATGTTAAATATAAATTTGCAGTCATTTATCCTTTGCCTATTTTATTCACATTTCCCATATGCTCTGGTGGCTGAGTTTACTCTACCCGCACAAGGCTTTTTTTCCCCATTAATTAGACTGTTTAATTTGCAATCTCAGTCTTGTCAACACTCTGAAGTTGTTAAAACTGAAGTGCTGTTGAAAAACTCACTTGGCTCTCACATAGCATCTGTTTGAATGTTTTGTTATAGTGAGGGTTTTTTTTATGATGGGCACAAAAAAACACTGCCAAGTTCTTTTATATAGTTGTAGAAATGTAATTTTAGTAACAAGAACTGCATCCCATGGAATAGTATTGGGTACATTTTCTTCTATCCCTTAGGTCAGTGGTAGACAAATTTGGTTTGGATTTAGGAGCCAGCCTTTGTCTTCCCATCTAATGTTTTTCATATATTATTCTCTGGTCTGCAGTTAAAGGATGTTTATTGGGACAAAACAACAAAAACACACCTTTATTCGGTGCGGCACCACTTTGAACTGTACCACAGTTCACCCCTTCATGACAAGGGTTGACACCATAAAGACTGTTATAGTGTACCTGCCAACGATTTAATTATTTCAAGGTTTCATATTAAACCATATTCATGCTAATATTTATGGGGGCATACCTAGACTCTCTCATATGCTGTGTACCCTAATATGTTAGTGCTTATAAATGTAATCATTTTATGGATTAGCAAACACACACATACTTCTCCCCCTCCCTCCAATCTTACCTTGTTAAGACCTGTCTGCACTGTGTGTAAGTTCTCTCTATTTTGAACCGGCACGGAGAGACAGGAAGCTTATCGGGGTCACGTGTGTGTGTGTGTGTGTGAGCATGCGTGTGTGTGCGATGACGGATGTGGACTTGTGTCTGTGTGTAATTGTTTAAGTGGGGTGAGATGGAGTGTTAGTGAGTATGAGTAGGTGTGTGTAATTTGTGTAAGTGTATTTACATATTTTGTATGTTGGAGGGGGGGCAAGGGGCAAAGAAGACACAGACCAGTTGTGTGGGGGCAATGATGGCACAGACCAGTTGTTGAGGTTGGGGGGCAAGGGGCAATTGTTCGCACCAAGGTCGAGTGGTTTCTAGACAGGTCGGTAAAATAAGTGAAATTGGAACATTGGCTAGAAAAGATAACTAGGTAAACTTGCTCTTGCATATAGCAAAAGATGAGTCGAGGTGTTTAACCCCTTTTTACTGAGATACATGCCCGTAACCCTGTCTATGACACCAGGGCCTGGGCAATTTATAACTATTGAAGGCAGAATGGATGGAGCAAAATTAAAAATAAATAAAAAAGTAGACAGTCAGTAGCCAAGTGAAAGATCGGATCTAAATCAAATTAAGTTAAGAGCCCCAGGAACTATTTGAAAACAGTGGTGCACAAGCTGAGAGTTTATTGAACTATAATAAAAATAAAGTAACATTTTCTTTACTGTTAAAGCACTTTACCACATACAGAGCTTTAATTTCTTTTTTTGCATGAGACTCTCTTTAATAGTTCCTGTGTGCCCTCTTGAGATCCCAATTATGACATCAGTGCAATCAGTGTGACATCACTGCCCATTGATGGTATAAAGGCTGAGGTACTGGCTATAACCTCGGACTAGCACTCAGCTTGACAGAAGACAATGTCTCCTGTGCATCTGCACTTATTCTTTTTAATTTTCCTGTCATCAAATGGTTTTGCTATGCCACGTCCCATAACCTGGCAATATACTGTGCTATAGGTGCGGGTCTGCTGTTTGTGCTCATATGCGGCTGCTGCTGCCTTCTGCGTCACTGTTTTTACAAACACAGAGACAAAATTCGACAGATCATGGAAGGCTATGGCCATTAGAAAGATGAAGATGACCGTGATGATGACTATAAATAGCAACAATGTTGAGATCCCTTGGCTCGGCTTGAAGGAAGTCGTTCCAATCATCAAAACTGATGACCACCCCAAGGCATCGCCAAGTGCATAGAAGCGAAGATTATCCACTCATAGTTAACTGATGTTAGAATTAGGTGCAGAATATGCACATTTTCATTGTTCAAAATATTTGAGTCATTTTATTTACAGTTTGAATAAATATTACAAAAGATGTATTACGTTGAAGATTATCTTAACCCCTTCATTCCCCTATAGACATACCGGGACGTCCAAAAAACGCCCACAAAGAAACCCCTATGGACGTCAGGGACACATCCCTGCCGCTGCACGGGAGACCAGGCTGTCGTTTGACAGCCTGGACTCCCCCCTGGCAGCAGAAGCCGGCATCGCCGCCTTTCTGCAGCCCGATCTCCCGTAACAGCTTCCGGCATGAAAGCCGGTAAGCTGTTACAGTTGAAAGTGCCCAATCGCGCAGTTGCAAACGCGCGATCGGGCATTCCCTTCCGGGTTACGTCACATCGATGAGGCACAGAGACACTGCGATCTCTGTGCAGGTCTGTGAGGACCTGCATATAGAGATCACAGTGTGAGCGGTGCAGGGGGATCGCGGGGAGGGGAGTGAGAAACAATCTCTCTCACTCCCCCTCCCGTCCTGAAAGAGAAAAGCAGAAAAAAAAAAAAAGTGAATTCATTTAAAAAATATTAAATAAATCATTAAAATAATAATATATATAATACAAAAAAAATTATAATGTGAGCTGTGATGTCATTGTGACATCACTCGCATGTTCAGGAGGTCCCTAGGAGGACCTCTAACCATTTCTGTGTAAAAATAATATATAAAAAATAAATTAAAATAAAAAAAAAATGTAAAAAAAATATATAACAAAAGATAATAAAAAAATTATTAAAAAACCTTACTTCCCATTGCCCTAGCATAACATCTAGCCAGTATAACCCTTCTGCCCCCGTTCACAACCCCCAAACCCATTAAGCCATAGGCATAAAAATTATACAAAATTGTACACCTTATAGTATGCTCCCTGGTGCTGGGAAAGTCTGGAAAATCTATATAAATTGGGTATTTCTGAAATCAGGACACCTGAATTAATAAACTTGGAGGGGATTTTCCATCACTTTACCTAATTTTGTGAGGATTCAGAGGGAAAATGTAAAAAAAAATTAGTTTATTTTTCTAATCTTTGCTAGTTTTTACTAAATTTCTCATTCTAAATTTTCAGTTAATCATCCAACTATGGTATCAAACGAAAGCTCTATCTCTCCTTGAAAAAACAATATATAGTTTATATGGGTACACTATTCACAGGAAAGGATAATAATCGCTAAACCGACATACCCCAAAAATGGCAAAATTGCTCTGGGCTTTGAGGTACCAAAAACCCCTGGGATTGAAGGGGTTAAGAAGGGAAAACAACGTTTTGTATAAACTGGTGTAACTACAGGGGTCCCTGTGACCCCTTCTTCCCGTCTCCTTGTAACGGTAAAAAAAAGGTTTAAAAGGTCCCTTCCAACCTGGACTCCACCAATCCAGGTCGGAAGGGTCATTTCTAAACTATTTTGAAACGGCACGAGGAGACAGGAATGTACCGGAGGTCACGTGACCCCATGGTGAAGCAGAGGCTGCCCCCCTAGTGTGCGTGAGCAGCCAGAGGGAAAGCTGCAGGTAAGCGGTGGCGGGATATGCGTTTGTGTGTATATGTATATATAATATATGGATGTGTACTTGTGGTGGTGGGTGTGCGAGCATGAATGCGTGTGTGTGTACTTGTGTGTTTAAATATGTTGTATGTTAGAAGGGGGGGGTAAAGAAACCACAGATGAATTGTGTGGGGGAAGTGAAGGCACAGACTTGCTGTTGGAAGTTAGGGGGCCTGGGGCAATTTTTCGCACCAGGGGCCCGGTGGTTTCCAGTTACGCCCCTGTATAACGTCCATGCACACCTTCTCCCCCTCTTCCAGGCAACACTAACACTAGGCTCATTGTGGGCACACACACACTTGTGCGAACAATATACATACCCATCTACACACATTACCATCATACAGTAACATGTTCACTCTAACACAAACTTGCACACACTTTCTAATAACATAAATTTTCACATAGTTGCTCACTGCCTTGTCTCATCCTCTTCCCCTCCCTATCTCACAGATCTCCCTCCGCCGTTCCTGGTAGCAGGCTTCCTTGCGGCTCCCAGTGCATCTACTTCCACTACTGCTAGGGATTTGTCCCTTCCGTGCAAAATGACCGTCGTGTTCTCACAGGATGCATGAACTGTCATATTAGACTATATACGTATGTGTATCCTGGGGAAACACACATGCAAGGATGGGCTCACTGGGGTGGTGGGGGCATCTTTAGAATGCATTTCTCTTGGGGTTTCTCATTTGTAGGGGGTAGTATTTTTTCCATGCAGGTAATGGATGAATGCCAAAGCACTTACTCTAACATGCATTCCTTGTTAAATGCATTTGTCGCTGCATCGAAAATTTTGTTACTATTCCCATTTGTCCCTCACATTGTGAGTAGTAGAAGGAACAAATTTTGGATGATTGACTAAAGTGTTAGAGTAATAAATACTGGCAATAGTCTGGTTCATTTTCTTTTATTGTTTTTATTGTGCAGGAACACTCCACGTGGGGGATGAAATCCGAGAAATAAATGGAATCAGTGTAGCAAACCAGACAGTGGAACAGCTCCAAAAGATGCTGGTCAGTTGCTGTAATTATCTTGTTTTATGATCCACGATCTTTGTTTTTGCGTCTTGTTTTTTTTATTTTGGTGCAGGTTTTTTTTGTTTGTTTTTTTAAATACATTAAGTTCATGACTATAATAGTTTACACATTTTGTAAAATAACACTTTAGATCAACACACCAGGTTGTGGTAATTGGGTCATCTTAAACCTTAATGTTTTGGGATCACACATTCACTGCAGAATCTGTCATTATTAAACTCATCGCAGTGGCAGGTACTCATCACATTTTTTTTCTTTATCAACATCTGTGTGTAATTTTATATATAAAAACACCACAAGCACTGTATATACCTTTTAGGCATATTTAAATAATAAAATGCCTGGAATCTGGGATACTTTCCATTAATCCCAAAGGTAAATACGCAAGAATATGTAATTCTGGTGTTTATTCATACACTTAAAATACTTAACACTAATAAAAAAAATTTCCAATAAGAATCAAAACTACAAGTTACGTTACATATTTACATATGTTTTGCACTTACTTGCATTAAAATGTCATGCTTCCTCCACTGTCCCTTTCATGTTATAAAATGTTGTTCTAAGTGTGTGTTCTATTCTACTTGACCCCAATCCTAATTCCCCCCCCCCCCGTTTCCCCCAACAGGCTAGGTAACGGCTTGAAAGGGAGTTTCAATGGGGTGGTGCTGATTATCATGAGCTTTCTTTTTATAATTAGACCTTTTGATCTTTTTAGAAAATATATGAATATGCAAATGAGTAACTCTCCACGTTAACCATTGACTTACCTTTTTTCTTCTTTTTTTTTACAAAATGTATATTCAACATATCTTTCTACTTCCAGAGAGAAATGAGGGGCAGCATCACTTTTAAGATTGTGCCAAGTTACCGCACACAGTCTTCATCCTGTGAGGTAATACAACTTTCTATGTATAGTTCTTGCTCTACCTTTTTGTTCTGGACCCGCTGATGGCTGACTGTTACTTGCTTTTTGGGAGATTGTTTCTGCCTTTGCTAGTAGACCCTGCACACCAATTTTACAACAAAGATAACGGAACAGTGTGTGTCAGTCTCACCCACTTACCTCGGTATGACTGCATGAACTTACATGCACAGAGTCGAGATAAAATCGGGTCTTATTTCTAAGAATATGTATTTGTGGTTTTATTGTAAAATTGTGCTCTGTTGGGGACTTTTGAAATACTTCAGCTTAGTCAAGTATATAACGGTAAACTGATGGAGAAATATCTTAAGTATAGTGATTTCCAAGGGATTTCATTGTCTTTGCCGAATGACCATACCAACTTCCAAGACCTCAATTGCCCTGCTGTAAAACCTAAAATATATCAGTGGAAAGCATACTTTCCAAAAAACATTCTATTTGTCATGAAAGGAAATAACCACATCATTCTTGGTAGGTCAACGTTACAGCTGTTGTAGCCAGCTGTGCTTTAGATGTGTGATTGTGTTGTATGTAACAGATGTCTGTATATTCACATTATTGTTGAAGCTTTCAGGAAAAAATGTCAATGCATCCCACTTTGCAGGGAATTTCACTGTGTAAGAATACAATTATCAACTTAAGTTAATGCTAGCAATAAAGTATAAGAGTTGCCAAGTGTTCATAAAGTTTTAATGAACAGCTACTGGCGCGAGTTCGGTAGTAGCAGCAAACATCACACTGTTGCAATGTAAATTTGTAAATACCAGTGTAATCCAGCCAAATAAGATCTTTTAAGGATGAATAGTAATTTAGTCTGTAGTAACCTTTTTACGACAAAGGATATTGCCATACTGGAGAGTCATGAAGCAACAGCATGTAAACATGCATGGTTTAGGATTAAGGAATTTTAGAGCCTGATCAGAAGGAAGAGAATACTTCAGCCATCAAATTCTGTCTTTCTATATTACCTATTCCTTTTGTGGCCACTTATATACCCGATATATTGCAAAAAAGGGTGGTACATAATGGTGTAAAATCAGTGATGCACGGCTAGTGTCACCAAAGATTGCGTGGAAAATGCTGTTTGACAGCACAGTCACTCGTGTGTCGGCAGGTCCTGATCTACAAAAGTACGTTTGGCACCAGTGCCACGACAAAGGCAACATAAGCTTTAAATTCTCCTCCGTGTTGTGTCAAAGTTGACACTGTAGGACGCATCTATTAGCAGCAGAGACCCCTTTCATACATAGTAGCATAAAAATTAAGGTTGTATAAAGACCTAAGTCCATCAAGTGCCAACCCTTGTACTTATCCTTGCTTTTTTCCATATTTTGGATTTTGCCACTGGGGGGGAGGGTTCCTCTGACTCCAAAATGCAGTCAGGTTTCTCCTTGGATGAAGGAGCTCTAAAATATTAATGTTTACTCAAACATGTATTGCCCTGATCACTCTGTGATCTGTAAGAGGGGTAACTAGACTGAGATGATTGAAAATAAAGTTTCTTCCTTAAAAAAATAATTTAATGAAGGTGAAAAAATCTAATTTAAAGGAATCTTAGTGATGATACCCCTTGAAATGCTAATAAAAAATTGTTTTTACATTTTGACCACAATTTTTTTTTTGACAAGTTTTATCTAATCCAACTTGGCTAAGGAGTTAAAGAGCATTTACCAAAGTACTTGTCCGAATTTGACTGATATATGAGGAGGTACAATATACAAATGTTTAAAGAAAATGCCTTAGAGATGTGTTAGTTGTTTTTTGTAACCCATGCAGCTTAAATATAAGCATAATTGTGTGACTGTTTCCAAATACACTGAGTGGCAAATATCGACTGCCTATCTAAGCAATGAGCTCCCCTGGTTGTTTTTTCATTGAACTGCAGTTGCATTGACTTAAAATTTTTTTTAGGTTCTTGTTACATTTTTTTCTTTCAATACACAAAAATAGGTACAACAAAAGAACTTGATGGTTTTAAACTTCTTTTCGTTGATACAGTCATAATAATGCTTGTTTGTGATGTGTGTTAATGAACCTTGTGTCTTATTTCAGAGAGATTCCCCCTCTACATCCAGGCAGTCCCCAGCTAATGGTCATAGCAGCATTAACAATTCTGTTTCGGTAAGACCAGCAATTGCACATACACATGAAACGCCAAAAGGGGGAAAATTTCTATGATCGCCAAAAGTTATTTCAACAATGTTAATTTTAAAGTATTTTTTTACGTTTTCCATTTCAACAAAAGCTGAGTTTTTTCCCACCACAAGTGGGTGTATTTTCTTCCTGCAAGGAATATATTTTTCTAACATTTTTATCATAGCTAAAGTGCGTGTGAAAAATTTCATTGAGTTTCCTTGACATTTTTTACATTTTCACGGCATAAATATGAAAGTCTGCCACATTTGTGTAAAAAAAAAAAAAGAAAAGCAAGAAAGTAGTTTCCGCTATCTGAGTTAACAAATTGGTGTGCCCGCTGCTGCTGTTGCCTGCACATATTCTGCATAACATGAGAGTGAACTGTAAGCTCTTTCTACCCCTCTTTTTGATGATGGCTTTGTTATAAAAACATGAAAGCAATTAAAACTGTGCAAATCACTTCCTACCAAACCTACTTCAGGAACATCTTTAACACAAATGGCTCACTTGCCAAATCAGCAAACTCACATTCATCAGTAATTTATTTAACATCCTGTTTATGCTTATTTACTAGTATAAGAAGACAGTGAGCCTTTTGAAAAAAGATGAGCCTTTTGTTCCTTAAATGAGTAATTTGGTGACCATTTTTTTTTCTGAATACTTTGTAGGAGATTATTAGGGCGATAACATAATACTGTATACAATGTCTGACTATGCCTTTTTTTTGGTTAATCATAAGCTCACAGTTTAATTGGGTAATCATGACAGGAGTCACATGTGTCAGCATCTTGTATTAAGCAAACATTTCTTATAAGGGGGCATTTTTACAATACGTATATCCCCAGTGCATTTGTGTTGAAGATGCCTTTTTTACTCTTTAAATGTCTTTCCCATTTGCTTAAACATTTCTGCTCGCTTCAGCTAAAATATCTAAAGCTTTGTTTTTTATATATATTTTTTTTCTTTGTAATTTGTTCCATACAATGAGAATGCACCTTACGCGTTATGAAGAAAGTAGACTTTTATAATTAAGATAAACATTTCTTCTTTTGGGTCAAATTTATCCTACAGGACATTCCATCAACTACCCAATCAAAAGGAAGACAGGTGAATAGATTTCCTTGTACAAATATGATGTGTAGATGCCAGTACTGTAACACTTCCCAGACATTGTGTTTTCGTGATTTTCATCTTTGTTACTCATATCTTACCATACCCACCGTTTCGTTCATGTCTTCGACATAGAAGTGTTTAATGCATAGCCTAAGTGAGTTGTTATAGTATTACAGAAAATATAATAGTGGAAATATTGTAGATCTTACAATAACTTAGTTGGTAGTCAACACCAATGAGTTTTTTTCCTTCAAGGAGGGCTTTACTTTTTCTCCAAAAGCATAGTTCCATTAGTGAAATGATGACGAAATCCTGCCATGTTAAGATATTATGCAGGCTTGTTCGTTTCAGCAGCAGAGGCTATGTATGGTTGTGGCCCTTATAGTTTACAGGTTTGTCGGTTGACATGGTAAGCTCACCTCTAGACACCTTGTTTAAGAAAGACCTCCTGTTACCAATACATTTGTAGTGGCCAATGCTTTATAATTTTATATTGCGTTTTTGGGGGGGGGGGGGGGGTTTACTTAAAGCTTGTGCTTTTAACACAAACGACGAGACTACACATGATATGTTACCAGTCGAGTGAAGGTGCTCTCTTCTTGGTGGTATTTTGTAAGGCAACAGAATGAAGTGGCTTCAAATTACAGATATAACAAGATATTGTTTTGATATAGATATACTGTTATATACGCTCTATCCTGCTTCCTTACACCATACCACCAAGTATTCCAGCACAGCCTGCACAGGTAAGATGTGCAACAGATGGCATATGCATTGTCCATGGTCATCAACGATTTTATATGCACCATTCATGTATTATGTTCTCCACTGAGATAATCTGCCACCATGTTTTCGACTTGACCCGACTTCATGTGTTAAAAGTCAGAAGCCTTGAGTTTCAGATATGACTGGAGGACAAAGAATACCCAGACAACATAGTTGTGATAAGGAGCAAATCCTAACTTTTACAGAAATTAGCTTCATAGCTAACTCTCTTCAGCCTTCATGCATGCTTTGCTCTGCCGTTCTGTTTGTCCACTAATGAGTCGCCTTGTTTTTTAATGAATTTCCAGATGTGGCCCCCAACACTGTACTGATGTGCAGTGCTTTCAGGTGGGCTCTGTGCTCCTGATATTTGCCATGGCTCGTTTATAATGTGTTGTTTTCTAGATATATGTAAGAGCACAGTTTGAATATGATCCGGCCAAGGATGACCTCATTCCATGTAAAGAAGCTGGCATCAGATTTAGAGTTGGAGACATCATCCAAATTATTAGTAAAGATGACCATAACTGGTGGCAGGGCAAACTGGAAAACTCAAAAAATGGTACTGCTGGCCTCATTCCTTCTCCTGAGCTTCAAGAGTGGTATGTTGCTTGTCCAATGTTTTTAATGAAGTGTAAATGTTGAAATATAAGCAGCAAACCAATTGTATCTGTGTTTTAACGCATACAAAGAAAAAAATTAATGTATGAGATTTTAATATACTGTGTATCTACAAAGGATTTCGATTTGCAGCCCCATATAGCATCCCTGTGGTTCTGCAGCAGGCCTAGTTCAGGTCTGCTTCCTAATCAAATGGTCACCATTTGACTATAGATGGCTATATTGTGGCATGTATTTAATTTTTCAGAATAAAGTTAATTCTCTTTTGTAAGCAGATATATTTAAATATGTTTAATATCGTAAAATATATTTAATTAGTTGTGTAAATCAGACATTAGCTTAATATTTTAGCACATTCTTTCTGAAAAGAATAGAAAGGAGTAGGGTTTTGTTTTTGGACAAACATTTTAAGTTGCACAGTATCTTAATGAAAACATATTTCTAAAAAGGATAAAATGTAATGAAATTACTTTTTTTTTTGGTTCCTACATGAAAATTAATAGTTTGAATATGGAGATTTCAAGCTGGTAGTCCTTGAGTAGTTTACAACCATTGTAGCTTTTTTGGTTTGTATATAGGAATGTGACTCTGGCTTAACAAAGAGGTTTAAGAAGAATACTTAATAAGAATTATTTCACTGTTTCTTGTCTATGTAGAGCAGATTCTCAATATTGACTGTGTTGTCTCTGGACCATGACTGATTGGTAACTTCATACAACACTGGGCTTTAACTTATTGCTGAATTGGATTTCACCTTCTTTACTTAGTTTTAACTATGTTATACTTAAATGATTTTCAGATTGATTTATTTCTCATAAATTAATATTTTCATCTTTAACTAACTTAACTTTAATTGATGTTCTGCAGGCGAGTTGCCTGCATAGCAATGGAAAAAACGAAGCAGGAGCAGCAGGCCAGCTGTACTTGGTTTGGCAAGAAGAAAAAACAGTACAAGGACAAGTACCTGGCAAAGCACAATGCAGGTACGATTCAAGCATATATAGGTGTATATCAGAGTTGTGTATGCTGTTAGCTTGTGTTGCCTTTTTAACCCTTTAGAAATTGTAGTAGTTTCTGAGATTTACATGATGGAGTTTACACAAACGTATTTTGTTAGGTTCATTCTAAATTTCATTAAAAAATCTGATGTACGCAAAGCATTATTCCAAACAATGCTTCTGTTCTACTCCTTCAACAGCTCTGCACATGTTAATTGGCTTCATTAACCCAATTAATGGCCACTGCTTTCATATTTATTTCGGTGTTATGTTTTCTACTGTGCTACTTTCAATTCATGATCAGCTTGTTTTTTTTTGAATTTGGTAATTACTGAAAATAAAAGAAAAAAAAACAAAAAACAATATTACCCAAGGTATTTAGAGGTTTCCTGCAAACACAACAGACTGTGACATAGAGGGGAGTCTAAAACATTAAGTAATGGTATCTGTGGAAAAACACAGATGCCACAGGGGAAAAACAATTCCATACTACATACAAACAGGGGAGCAGTTTGACATTGACAGTAGTCATTGGGAAAATACAATAATTGGCACACATAAGAGTGAAATTCGGTTGCAAAAAAAAATCATCTGAGTGTTAAGTACTGTGATACAGTAATGTGTATCCGGATGGGGGGGTATTTGGACTCCCCTGGAAATTCAGAGGTTAAGAGTGTGTTAACTATACATAGAGAGCAGAATAAACACCTGGTAGGCAAGGGAGTGCAGCAAAAAAGCTTTTCATTTTCTACCCCTCCCTGCTGTCAGAGTGATTTGGTCTGCTCGGTTCCGTTTCCTCTAGCTTGCCTTCTCCCTTAACTCTTGCAGCTGTTCCTTCACAGGCGCAGAGTCCCTGCATGAGCAGAGACACAGTTTGCATGCTGCAGATACAAAGTAGTTTATTTCATACATGTATTGCAGCTTGGGTCATTTAATACTTCAGTTGTTGAGACTACACTCTCAGCCAGTCTGGTACTTTATCGAAATGTGAGTACTCAACAACTGGAGTGCCAAAGGTTAACTTTGATATCATCATGGATTAGTACAACAGCTGCTGTGGAATGCACTTCTCATGATTTATGAGAAATGTTATAACAGCAGTTTCAGTGCCTAATGTAAGCGCAACTCTTGGAGAAGTATCATATCTTATGTACCATGTCTTATTTTGCTTCCAAGCCTTTATATCCTGTTTTACTTCTTCTAACCACAGTCTTTTATAATGCCTCAAAATGTTTGCTTTGCATTACAGAGCTACACTACACAACATTAATATTTCTTGACTGCAACTCCCATGATGTTGAGCACGCATTGCTAGTCACAATCGTAGACTGCATCTACAATAATGATTAGCAGTAATATTGCTAGCTGAACTTCACAGGAATTGTAGTTATAGACTGGGTTTGTGGTGGCCTACACTACACCAACTTATTTGTTGTTAACTGCACCTCCCATGACATATGATCACCATAGGAAAAGTTCTCATGTTGTGCAGGTACATGTCTGTTAGCTACTACTACCATAGTCAGAACTACAGAAGGGTGTGAGGGTTAAGTACAAGACTTGCCTACTTGGAAAATAGAAGGGCTTAACTCCATCTGAAGCCTTAGAGACAGCTAAAAACGGCTCACAGCACTGGCTACCTAACTAAAGAGATACACTATAGACATAAATAGCAGATATCCAACAGCGAGTCAGATGTGGTCCAAACCTACTTGCTGAAGAAACTAGCAGCAGTACATCAATGCAGCACAGATGAACCAACTGCTAGCAACAGGCTCCCACCTGGACTGGCTAACACTAGGAAGAACAGTGCCGATCATGAAAGACAATCATAAGGGTAAAACACCCTCCAACTACCTGCCAATAACACAACATGGAAAGTCCTATCAGGCATCATAGTCGCCAAGCTACAGGACCACATGGGCAAGTACATTAGCACAGCTCAGAAGGGCATTGGGAACAATACCATAAGCTCCAAGCATTGGTTTGGTTTCTCATCAACAGAGCAGTTGCCCAAGACTCTAGGCAGACCAATCTGAGCACAGCCTGGATTGACTATAGGAAAGCCTATGACTCAGTGCCATGCATTTGTGAATGCTTGAAGTTAAACAAAGTCAACAGGACACTAACCACTCTCCTCATAAACTCAATGGGAGTCTGGAAGTCAACACAAGACACCTAGCACAATTGACCAATTGTGGCATATACCAAGGTGATGCACTGTCCCCGTTGCTGTTCTGCATAGGCTAGAGGAAGTACCATGGCAAGCAAAGACCCTGCATGTGATGTACCATCAACAAATAGCGGACAAGTGGCTGACATTGGAAAAGCGGACAAGTGGCTGACATTGGAAAAGCCTACCAGTGGCTGGACAGTTCTGAGGCACTGATAATGGCAGTACAGGAGCAGGCACTAAGCACCAGTACCATAGAGGCAGATATCTACCGCACCAGACAGGAACCAAGGTGCAGTTTATGTGGGGAGGCTTCTGAGAAAGTCCAACGCGTAGTGGCTGGGTGTAAGATGCTCACAGGGCCAGTGTCCACTGAACGGCACAACCAAGTAACTGGCATTGTGTACAGTGAAATCTGCAGAGAGTATGGGCTAAACCCTCCCAAGTCCTGGTGGTAGGCAAGGACCAGGGGACAGTGTTGGTGATAGATGTAGTGGTGCCAAGTGGCGGCAACATCAGGAAAAAGCAACTATGAGAAGATGTCCAAAGTAGTCCCAGTGGTCATAGGAGCACTCTGCGCTGTGACTCCTAATCTGGGAGAGTTGTTCGAACAGATTCCAGGGACATAATCAGCACAGTCTGTGCAGAAGAGTGCAGTGGTAGGAACAGCTAAGATAATGTGCAGGACCCTCAAATTCCCAGGAGGAGGAAGACACTTACCACCCATAGGGTTGAGAAGGGATACAGATAATATATCTATAAATACCGTATTTGCCCGAATATAGGCCACACCCCCACTTTAAAGACTTAAAGTAGGGGTGTGGCCTATATTCGGGGTTTAGCGCAGGAATGTTCAATTCGTATTGTCCGATGCCTGGGACAAGCAGTTCCGGGTGCCGGGCAGGCAGCAGAGTTAGGATACAGATCCCCCGCAGCGCTGCAGGAGACCTGCATCCTACTCTCCGATACGCCGAGACAGCCACCCCTGCCAGCACTTTCCACGGTGGGAGTGCCGGCATGGGGGGAGTCCCGGCAAGGGAGATTGTAAAAGCACATCGTACAGACGTGCCGGCAGCGGAGGTTGTATACGCATATTGCGTAGATGTCCCCCGCAAGACACCCGGGAGTCTGCACTGGTAAGTCTAAGGGGGGGCACATCTAGGGGACAGAGTGGCAGCATATCTCGGGGTGGGGGACAGAGTGGCAGCATATCTATTACACTAAGAATCAATTTTTTTCTTTAAAAAAGCACCTAACTTTTAGGGTGCGGCCTATAATCGAGCCAATACGGTATATCTGATATATGTGCTCTAAATTGCATTGGTGTTAATATGGGGTTGAGTAAATGAACATGGTATACAATGTAGTCAAGGGTATTTATAATGGTAATTTTGCTCTGTTTTTAAATTTAATCCCTTGGCCCTTTCAAACAAGTGCTAAATTGCTAAATGAAGACTAATGCTTTCCGTTTCTGCAGGTCTAGCGTTCATGTAATGCAGCTTGTGACAAATTAGAAATGTTACATTGATTTAATTCAACAGAAATTGCTCTAGGAAAAGATGAATTAGAATTGTTAATGGTTTATAATTATAGTTAGCAAGAGTTGAAACAAACCAATCCAAAGTTTAAAAAAAAAAATCACTTTATATAGCTTATACTTGGCAAAATTTATCCAGGGTACACAGTAGTTGGGGGGGGGGGCTGTGTGTGTGTGGTTTTTTTTTTTTCCAAATTTTCCAGTCAACATAGAACACACATTGTGGTCTACTCACTAAGAGGATAGTTCTTAGGAAAGTCTGGGTTTTAACTCATTAACTTTCTCCAGTAAAAGGCTGAGCTGGCCATGTAAATGGTATCGTATTAAGATGACCCCCCAAAATTTGAATATTAATTTAGAAAAAAAAGCCAGAATAGGAATAATAGTAATAGTAAATATTAATTTGCAGGTAAACAATTTTCAATTTTTGCATATGTATAAAAACTATAATTGAGAAAAATGCATTTCCTTTTTTATTTGCCAACCCCACCATTATGCACATCTGCACCCCCAATATGCCTTACATCCATTATATGCCACTGCCCCCCAGATATGCCTTATACCTCCCTAAATGCCACTCTGTCTAGTGGGGGCAGGCGGGTAATGTCTGCATGATGCACGCGGACAACCTCTGCTGCTGCCCGGTACATCTGCTGGGGCTTCTACGGTAGATCAACCAAAGATCATGCTGGCGCTCAGTCATAGAAGCCCCAGCAGAAATATAAGACAAGGGATATTTTTCTGATCATTTGCTCTGAGGGGGGGAATTGTCTTACACAAATACAGTATAACTCAAATAGTGAGAAACTCACTGTAGTTTGGGCCTTTAAAGTGAACAGTAAAGCTAAGGAACTGAAACACAACTGTCCTGACCACTTTCATGTTTAGTGAATAGAACCCCGACAGACAGCGGACTTGCCTGAGCGGTTCAGTGCTTGTTATGTGTTTATGTAATCTTGATGCTTTTCAGTAGCATTATTTTCCTTTTGTTTTTCATCCTGGCTGTGAAATTTTCTACCATCCACTTCCACACTGTGCTGTTTATTGTTGTAAACAGGAATTATAAGGCACATCAGGGTTGCTATATTTAACACAAAAATGGTCCTTAGCCCAGCAGTAAATACCCTATGCCTAAAAACTGTCATAGCTGCAGTTTATTAATTGGTGTCATTCTTACCTACACAATCAAAACTAACCAAGCTATCTAATTATATGCAACAAAATATCACTATGGCAAAACTAGTACCTGGTTCCTCAGCGATTTTCTTGCTGAAAGGAAAGATCACTTTAAAGCAAGGGTTTTACAGATGTTTACTTCTGTGGCTGATTTTCCTTAAGCTCTTGTATGAACATGACTATCGTTTCCCTTATACAATTAGCCCTAGTAACAGCACTCAGCGGTAAGGACAAGAAACGTAACCGTATACCATTTCTGATTTAAAACATGCTGTCTTGGAATCAAAGGAATAGTCCTACTTAAGGGCATAATGCTTTAAGCCTGTTCATAGAAAAAGAAGAGCTTGCCTGTCGTGTCTCTAGGACACTTCAATGCCCACATGAGATAAATATCAATCTCATTGCCATCCAGGGAATTAAAGGGACAGCCTACTGCTACAAACAGCCAATTTACTACTTTAAAATATTTTTTTTTTTCACTTGGGAGATAAAAAATAAAAACTACTTGCCTTGTTAAAACACTGCAGCACGAGACCATCTCTGCAGTTCCATCCATGTTTTGGTGCTGGTGATTGGCAGGATCCAGTAGCCAAAGTGCTCCCTTTTGAAAGGGACCTTGAAATTCTTACCCAAGGTGAACACATATCCTGCAAGGCAAATAGTTTAGGGTGAGGATTCTGATGAGTGCCTCATATTTGAAGGAAAAAGTCATTGTTCTGTTCTACCACCATCTCCTCTGCACTCTTTTGAATGGTCTACATTTAATATGGACTTAAAGATGAGTTCATGAGAACAGACAGAACCACGTCGCATGTACCTGCTTTCATGTGCTCCCCTGCCCAATCATCCTTCACTTGTTTTTTATTTGTGTATTTATTTTGAAGGTTTGTAGATAGTTTGTCCTTTTAAGGAGTAATATAAATTGCCTCTTAAACATATTCCATAACGCTTTTGAAGCATTTAGCTTCATTTGTAGAACTTGCTCGGAATATGTGTATTTATATTTTATATCTTGTTAATATGCGCATATTAAGTATTTCAGCACATTTAGAATGGTTATTTAAAGACTGTGTACAGATCTGTGAGTTAAAAGAAATGTGGGATCTCTGTCATGTGTCAATGTGATATATTTGCCTTGTGTTCAGAATTATTTGTGCATATAATTTTTATTTTACGTATATATTGCAAGCCATATCTCAATGACCCCCTGTACATTTTTCATGCCGTCTACCTCCCAATGGCCTCTGTGCATGTAAGTAACCTGTCAAGTAACAATGCTTGTATTTTTGCTTTTTTACTGATTCCATCCTTTCTTTAGCAACTAAAAAAATACAAATTGTAGCATTCCATAATATCCTGACTATATCGTACATCGTTTACCACTGTTTTATTTTATTCCTTCCAGTAAAATAGCCTAGATTCTCATTTCACCTCCTACTCATTATTCTGCTTTATGTGCGATCCATTTCTTTCATTGAGTGGTTGTGCTTTGCAGTTTTAATTCAGTTAAATCCTTTAAGTTCCTTGTCTAAACATGACATTTAGTGTTTAATTCTAACAATGATTTACTGTGGTTATATTTTGAAATAAAACATCATAAATATTTGGGGTGCATGAAGCTAGGGCTGCTAGCAGGGCTTGTAATATATATATATAAATAGAGAGAGAGAGAGAGATATATATATATATAGATAGATAGAGATAGAGATATATATATATATAGAGAGAGAGAGAGAGAGAGAGAGATATGGTGCTGAAACAGATACAATATATTTACTATATATATACTTTTTTGTATTAAGCTAGAGGTAGGTAGGAGAATGAAGAACTGAAAAGGCATCTTTATGCTGAAAGAGAAATGCCGTTGGCTTTTTAGTCTTAACGCTACAGGCAGGGCCGGCCCTATAATGGGGCAGACTGGGGCAATTGCCCCAGGCGGCACTTTAGAAGGGGCGGCACTTTGCCGCCCCAAGCGCTTTTTTTTTTTGAAGCGGAGGAGAGAGAGAGGGGCACCGAGTGGTTTTAGCTTACCCGCTCGGCGCCCCTCTCTCTCTCTCCTCTGCGGCGAGTCTCCCTGTTCGGTCCCGGCTTGTAATGCAGAGCGCCGGAAGTGACGTCAATTTCCGGCGCTCAGCATTACAAGCCGGCACCGTGGCAGAGCAGGGAGACTCGCCGCAGGACTGTTTAAAGGTAAGTACCGGGGGGGGGTCGTAGATTATGCCGTCGGCGAAGTTTAAAATGCCGCCCCCCCCCCCCCCCGGCGTCGGCGGGGGGGGGGCGGCGTTTTAAACTTCGCCCCAGGCGGCGTTAAGTCTTCGGCCGGCCCTGGCTACAGGATTTAATCAATAGCAGTTTGCTTTGACTAAAACAAATACATTTGCTTGAGTGTATTCTGCACATGACTCAGGCTTGACCATGTTTTTAAAAAACTGATCCCCATGGAATCTTCATTGCGGATCTTTTCTGTGTGCTAAAATGAACCCATTCAATAGTGGTTACAAATTTATATATATATTAAGTGTGTGTAAATAGTGGAACCAGTCATATAAAAATCTGTTATGAAGATCTGGATGTTTATTCCTCTCCATTGTTATCTCTCTCTCCTATTAAGTTCTGGATAGTTTTTGATTGGTTCAGAGGGAGCCTTTGTAAGAGTGTTGGAAGAAGGGAGCGACAAGAAATGTATTAGCTGAGGTTGTGCCGCATTTAAACACAGATCTTGTCTTCCATGAGATGAGCTATTAAACTAAAAAGCTCCAAACCATCTACTCTGGTATACAAAAAAAAAAGTTCGGGTAGTTTTAATTAATGAATTTAGAAGTAGCGCCAGATTCTCTTTAACTTGCGGGTGCTTAATTAGTTCTTTAATTCAACCGCTTGGATAAATTAGTAACAATCAACCATTAGGAATCATTACATCATTATAGAGTCTGCTCCAGACTGCGTGAGCCTGAGAATCTTTTATTCTCCTTGAAGTGTGAGTGAAAATGTTTGGGTATAGAGGTAAAGCATGAAATATCCCAGGAAAACCCACAGCATGTTTGAAACTGGAAGGGCATGCCTAGTTATCCTCAATGGATGTACAGGTGCGTTGTACAGTTACTTTTTACATATCCCTATAGAACTGATAAAGCAGTGCAGCAAAAAGCATGCTTAGTGATTCCTCATACATTTTAATTATTAGGATATTTCATGAAATTACAGGGAATGCATGCCAGTGAAACATATGGATATTAGAAAAGTAAATGACAGGATTTTCATAACATGTACTTGTTAAAATTGAACTTGCCACATGGAAATATTTCAAGTGGTGTAATTTATAGCTCATCAACTTTCAACTTATCATTTAATCTTCCCCAGCGTGATAACACTCATTTGAATGTCTTTGTGGCTTGCCTTGCAATCATCTTCTAAAGCATAGGTATGACTTTTAGATATAACCAAAGATTGTGTGAACGATTTGCTCTAACTGCAAGAATGATTCACGTTAAAAGCAAATTTTATCTCTTCATGTGGATCATTTGTTATTGCCCACAAAAACACAGGGCCACTACCAAACTCTTAAGATAATGTTGTGTCCTATTCTCTGCAGTAGGGCTGCAACTAACGATTATTTTAATAATCGATTAGTTGGCCGATTATTTTTTCGATTAATCTGATTTAAAATAATGTAATAAAAAACGTACAATTTACACTTTCATCTCTTTATTGCAATGGCCTCTCTATTCACCTTCTTATTTTACTGACATAATAATAAAAGCTACAAGAACCCAAACAGCGTTTCTCAAACTAGGTTTTAATACAAAGTTATTAGTAAATATTAATTCATATGTTAACAATTTTTCATATTTAATAAAAACTATGAGAAAAAAGCCTTGTTTAAATTTTTTTTTATTTACCAAACTGCCCCCGGTTATGCACATCTGACCCCCAGCTTGCCACTCTGCCCCCATATATGCCTTATACCTCTTATATGCCAGATTCCACTGTGCCCCCCTGATATGCCACTGTGCCACTGTGCCCCTGATATGCCTTATACTCCTTATATGCCAGTGATATGCAACTGAGCCCCCTGATATACCTTTTACCCCAGATATGTTTTATGCCCCCCTGATATGCCTAATATCGATATGCCTATATGCCACTGAGCCCCCTGATATACCTTTTACCCCCAGATATGTTTTATGCCCCCCTGATATGCCTAATATCGATATGCTCCTCCCCCTCCCATACACCACTCTGGCTCCTCCCCCTTCCATACTCCACTGTGGCTCCTCCCCCTCCCATACATCACGGGCTCCTCCCCCTCCCATACATCCCTTTGCCTCCTCCCCCTCCCATACACCACTTTGCCTCCTCCCCCCTCCCATACACCACTCTGACTCCTCCCCCCTCCCATACACCGCTCTGCCTCTCTACCCGTCTCAGTTACTGACAGGCACTTTCACTGCAGCTTCATAGAAGCCTCAGCGTAAGTGGACGGCAGTAACGGAGGCTGTCTGTGCGATGCAGACAGAGAGGATGATTCTCTGTCAGCCGGTGGGGGTCTGCGTGATGCGCACAGACAGCCTCCGTTACTGCCCTTTCACTTACGCTGAGGCTTCTATGAAGCTGCAGTGAAAGTGTCTGTCAGTAACGGAGTCGGGAGAGAGGCAGAGCGGTGTATGGGAGGGGGAGAGAGACGGAAGTGAGAGACCGGCCGACAGTGAGGGGAATCCAGGTCCCCTGCAGCGTTGCGTGGGATCTGGATTCTAGTGTTATAATCCGATCTCTGCTTGAGGTCGGATTATATAAGGAGAGGAGTTTTTCAGAGCATTTTCATTATCGATTTTATCGATTAGTTGTTTCAGCCCTACTCTGCAGTAGATGTGACATTATCGAGGTTATGCCCTTAATGTTGTTCAATGACTTGTTTGTTTTTTAAATCAAGTGTTGACCTCATGTTCCCCTGGTTGTAGCCAGTCAGCCTGCAAGTGATGTCAGCTTGTATTTTCTTATTGAAAAATAGTGGCATACAAATAGTGGCAGACAACACTTTAAAGGTAACAAGGAGATAGCTGGCCTGGACTAAATGTGCAAATTCTCAAAATATACTTTCACTTCCAATTTGTGTAATTGCAGTGCCATGCTCTGTAACCCATCAACAAGTGCTATAAAATCCCACTAGAGAAGCTAAATGCAAGATTTTATACCACTGAGAGTTTGTGAAGTCCCACTGTTGGGATAGTCTGTGGTTTTGGTTTGGTTTAGATTTTACAAGTAACAAATAGCTCTCAACTTGATCTATTTTTCTGCTCCGTTTTTTTTCGGAGGTGGGTCAGAACATAAAAAGTTGTAAAAAGGGCAACCACTTCCATCCATAGATGTGTTTTGTTTTTGTTTGGTTGTGGAACATAAGTTGCCAGATTTGTACAACAATTAACTTGTGATTTAATAGAAAACACCTTGTGCTTTTGTGATCATAAATAAAGGCAGAAGCATCAAATCTCTTTAAATGGCCCACTAGTACACCAAGTGGCTTTGGAGGCGGTTGAGAAAAGGGCCCCTCTGAACTTCAGAGGCCAAAATTATGCTCATGCCAGTAATTAAACTTAATTATGTATACATATGTACATATAATGTGCAATACGTGCCCTACTTGAAAGCACTATTGGCTTTGCTGGCCACCTTGTCAGTCCAAATGTTTTTTCTTCTGAACCAATCAGATTCTTATGGTACTGTCTAGTTTTGATCTTTTTTCTTCACCCTTTTTAAAATGCCCAGCAGTCAGACCCATCATCATCATATTAATTACTAGGCCCAATAAAACAATCTTTTATTGGGCCAAGGTAGAAAATTATGGATCGTTGAATATGCTTTCGAGACCTTCAGTTGGAATCTAAGTAATTCGGATATATCCATTTTTCTCACCAGGGTACACAAGAGTGTCTATCTATTTAAAATGATATAATTTAAATGTACAAACGGTTAAATATTCATAACAAATCTTCCTTACAATCCCAATCTTTACCAAAACAACATTTATCTGTATGCACATCACTTTTTGTCCTTTGGGCCATATTGCCTGCATTTTATTTCATTGTAACATGCTATAATTGACACTTAAAATAAATGAGTTGGGCTGGTGCAAAAGTACACAATGAGCTTTACTGCCCTAAGTCCGAAGTGTATTGTAAGTATCCTGTCTGACAGTTATTTTAATCAACAGTATGTCTTCTTCAATTTCATGTATATTGCTTTTTAAGTGACTGTCCTGATTTAGGGCTGTTTGTATTCAGTTTTTTCCCCAGACATCAGTGAGACATAGCGTTTCCCTCACTTATTTTCATTATTCACCTAAGCAAGAGGCATACCACCAGGTATAGTTTGTATAAGTTGCTTCTTCCTCTAGTTACAGCCCATGATTGAACCAGTTCCTTGTTTACCATAACAGGACAGAACATGTTAGGCAATGCGTGTTTATGGTACATGTAGCCCAGCTGTTTTTACTTTGTCATTCATTAAGTTGAAAATGTTTGAGAGCATATTTTAATGGGGTTCCGAAGAGTTTTCCTGTCCCTGTACCTCTGCTGGTCAGGCAGCTTTTCGTTAAGGAGACACTCCATTCCCCCACCATCAAATATTAATGTGCATTAAAGTCCTTTAAATAAAAAAATTTTAGCCGAAGAAGAGCATTTTTTTTTAGAAGAAGCTGCAGTGCATGTTATACTTTACGATGTTCTCGCACCCTGTTTTCTACAATGACATGATTGAGGTTTTTGTGCATGCCTGGTGGCTTATTTAAACCCTCTTTGAACTCTTGCTGGAGCTGATGTTGCAAACCAGAGAACATTTATTTCTATCCAAGTATTGGAGGAGTAAAGGATACCATGCAAATGCAAAATCCCTCCGTGAGTGCAAGGATGTGGGGACTCTCACCATAACTGATAAGTCAGAGATTAATCAAATGTCTCCATGTACATTTACACATACTCAGTTTAACACCCCTCTTACCTACCCCTACTATCCCTTGTCTGTATTCTGTAGTGTACCTGTTTTCTTAATATTCTATTTTTTATGTATTTAATTTACTAACATTGATAATTTACTGCAGTGGTTTTCTTATTTTTTTCCCTCTTATTATCCACTAGTGCCTGTTTGTGATTTATTCAGTTTAGAAACTCAATGTTTACTTTGTTTCTACAATAATCGATGAAACATAGTTTTAAAAATTCATGCCACCAGTTTGTGTCAGTGATGTCTGTTTTACGTTACATTTGTAAAATGGTGATCTCTGAGACATGAGACTTTAAAGAACATTTCTGATATTAGGGTCTTGTGAACCATTATTCCACATTGAGAAACCTCACCATTGCTAAAGGGACCATTACAAGTGGTATGGACCTCGCTAATGACGCACGCTAAAATGATGGCCTGTAGTTTTTATTGTTTCTGATAATATAACGTGCTAATGATTGTCCTCATTTATCTTTTTTTGTTTACAAATTGTAACCATGGTAATTTCAATTTATACCTCTAACACACAACATGCTTTCTGTGAATATTCTTAGACCACTTTGATTCACGTGATGAGTTAACAGCTTATCTTTGATTTGTGTAGAACTATTGATTTATGAACAGCTATTATATTTGGTGCATAACAGTCGCAGCTATGAATAAATTGTAAATGCACATTATTAATATTTGAGGCAGTACAGATGTCCATTCAATGTCATATGTAGTACTGGGCCAAAAAATGCAAACCTAAGCGAAGCATGATTTATTATGCAAGTAAAAAGTTACATTGAAATTTTCATATTTTAACAAATATAAACATATGGTATGTGTATGCATATCTTCGTCTCATGAGACTTCTAATGATCTGTGTACCCCTATTTGGTTGAAATGTAAACAAAGAGAGAAACTTGTACATTAGTAGTAGTAGTAGCAGTTTTATCATTGGTTTTTATAGCGCCAACAATTTCCACAGCACCTTTTACATTACATATATTCAAGGGGAATGACGAGACTAGAATAGATGGACTATGACAAACCGATGCATTAGGTAAATAGGTCCTTGCTTACAATCTAGAGATCTAAAAGATTTTTCAGGCCAGTTGGCCTTCTGGAGTATTCAAGGACTTCCAGTTGGAATGAGTGATGAGAATACAGATAAACTGTATGCGTTTGCGTGGATAGACCACAAATCATTCCCTCTCTCTAGCAATTAGCAAATACTGTAAAAATGAGTTTACATAAAGTACCCTTATAAATACAGTATATGACACACCTGTTACCATACTTACCATGCTTAATTTAGTGTGTAACATTTTGTTTAAAAATCATTACCATATTCTGCAGTAACGTAATGATGCCTTGTAATATTATTGTCCCAGACACCTCATCTAAAGAATATTGCATATTAAAGTACTCTGACTACTTTCATATGCATTCTTTGAAAATAGGGGGAAAAAACATAGAATCTGCAGCCCTGCAGCAGCCCTGCTTCTCTGTGGTCCGATTCTTGTACTGATTTGCTTCTTGAAAGCACTTCCATTGACATCACTTGGAGCACATTCCAAGCGTGCCTATGGAGGTCTTAACAGACCCTCACCTACAGCAGTCTGAGTCAGTGCTGGAGCTGACTGGCAGGAAGATGTGTTCAGCGAAACGCCTCTCCTGCATGGCAGTTGGAGGTGGAAGGGGCCAATACATGTAAAGGAAATTCTGCATTTCCCGTTCATTTATAAAAGGGCCACACAGCTATCATATGCGTATGGTGGCTGGAGTGTCCTTTTAGAGGAACGTTCTAGTCCTCCCAATAGGAATTGACCTCCCTTTTGAACTGAGTGGTAAATGGCAAAAACATCTGTGTTTAACTACTGATTGGTCCATAAGACTGGGTGCCGCTACTCCCATTAATTTACAACATCAATTAAGCAGGGTTTTTATTACTTGTTTTATTATTTATATTTATTTACATTTTTAGCAGCACTAGCAGAGACAGAGTTAAATACTCTTGGTTAGGAAAAAAGATTTATTCTCCTTTGATTTTGGGGTAACATCTCCATTATGGACTTCAATATCTGACAGCTTTCTCTCATATACCCCAGAACACCATATTGTCAGTAGAGTCAAAAGTTAATTTTCTACTGTGTATCTTATTCCATTGTTAAAAGGTATGTGTGTGTTCACTTTCACACTAGTCATGTTTAACTTTTTTTGGAACTGTGGTTTTCTGCTCATTACTAAGGAATGTGATTTAGTAGTTGAATGATATAACCAGATGAACAATTTTTTTCCATTTCCGGTAGCAGCGGGTTTTTTTCTTCCTTATTTTCTATTTTCAATTCATTAATAGATAAATGGACCAGTCATGTAGAGATGTAGCTCAGCTGATCTGTACAGTAATGGGGAAAACCACTGTTCTAAAATAAAGGATCAAACTATTTTTCCAAGTAGCATGACACTCACAGATCCTTCTCTTATAACTTCATGCATGTTAGACCACACAGTTCATAGAAACAGCAATATGAGCATGTATTTTACTTGCATGTTCATTAGTTGCTTGAAAAGTCGCTTAGTTTCCATTGTAATGGCTAATGCCTCATTGAAGTCTGCATTTGCAAATAATTTTGTGATTTGTTGTACCAGCAGTCATGGTTTAATACAGAGTTGTTATACCATGTTGCACTGTGGTTGAAAATGTAAATGTTAACCATGTATTTTTTTTCTTAATTTTTAGTCTTTGATCAATTAGACCTTGTCACTTATGAAGAAGTAGTGAAACTGCCAGCATTCAAAAGGAAAACACTAGTCCTATTAGGTAACGTTTTAATACATATAGAAAAAGTGCATTTTCCCATTTTGCCACAAGATATTAAAGTAATGCAGCTGTTTGTTTTATTTAAAATTAGGTGCACATGGTGTTGGCAGAAGGCACATAAAGAATACTTTAATTACGAAGCATCCTGACCGATTTGCATATCCCATTCCACGTAAGTAAAAGGTCTAACACTTTAAAATTTCAAATAGTGTGTAGTGATCGTTTATGACAGATGGTACTTTTAATGTCTAACTCTTTCCAGTGGAGGTCTCGCCGTTACGCAGCAGGCCATAATTATTAACAATTCTGTTCATAGCACGTGGAGCAATCAGTAGGAGCACTCAATGGCGACTGCTCAACGTTTAGGATTTTACCCTAGAAATGTATATATTTCCATGCTCTTTTTACCTCTTATAATTTACTGCACTGTCTCATCCCATCCCTGCCTCAAAATCCCTTAGGGATGTGTCCTGGGTTTTTCATAGACTGTTTCTCCTTGAAACATGTTCACTTAAGGATAAATATGTCTTAATTAAGTGTTTATTTGGTGGTCATTTTTGTAACTATCATTGAGTTTAAATGTTAATGTCAACCCAATTTGTATAAAATTGCAGATACAACTAGACCTCCAAAGAAAGATGAAGAAAATGGGAAAAATTACTACTTTGTATCACACGACCAAATGATGCAAGATATATCCAGCAACGAATACCTGGAGTACGGCAGTCATGAGGATGCTATGTATGGGACTAAACTGGAAACGATACGGAAGATACACGAACAGGGACTTATTGCAATACTTGATGTAGAACCTCAGGTATGTAATACAACTGACTAACATTACCTTTAGTGCATTTGTGTGTAGCTTGGATCCTTAAGCATAGGCACACGCACGTAATGTACTAAGTAACCAACCCAGTATTTGGAGCTGAACTAGGTCAGCCAGACTTTAGATTCATACCTGCCTTAATTGAATGTATTTACTGTCTTAGCGTTTCCTTCCTTCTCTGGAAAGTTGATTCACACATCTGCTACCATTGTTGTATCATGGAGACGGGAGATGTCTATACAGCCCCACCGCAGGCCCACAGCCTATCACAGTGGCTCTTGCACGCTGTGCAAGGAAACGTTCTCTTTTCCCGTCCAGATTCCTGCTTCCCCGGTGAGAAACGTTTCCTTGCGCAGTGTGTGAACTCCACAGCGGTAAGCTTGTGGGCCCACGTTGGGGGCTGCATAGACATCTCCCAATTTCCCACAAGGCCAGTCTGGTCCTGGCACACATGCTCAGATAGTGCTCCCAAACAGGGCTGGGCTAGGGATGAATAGGTGGCTCTGGCACTTTAAGACCAGCGGTCACCAAATGTCACACGTGCAGGTACATTTTATTTCTTATACTCGCACAACCTGTCATCAGGCTGCACAGACAGGGTCTGTTATCAGTGCTGTTCAGCCATCCTCCAGACCAGAGAAATATACAGATGAGGTAAGAGGGTGCAGAAGGATGTTTCAGGCAGGATGTTTCAGGAGCAGTGGGGGCACAAGCAGGCTGCTACGGGACAAAGGTTGGACAGACAAGCTGTTTGGGGGCAAATGTCGCTGGGACATGTTGCCTATGAAGCTGGGGATCCCCGGGGGGATTTTCACACAGGGATCCTGTGGTTTCTAGTTACGTCCCTCCTGTGCCATGTAGGCACATGAGCTCGACCAAACAAAGTATATGGGACTGGTGTCCAAATATTTCCAGGGCTGCTTTTCATTCTCAGTCCGGCCCTGATTTGTGTGCATCAATGCAAAGTCCCATGAGCATAAAATCCAGTGCTGTATACAGTATTGTATTTTACCATTGAAGATTTTATTTAGGTTGTGTAAACGTCCTCTTCTTGCAAACCTTGAAGCTGCCCCTGTTGTCAGTCATATAATGTTTTTACACTGCTCAGTCACTACCCTGATCTAACGTCACTGCATTTCACTTCCAGTGTGATCTATAGAATTTAATCTTCTGGAGAGTCATAGCTGAACTTATAAACTTGTAACAATACAACTTTCAGTCCTTTCAGATTTCCCAATATAGCTGGAAGTTTTACAAAACCCTTTTTTGGTGTCACATTTCATTATTTACCTATATGGAATTCACTGTTACCTACAGGCATTGAAGGTCCTGAGAACAGCTGAGTTTGCTCCGTTTGTCGTCTTCATTGCTGCACCTACAATTACCCCAAGCATCAGTGAGGTAAGGAAGTTTTGCACAACAAAAACACTACTTTTGGTACATATTTAAAACATACAGATTACTTGAACCAAAGGAACTAACCACAAAATATAAAGTCGTCATTAACTCTTCCAAATTCCTCATGCTGTTAGACATCTTTGATCGATACAGCTTTAGATGTTATACATTTCTTCTCATAGGCTGCAATAGTAGAGACATTTTGTCCAAATTACCGGTAATAAATCTGAGTCTATACTGTTAACCTGTTTTTCTCCCTTTACATTCTGAAAGGATAGCTTATTGTTACTTCTGATTTTTTTTTCTCCATTTAATTCTGCCCAGGATTTCAATGAAAATAATTACAAATATTCTATTTGTATTGAAAAGCGGCAGATTTCTTGTACATTTTCATACACGAGATTTAATAGATCTCACAGTATGCATGGAAGCTTAATGCCAACTTAACATCTGCTGATAACATTGGTTTGTAGGTAGCATGTTTTCATAGCGTTTTCCAATGTTCTGTACAATAGTGTAATATTTGATATTATACATACATCATGCGCCACTAGCTTCCACAAAAGTGTGCACTAAGTGTCTGTAGTATCAAGCCTCCATTTCATTTTATTTTGTTATTCATGTTTATTTCTTATTAGTTTTCATTCTTTTTTGCTTTCCTGAGTCACAAGTTTTTCTTTTCCTTTTACCTATACATTTGCATATTTTGCTAAGCTTCCACGATGGTGCAGAAAATTGCCCGTAAGTACCAGAGAGGACCTGAACACTATAAAAACCCAAATTTATATATTCTATATATATATCCATAGATTTCCTATAGACGCTTCTTCGATTGTTGCCGTAACTATTGTTTTTTTGTTTTTTTAATTGCTCTTAAGTTCTAAATTAGTTTTCATTTTGAAAAGTATTATACAGGTCTCTGTAGATGCATGTATAGAACTGCAAGCCGATCTGACTGTATTCTTTCAACATTTAATATCCTTTAAAACTGTCAATATAATCTAGTATAAATATATTTGACTAATTCTATGCAAAAACCAGACTTCTCTGGTCTACTTAATTTGAAATTTTTAACATTCCCATTTGTGGGTATTATTAAAGGATTTCATACTTAGATCAATGTTAGAACGAACATTTGAATTTACACCCACATAGTAGCCACTGTTTATCCCACAATAAAGTGTCCATGTTCTTATTATTTAAAAACTAAATATTTTTCATGCTCCTTGAAAGGCAAACTTGCCTATGCATTTGTCTCATAGTTGCTGGTTATGCTAATGAACACTGGGAACATCTTGAAGGTTGTATTTTATATTTTTCTGAAAGTCTCATAATGAAAATCAAGAATCCTCTTAGCCTCGGGCAACTGTACCCTGCTGAGGATTTCTGTCTGTCTCCAGCTCAGTGTGATGCATCTTATTTTCTCCCTCCTTGATGAGACTCAAAGAAAGACACATCATCTATATTTATTTATATTATATTCAAGCAAATTTCCAGCATAATAGCGTTTTTTTACCCGCCAGCCCTCATTATAAAATTCTGCGATGTTATGTTGTTTGCCCCCACCCCCACCCCCACCTTCTCTGCACTTTACAAACCTATGTTACTTCTCAAGGTTGACATTTAGCAACTTTTTTCCCCGTCAACTCTGGACTATTCTGTAGAAAAACTGGGTACATGAGTATTAAAATAAAAAACACAATCTCTTATCCTTTAAGCAATTAAATATATATAGAAGGAAAAGAGAAAAACAAGTCAATACAGCCTGTGTGTATGTGTGTATATATATATATATATATATATTATGTGTGTGTGTGTTATAATACTACCGTTCTAAAGTTTGCAGTCAAAAAGTCAATTTTGTTCATTAAAATAACGTGAAATAGAGCAAAAATATAGTGAGTAGGATGATGGTGTTGGAAATAACTATTGCAGCTGAGTTTAATGGAATATCTTGATAGGCGTACAGAGGCCCTTTGTCAGCTACCATCACTCCTGTGTTTCAATGGTATGTTGCGTTAGCGAATCCAAGTTTGTAAGCTCATGACCAGGGTCCTCAAAAGCCCACTATTCCTGCCAGGGGCTTTGTGTAAAAGTACCATAAGGTTAGATGGCCTCTGTATGTATTAATGTATGTTTGTTATGTGTCGTAACTGCCCCATTTAACCCCTTCAATACCAGGGGTTTTTGGTACCTCAAGTCCCAGAGCAATTTTGCCATTTTTGCGGTATGTCGGTTTACCGATTATTCTCCTTTCCTATGAATAGTGTACCCATGTAAATTATATATTGTTTTTTTCAAGGAGAGATAGAGCTTTCTTTTGATATCATAGTTGGATGATTAGCTGAAAATTTAGAATGAGAAATTTAGTAAAAACTAGCGACACTTAGCTTAACGTGCTGACCTTGTGCTGCCATCACGTTACTTTTCTTACAGCAAACTGTTTCCCTATTAGAGCTTTTATTTTCTATAATGTGTACATGAGAGTAGCAGTGTAGCATTCTGCTTTTTTAATCCCGCTCCTGCTGATTTTTTGCCCACTCCCGCAATGTGGGTGTTCCACTCCCACCACATTTGTGGCCAATCCCACCCACCTCCTTTCCTGAACTGCAGATTTCCCGCGTAGTCCCGCAAGGCTGCCCCCGAGTTGCTCCCTCACAGCGTCTCTTCTCGTGCTCTGCCCAGGAACAAGGCGGAGTCACGGGAAGTGACTTCACATCACTTGACTGTAAGGGAGCAGCGCGAAGGCAGCCTTGCGGGACCGCCGGGACCCGCAAGTACAGTGCCTGACCTCCTGCCCGCAACCCCAGCAAGACCGCCCGCAAGTTTTTTGGTGGGACCCGCCTCCCAGTGCAGTCCTCTAGTACGAACTCTACAAAAAAACTTATCATTATTAAAAATAAAAATGAAATCACATAATTGACACAAATTTACATACATCTCACACAACTGCATTATAAGTGTTAATTAGGTGTCATATAATCGCCTGTTATGTATTACAGCAGATCTCAAAACATTTTTATCAATTTAATATAATGGTATTTAAACTATTTGCTTGTAGTCTTTTCCCATGCTGTGGAACATTACGATACCATGGATGCCAAACTTACACCTTTGTACATACATTGTAAAGAATTGTAAAACATATTCTGGTCTAGGTCTGGGCCTAGGGGGACAGAAAAATGGGGGGGTATGGGGGCAGATCTCACCAACTGGCACATTTACACTATGGAGGATAGTGGTGAGCCGAGACAGGCATCTGTAGATTGCATTGACTTTAAGACACGGAGAGCTAGGATGACGTTTTATCCCATTGCTCTGTAGCAATGACAACCGTGGAGTGGGCAAAAAGAAATTTTAGGCAAAACAAACGCTACTGCAGATTATCTCCATTTATGGTATCATGCTTGTTCATCAACTCTCATTCCCTTGAATTTTTTTAAAAAATTTACTTCAGTAACTGTTACTACATACATTAAATGACTACATTGTTTCTAAAATATATCACCAATAAGATGAAACAAAATCTAGTACCGTAGTAATAATTGAATCTGTGGACAAATCACTGATCTCCATACTCCAAAAAAAAAATGTGTACAAGAATTGAGGAAATTCATGGTGTTTTAAGAGTTTGCCAGAGATTGGGTTAGCATTGTAGAATCATTAGGCCTAGCAGTGAAATTGTTTCTATAAGTCAAATGGGGGGGGAAATTGTCAAGCTTGTGACTGGGAAGGATATGTTTTCAGTTGTTTTTGTAATCATTTCTTTTAATACACTTTTATTCATGTTGTTCTTTCAAATTGCATTGCAGGATGAATCCCTTCAACGCTTGCAGAAGGAATCTGAAATCCTCCAGAGAACATATGCACACTACTTTGATCTAACGATTATCAACAATGAGATTGATGAAACTATTAGACATCTGGAGGAAGCCATTGAACTTGTGTGTACAGCACCACAATGGGTTCCAGTATCCTGGGTCTATTAGATGACTTTCAAAAAATCTGTTGGCATTTTATTATTACTTCAAAACCACCTTGTGCAGTACTTGGAGAAACCTTACTTGTTGACATTATCAACTGGTCTGGCCCCTAGAGACTACCTATATGTAGTGTGACCTAAATTTATAATTATTGTCATGTCCTAATAGATGGAAAGGAAAATTAAGGAAATGTCAACACTTGTTTAAAGAGACAGTATCTTTAACATTTAACTTCTCTTAGACTGTATTAAAATTACCTTTTTAAAATATATGCATTATTCAACCCTTTGGAATGTTATATTTTTGGAAATCATTGGATGTTTTTTTTGTTTCAAAGGCCTTTGAAAACTGCACAAATTAAATGCTGCTTTCTATAATCTATTTTATTAATGGGTAAATTCCGATTACTACTATACATGGGGTTCAACACTACATACAGTTTAGAATTTCAGCAATTGGATAGTTAAAGGCCCTGTTTAATTTATTTACACAAAATGTTCATATGGCCTTTTCTTTTGTTCTAGGTTTCTTTTCTTCAAAATGAAAAAATGTTTACTGCATAGTAATTTTATTTGATACTGTCTCTTTGAAGAAATCTGTAAACAATATAGACTTATGGAATCGGATCTTAATGCATGTGGACAGTCCCAAGCGTTTATATTAGTGGTGTATCTGTGTTGAACAAAACTGTAACCTACTTACAGAAACATACATTCCGTTCATGGCAAATCGAGGGAATTAAATACAATTATTATAAACAAGTTGTAAACCTATGCACATCCCTTGCATTTTGGGCAACTTTATAAAACAAATGAAAAATATTGAAACTGATTTTTATTAATCATGTAGTGAAACGTGTTTGTAATTTTGTCTCGGTTTAATTTGTTGTAAACAGGAAGGGTAACGACAGATTTTGTCATTTCAGAGATGTGTCGTCTGAGAGTATTAACTGTTTAAGTTGAAGCAAAAAAGGGTGTTTTTTGTTTTGGTTTTTTTTGTTACGCGTGTAATTGTTTGATAAAGGAAATAAGCAAATGCACAAATTTTAACGGAGTTCTCTGAAAGAAGTTCAGGGATCTCTTTTAAGTAAATATTCCATAAATCATAAAATAGTCCTGTAAAATGGAATTTAACAATAGACTGACCATTTTTTGTTTTAAATACACTTCCTTTTTATGTGTTCATCATTTATACGCCTTTAGATCATTGATTTATTTGCAGACTTGTTAATGTGGCTGGGATATTAATGTCTTAATTCTGGTTACACCGTGTATGATTGTATAGCTTTTTTTTTTTTGTCTAGTGTTTTCATGGTACATTTTTGGGAATTTTTTTGTTTTTCTATTTACCTCTATACCTTTTTGTTTCCCCATTTTCATTGTGACAATACTTTCATACCGTTTTAAAGCACAAAGTATACATTTAAATTCATGAAAAGGCATTCTTCAGGTGTCTGAGATTATCATTACTTAGTAAACTTAGTAAAATGGGTAAACGTGTGCCCTCTTTTCCTTGGCTAAAAGAAAACAGAGCCACAGCCAGGTAGGCAGCCCACTGTGAACGATATCATGACACCAAAAAAAACTTTCATTAACCCAACAGTGCTTGCTTTCCCCAAATATTAAATCCGTGCTAAAATGTTGTTGGGTTTACTTTCATATATATGTTTTTTTCACATTTAGTATGCATTTGAAAATTAGTGGCATCATTGTACCGTCATATAACATACAATACTTTTTGCTCAAGGATTGTTGGTTAGAGCAAGTTGCCTGAAATATTGTGGTGATCAACAAAAAATGTTAACTATCGCCTCGAGAGTACAGATATGAATAAAATCATTATATTTTATTCTGAGCATTTTTCTTTCGGTCATCTTTGTCATTGTGGTGCTGTTTGTCCTATATTTACCCTGCCTTTCGCCAAGCGTGTAGCTTTCTTGCTGAAAGCTGCCTCCAGTTTTTACTGTCTAAATTTATTCTGCAGGATCTCCGAGTTTTCCAGTAGTTTTTAGTCGGTGGAACGTTACTCCGCTATTAAGTGAGCACAAACCATTTATGAATCAAAAAAAAATTATATTTTTTCACAATAGCCTGTTCTCAAAAAACTCCCAAGAAAAGAGAGCCATCATTTTATATCAGTAATTGGTGCTCTCTAGTTCTAGAAGTACAATCCCTAGTAAAAATCAGGATGATATGGACTGTATTCAATAACTGAAGCACCATTATCTAGCCATCCTGTTTTATATTGATGTTTAGTGTGTGTAAGTGGCTCATTGAAACTGGAGTCTCACGTGATCTCTCAGTAAATTGCCTTTTTAAATAACAATATAACATGCAAATAGAGAAATGTCTGGATTATAGTTTATTTTTTCATATCAGTTACCTTATCTAAGATATCTGCCTCTCCTCCTTATTATACAATTGTTTTGGATGGAGATGTTACTGGTGCTAGGGGGACCTAATTATTACATGCTGTTGACAAGTAGATTTCTAATTTCGAAGGACAATGTCAAATGTATTTTCTTCCTAACCTATGTCTAATTTAACAGATTGAATATCTTGCCAAGAAGATGTTTGTTTCCAGTGCCTGTTAACCATCATATAGCATAACTGTTTAGTATGTGTAAATTATTTAAAATGTGCAATCATATATTCGTCTTATATTTCCATTGAGAATTGCTAGTTATGTACATACATTTAATCACATTGAAAATAATTTCTTTGTATTAATCCCTGTCCAGACAAAGGGCTACATCTGAAACACCTGTGCTAATACAGTTTCTTAACTGTCGTAAAAAGTGAGCCATCGAGTGTGATTTGCTAGTTAGCGCTTCTTATTGCCACTATTATTATAACATTTTGTTTTTGCGTAAGCTCTGAAGCTGGATGGGATTAATACATTAATGATACAAACAACCATCTGTGAAAGTACGTACATTGGACTAGATTTTTTTTTAACCTGGAATAGAAGTGTAAACTGTACATTAATTCCTAAACAGAGAAAGCAGATACTGTCACTTTGTAAGATTGGTTAATCAAAATTAAAGCCAGGTGGAAGACTTTTGTAAAATGTTATTCCTGTGTTTATTTTTCTGCATCTTGTCTTTTCATGCTGTGTGGTTAATAAGCAAAAGCTGATGAGGTATGGCGCTCCACGGGTCAGCAACAACGTCTGCTTTTAGCATGACTAAATTCATTAGTTAAACTTTCATATAGGTTATGTTTGTTTTTCACTCCATTCCTCATGAAAGCTGAGATGAGTGGACATCTTTGGCAGGGCCTGTATAGTCTCCCATCTCCACACCCCTCTTCCATAGGCTGCCTCAACTAGTCAGCAACTTAACAATAGGAGAGAAGTAAATAAACATGATAATTTGTATGGATCACTAGAAAACAGTTACGGGTGCTATATTTTAAAACATTTTATCACAATCTTACTAATATTAAAAGTTGTCAATTTTATCTCATTTAAAATGCTACAAAAGGTCATCCAAACCTATTTTTCTACCCATATTAAGCATGGCTCTATTGGGATGGACAGAGCTGGTTGCCAGTAGAGGTGCTGTCAGTGTCCATACACTGTTGGATTCAAGTGGTGAGAAATGAGGATGCTGTTCTGCATATCCTAAACACTGAGTTGTCATTTCATTCTTGCCAATAAAGCTTTATCACATAAACAAGACACTTTTTACAAGCCTTATTTTCTTCTTCAATGGCAATAATCCAAAAGCGCTTGGATTTGTGCCACATGAAGTTTAAGCATACTTTGAAAAAATAAATGAATTGCGGCAGCATTTGTCATCATTAAAAAAAAATATATATATATATATAGAACTCAAGTGCTTGTCAGTATGAGAAGTTGACTTTTGTAATGCTACATTTAGTTATAAAAATGTAAATTTAGCGCCATTAACTACACAGAACTATACAACTGATGGGAAGAAACAGTTTTACGCATATTATTGTGAATAAATTAGTAACCTTGGCCAAGCAATGATAAGATCAAAAGTAATTAAAATATGGAGCATTTCAAATTCTATTTATGGAAGTTCTTTTCTCCCAACCATCTGTGAAATATTACCGCAAGGTAATTATCACTCATCAAACAATTGTAATTAAAGATATACCATATAAATTATTATTTATTTATTTTTTAAACTCCTGTTAAAGCATGAATAGGGACACGATGTTATGTTTTTAGACTAGCCATAGGGTTTCCAGTGCCATGGAAAAATCATAGCTGTCACCCCATTTACATGCTACCTTTAGTAGTGCCAAACAGCTCAGTTGTTTGTGTGTATTTTAAGATGATCATCATGTTTCAGTGCAGTTTTGACCCGAGATGCTGGAAGAGTACTTTACTGCATTTCTGGATAATCTATTTTCCAAAAATAATTTCAAGACATTCTTCATATTCCTGAGATTATTAACTTCAGCCTTTTTCGCATTAGACTAACTAATGACGGAGCAAAACTAGATTGTACCAATGAATTACACAACCAACTACAACTTGGCATCTACTCAATAAAGGCAGAGTTGAGAGGAGAGTTGTGATTTCAGCTATTTGGCTTCACTACAAATCATAAAGGTCCAACCCAAGTGAGCCATCTGCTGCTTCTCTCCTTGAGCAGGAGAATTGCTTAGCCACACCCAGTCTGACACAATACCACCAAAATTCCTTTCCCATTGCCGTCCTATGTCATCTTCTCTGGGCCTAGTCCTGACCTAGTTGCAGCTACCCCTGCATGGGTAACCATGTAACCTTGTATGGATAGCCCCACCAGCTTATGAAGCACTACCTCAGAAGAGGGAGAGCACCAGGTAGCTTACCCTAGGAAGTCCAAAGCAATGATAATGGATAGTAAAGTGCAGGAGCCACAACTACAACTCTCCTGCTACTGCTGTTTCAGTGTGGCCCTGCATTCAAGAAACTATGCATTTTGCCTGCCAAATCTATTTGCATAGGGAACCTCAGAAGAATAGGACCATCATCGAATTTGTCCAGTTAAAACCTGCTTCGGGGACTAAACTGTGTCTTCATCTACATGCAGCTGCTTGGCCCATGGCCTTGATCAGAGTTAAGGAGTTCCAAGTTTCTTGCATGGGCATCATACTAGGTACTATTGCTATGAATAATCATAATAGATTAGAGTATATAAAAATTGCTTTAAATCTTGGAAATAATGAATACAGCCGTCCCCTTCAGCATACAAAGATATTTTGGACAATGCTATGCTTCCAACTTTGTGGGAACAGTTTGGAGTAGGCCCTTTGCTATTTCAGCATGACCTGTGCCCCAGTGCACAGAGCAAAGTCCATAAAGACATGGATGGATGAGTTTGGTGAGAAAGAACTTGATTGGCCCACACAAAGCCTGTTGGTTGAAATAATGGTCGAATTCTCCTCAGAAAGAGTTTTCCTTTATTTAGATCATGCGCATAATCGAGACAAGGCACACAACAAACAAAAGTTGAAGCGTCTGATTACACGTTTGAATTACATGGTTTATATAACCTCTTATCTACTTCTAATAGCATGCATCATTATGATTGGTTACTTTTCAAGCAAGTTACACCTCTTTAAGCTGCATAATTAAGAATGGCCTAGACTTGACCCTTTGTACATATATATAGAACAACATAGAGTAGACGTGTTGGCGTGAACTCGTACATATATCATAGACATTCCCTGCTTTCTTATGTCTTTGTCAGCAATAATATTTACGATAACATAAGCATTTTTCTAACAAAGCCCTGACATCAACCCCATTGAACACCTTTGGGATGAATTGGAATGGAGATTGTGAGACAGGCCTTCTTGTCCAACATCAGTGCCTGACCTCAAAAATGCTCTACTGGGTGAATGGGCAAAAATTCCCACAGAAACAGTCCCACAGAAATCTTGTGGAAAGCTTATAGGAGCAAAGTGGGGGGTAATGTCTATTTAGAATGCAATGTCATAAACGTCCCTGTTGGTGCAATGGCCAAGTGTCCCAATACGTTTGTCCATCTGGTGTGCATCCCAACCACAGAGTTGGGGATCAAATCATCCGAATCTAATGTTTTCTTTGTTAATTTGGTATTGTAATATACTATCACTAGTAAAACCCACAGTTACTGTCAGGGCCGGCCCAAGGCAAAATGCCGCCCCCCCCCCCTTATCTACCCTTCCTCTCCCTCCGTCCCTGCCGCCCCCCCCCATTATCTACCCTTCCTCTCCCTCCGTCCCTGCCGCCCCCCCCCATTATCTACCCTTCCTCTCCCTCCCTCCTATCTACCCTTCCCCCCCCCTTGTACTTACCTTTCAGCAGTCCTGCGGCGAGTCTCCCTGTTCGGTCTCGGTGCCGGCTTGTAATGCTGAGCGCCGGAAGGGTATGAGGTAATCTTCCGGCACTCAGCATTATAAGCCGGCACCAAGACCGAACAGGGAGACACGCCGCAGAGGAGAGAGAGGGGCGCCGAGCGGGTACTGATAGCTTGGTAAGCAAAAACCACTCGCTGCCCCTTTCTCTCTCTTTCGCTTTAAAAAAAAAATAAAATACTGTTGTATATTACATTTCTATAATGTGTGCATGTGTGTATGTGAATTAATGCCTTCTGATTACATTGCAAGCCAATAATTGCCTTTAACTAGAAATTTAGCTTGGGGAAAAAAGATCCCTCTGCAACATATTTCTTCGGTTTCTGTATTGAGTGCACAGCAGGCTACATTCAGAGCACCAGTGGTTATTGGGCTTTACCTATTTAGCAGCTCAGGATCAGTAGCCATTATATTTTGTCTTCTTCTAGGGGCAAAGAGATCACACAAATCCAAAGGCAGCCCTGTCCACAACTAATAAAGTGTTATAGGGAATTTCTACTACTATTAGCTCTTATGTAAGCGCTAATATGATAAACAAATGAGTTTGTATTGATCCCTATAGGACTTCTATGATAGAGCGTATAATGAAGTTCTTTTTTTGTTGTTTTTAGGTATCAGTATATTCTTTGGTAATTTCAAAATCTTTATTTTCCATTTTATATGAGAAGAAACAGAACTCTGTTACAGTCAACATTATCCGCTAGCACAACAATGTCGTTATTTCAGTTGGCACAGGGTAACTATGGGAAGGGGCAGGATATTTAGCAGTATTAGAGGGGAACTGTCACCTACACAACTTTTAACATAAACCATTAACTTAGCCCATGCCTTGGGCTGTTTGCAATTATGCTTTATCCCACGTATTTGGTTTAACCCTTTGAGTGCTTGGGGTAGGAACACACCTCTCTCAACAGGAGGCCAAGACAAACTTCATATCTTTGCTTTAGTTAGACTTAAATGACAACCATAAATCACTTTTAAGGTGTGTTAAGCTCTCCATTGGTATCTAGTTTAAGTGGAACTCTACTTTGGATTATGTGATATAATGGTAAAAATATATTAAAAAAAATAATAAAAAAATTTCCCCATTATATTTATATATAGTTGTAGGTAATAGTGTAGAATATACTGCAGAGTAGGCATGCAAAAGAGGTTAAATTCCATAATTATTCTAAACAACAAAAAACTGTTTTCATTTACAACAGCATTTTCTTCACTTTAAGAGGAAATCTGTGCCTTTACCCTTAAATGCAAGGCTTACTTCTGTAAAAGATGTCCTGACAGTGCAGTTAAATACAATGGGCTTCAGCTAGGAAGGACCTGGATAACTATACTCTAGATACTTGGTTGTATCTAAAGACATTAAAGTAAGGAACTATCTGACCTCAGTAAAGCTGAGACCTATGCAAGGAGTGGCAGCATTTAGTTACTTTTCCCGCTGTCTCCTCAACTCACCTTTACAAAGGCTACAAAAAAAGAAGACCAAATTAATAAAGGGTGGAAGCTTCATATAATGGGAGCTGAAGGACACTTCTCCCATGGTGTGTGTGTGTGTGTGTGTACACACCGAACAGTAAAAAATGACTCAAAAAGGGACAGCTCTCTATTTTTTTTTCATATGTATTGATCTCCTGTTAAATAGTGTCCATTTCTTGTCATTTACTTTTTACTCCCATTATTGCTTGGAGAACAGCAGCAACTCGGGGATTTATTAACGCGTTATAAATGCATTTTAACAGCCCCCCTCCGTCATACCTAATATATTTAAATAAATGAATTAATAAAACATATATACATATTTAAAATGTATGCTGTGGAATAAAACAATAAATCATAATAGTAGTGAACACACCAATCATTCCCAGTAGCAGTAGATTTCTAAATGGCCAAAGGAGAGAGTAACTGTATGTGCAACAGCTGCATCAAGTGATTGGAGGATGTATTGTAAATGAACCCCAACTTACAAGTCGCAGTTAGTTGGTGAATATACAAGTCATTTTGCAAGTTGTAGCATTAGTGAGGTTAACCCTAAACTGCACTGGCAGCTCTACTATTTAGTGAATCAACCTCTATGCTTATCTATCATTTTAAATATATATATATATATTAGTGCTGATTTTTATTTATTTATTTTTACAAAAGTAACACTATCTTGCTGTTTTTGCCATATACCACTGCTTATAATGTTTTGTTATATATATAATAATAATTGTACTTTAACCACAATGCATTGTTCCAGGGTTCCAGCTGGCAAGAGACGGGTTGCTTCATTCCATTTAGCATAGGCTTTGTAAAAGCATCCTTTCATAATACAAGTATGAATTAAGTATTTAAGAGGATTATCTCTTTCATAAATAGCCTCCAAAGCAAGACATTGAATGCAATGCATTAAAAAGGTCAGCCAAGCGCTCATCCAACATCTGGCACCTTGTTTTTATTATTGGGATGCAGAATTGGTCAGTTACCCACAAACCCTTGCTACCGATTAAAATTGATATTTGGTATGATATATATTGTACATTTGCACTGCTATTTGTTTTAGAAAAGTAATTTTACTATGCGCTTATCAGTGACTTCAGTGCTGCACCATTTTGTGCATTACAGGTTTTTTTTTTATTGAGGTCAAAAAGAGCATGAAATATACTGTAATGCTAGAATAAGGAGAGGGTAAACGATATATGTAGCCAAAAATAACCACACACGCACACACACTCCCCCCAGTAGCAGTCTTACCTGGTCTCCAATGACCAGTAAATGGCCACTCCGATCATCTTGTGGAACGTGCGTCCTTGAGACTTCATTTCAACCTTTTTTTTTTTTTTCTTCTTCTTCATTATTTTAACCATGTATCTTATACATTACAGTTCTAAATTCCAACTATGTCACATTTGAAGAGAAAGGTATTATATTGTGATAAATAAGCAGTACAGTTTGCAGCCTGCCTCACGTCACCTGTTTCATCACGTTATCCGATAAATGCTGTCTGAAGATCAGTTTGCACGTTCAAATCAATATACTTTGGAAGGGAATTGATTTTAATTCTAAACATTGCCTTATTTTCTCCTTCTAAATGTTTTCGAGACTTAAAGGAACAGTTTAATGTCTCTGATGCCCCACTGTAGTAGAATGCATATCAGTGTACTCTTCAAAACACACAAATTTTTTTAAACCTGACATAGAAGAGGCAGTCCCGCTAAAGCAGCTGCCCTCCTTCATAGTCTGAGTATTTTTTGTAACCGATTGGTTGCTTAACGCAAGTGGTCCTCAAGCCAGAGCTGGAGCTGACTGGCAGGAAGTATATACAATACACAGCGTTTAGCAGAATTTCTGCAGAATCCTCAAATTCATTTGCATAATAAACACACATTCAAAGGGACCAAACAGCTATATTATGGATTAAAGTGCATTTGATGGCTGGAATGTCCATTTTTCAGCTTAGTATATATGTAAACAGACATTCATTTTATTTGGCCAACATTGGCTCATGTCTCTTCCAAAGCAAACCAGCCCTACTCTTCCATATACTTGGGGACCAATATTGATAATCAGATACACACACACAAATAGACATTAAGTACGTACAGAAAAATATACATATATAGATTGCTATCCGCACATGAAAATGCACATATACAGAAGTATACAAATACATTGGAATATATACAAACTGTAACAGACATACAGCAATGAAACAAAACAATGTGCATAGACAATGTCATGTGGATTGAATAAATGCATTTAATTTAATTGATAACAGTTTATCAACACTGATCATTACAATCTACAATCAGGGATAGGCTGGCCTGGGGGGAGGGGGGAGCAATTTTCCTCTGGGCTTGTCTGATTTGGACTGGCCCACTCGTGTAGGCTGGAATGTGGCAAAGTCACATAATGTGATGTTACTTGACCCCATGAGTGTGTAAGTGTGTGTTAGTGGGAGTTTTGGGTCCTATTATTTTTAATATATTTATTAATGACCTTGTAGAGGGATTGCATAGTAAAGTATCAATCTTTGCAGACGATACTGAGCTCTGTAACGTGGTTAACACAATAGAGGACAGCGCACGATTACAAATGGATCTGCATAGGTTGGAGGCTTGGGCTGGGATGTGGCAGATGAGGTTCAACACAGATAAATGTAAGGTTATGCACATGGGGAAGAAAAATCCAGGCTGGGAATATGTATTAAATGGGAAAACACTGGGGACGACTGACATGGAAAAGGACTTAGGAGTTTTAGTTAACAGTAAATTTACCTGTAGCGACCAGTGTCAGGCAGCTGCTGCTAAGGCAAATAAAATCATGGGGTGCATCAAAAGGGGCATAGATGCCCACGACAAGGAAATAATTCTACCCCTGTACAAGTCACTAGTCAGACCACACATGGAATACTGTGTACAGTACTGGGCACCAGTGTACAAGAAAGATATAGTGGAGCTGGAGAGGGTTCAAAGACGGGCAACCAGAGTAATAAGGGGAACGGGAGGACTACAGTACCCAGAAAGATTATCAGAATTGGGGTTATTTAGTTTGGAAAAAAGACGGCTTAGGGGGGACTTAATAACTATGTATAAATATATAAGGGGGCAGTACAGAGATCACTCCCAGGACCTATTTATACCCAGGACTGTATCTATAACAAGGGGACATCCTCTACGGTTGGAGGAAAGAAGGTTTCTACACCAGCACAGACGGGGGTTCTTTACAGTAAGAGCGGTGAGATTATGGAACTCTCTGCCAGAGGAAGTGGTAATGGTAAACTCGATAAAAGAGTTCAAAAGGAGCCTGGACGTGTTTCTTGAAAGCAATAATATTACAAGTTATGGATATTAGATTAATAGGGACAGAACGTTGATCCAGGGATTTATTCTGATTGCCATATTTGGAGTCGGGAAGGAATTTTCCCCCTGGTATGGGGCAATTGGCATCTGCTTCATAAGGGTTTTTTGCCTTCCTCTGGATCAACACAGTAGGGACACAATATGTATATAGGTTGAACTTGATGGACTTTGGTCTTTTTTCAACCTTATGAACTATGTTACTATGTTACTATGTTACTATGTGTGTATGTGTTAGATTGTGCGTATGTTAGCGGCCAGAAGGGGCAAGGGGCCTACTTGGTTTTACTTGCCTCAAAGGTGCCAACCCTCCCCTGTCTACAATGTATCAAATATCATAACATAATAACAAGCAATAAAACATAGCGTATATTTCATTCCGAATACTGTACTACCCAAAGATGATCCATTGTCCTTTGTAGCGTTTATATTATGAAAGGTTCTGTTGTCAAATAGCTCTGTCATATTTCCCTGATCATAGCTGCCCATTGGTCGAAGCAGCCTTGAAATTAGACTACTTAGTTTGGTTTCCATAGTAGACGGCAAGCCTTCTGTAGGAAGGGGAACAGAATAAGTAAAATTTTGTTCTGTTGGATCCACGCACATACCATCAGGTGACTTTATGAAAACCACATTACTTAGGTCAACACCTGCTACAGGTGCTGGTGAAGAGCAGGGTATATCACGTACAAGTTTGTAACTATCCATCCAGTCCTTTAACCATTCAATCCTGCAATCACATTCCCAAGGGTTCTTAAAGAGAAAAAGCCTTCCTATAAAATAAACTGGTTTGAACACATCAAAGGGCAAAGTAGTTAAGTTGTTACTATTTAGGTGCAATGATACCAAACTGGTAAGGTTTTCAAAGGCGCCCTCATCAATGAAAGTTATTTTATTACGATCAAGATAGAGGATTTCCAACTCAAATAAATCTTGAAACCAAACATTTGACACATTTGTTATAAAATTCCCACCCATGTTTAGCATCTTTAATCTTCTCAGCCCTTTGAAGGAGTTTTCTGGTAATTCATTCAATAGATTGTCATTAAGAAATAAGTACTCCAGTTTCTGACAATCTTGGAAAGACATATCATGAATAACATGTATTTTATTGTCTTGAAGGTTGAGGTATTTAAGATTTTTTACATCCTGAAGTGAATTATAGGCCACAGCTTCAATTCTGTTACTCTCCAAGTAAAGATGAGTCAAATTCACCATTCCCTGGATGGCACCAGGTATCCTTCGGAAATTATTCTGAAAAAAGATGAGTTCCTTTAAGTATGGAAGATCTATAAATATTCTATCGGGGATGTTAAAAAGGTTGCAGTCTGCCAAATCAAGTTTAACAAGCCTCTTCAAAGCGGAGAATGCTCGAGTGTGTAAATAGCGTATACAGTCATTGTGTGCCATTTTCAACTCCGTCAGGGTGGGCAGTCCTTTGAAGGCCCCTGGGGTGATGAAGGTAATGTTGTTGTGACTCAATGAGAGGCATTTTAATGAAGGCAAAGTACCAAAAGCCTTTTCAGAAAGGAATTTGATGTTGTTTTTATCTAGGTTAATAAAGGAAGCTTCACAGGGAAATTCAGTGGGGATTTCCAAGAGTCCAATTCGATCGCATAAAACAGAACAGTTCCGTTCCTGAGTGCAAACACAGCTTGGCGGGCAAGACCGATAACAAGCCCATATTGCGTAAATTGGTTGGATAACAAGAACAGCTAGGAGAGAGCATAGCAGTTAGTATGAAGTTAAGCATAATATTGTATATACTTGTAAAATGTGATTTTATTGCTTCAATTTTAAACTTCAAAACTACATAGAAGAATGTGTTTGGTACATGTAAGCATTTTTTTTTTTTTACCAAACACAGAGTGATATCCTGAACAATTAAATAATGTATGGCAGGCAGATTATATTGCTACCAGTGGAGCAAAAATAATTTAACACAGAGGGAGAGAGTTATGGTTTCTTCTCCTTCATATTTTATTGTTATTTTAATGTTTGGGGGTTTTTAAAAAAAAAAATGCTAGTGAACTTATAATAAAAAGGTGAAGGTTGCCAATCAAAAAATAATTAGCATAAGAAACACAAGGAAGAGGCATGGATGCTGGGTGAGATGGGTGCCATGACAACATTATACAACATACTGCATTGCAGTATGAAAATCTTATTGGTGCCAAACAAGCTGTTAGTTATAATAAACAAAGAAAAAGATTCAATGAATCGCTCACTTTTCAGCCTACAAGCTAATGCTTGAACCTGATGGGAATTATCTTCCATCCACTTATCCGTTTAGGTCTCTGTGCTATTTAATAGGTGTCATCCTTTACTTTGTCCCATATATTGATTGAAATGCATGTGTAGAAAAAATAAAAAAAATGGAAATTCTTTATTTTAATCTTTGATGTCACCTTTGCATCCACACTAAATAATTAAATATCTTGATGTTATATTTAATTTGGTGTATTTAAGTAGCAGCTCAGTTTAATACCAATTTTTTTACTAACTTAGAGAATCATGCTGAATTATTAAATATGCATGGATGGTTCGGTTGATTTACACATTGCATAAACTGTGGCAAATTGCATATTCCAGAATTATTGAAAAGTCTTCCAAAAATATACAAAATTACAATCAGTGGTCATGTATAAACACACCATGTAGAAAACAGCATTTAATTATTATCATGGTAGTTTGAATGCGAGGAAATAGCTTGCATGTGTCACTGCAGAATAATTTTCACCCGACGTGTGTGTTTACAAAATATGCTAATTATAACTTGTCTTTTTACTGTTTCCCACACTATTAACTGTGCCGGCCGGTGGTAGCAATTTTCCATTTGCAACTATTACCCAGGGCACTGAACTGAGTAAAAAAAAAATGTAGGACATATTAATATCCCACATTGGCAACACCAATTGCATTGTATGGTGGGGTACTTTGTTATTCAGGATACTGTACTGTAAAGTAAAAAAAATCTTTAAAAAGGTTTAAAGGGGAACTCCCATCATTTTTTCTATAAAGTATAAGTAATACATACGTTCGCTAACATCCTATGAATATTTAATCAATTTATGTTTCACGCAAGTACTCGAAGTCTATTTTTGAAGCTAGGCCTCATGAACTAGAAGCTTCCTGAAGATCAGGAAAATTTCAGTGGTTATGACATAACCACATAAATATGAAAGCAGTAAATGCTGTCTGATGCCCCATAGGCAAGCCTATCAGCAATTTTGTAAGTTGGGTACTTAATATTGTGTGCTTCACACATTATTAAGTACCCAACTTACAAAATAACTATGCCACTAAAGAAATAAAAACAACTGAATATGATAGGAGTCCCTCTTTAAGACTAGTCATAGTTAAAAGGCCCCCTTTCCATGCGGCTCCTCTTTGCACGGTCCCTAGAGGGATGTTGAAGACTTCTCAATTGCTTCACTTGAAACAGAAAGAAACTGAATTTTCTGCCATATCCAATATACTGACACTTCCTATAATCACTGAGGTAGTGCCAAGTGCTGGATGCAGCTTTCACAATGTATTATTTAAATGGATTTCATCTTTTCCCTGTCTGTGTTTTATGTTACGCTAACCTTCACCGTTCATTTTCAGGGTGTGTAAAAATGCCAGTGACAATTGGCTATACTAAATTATTATTGCCAGGAATTAATTTGTGTCAGTGTAGCCATCACCTTAAAATATTATTCATGTTTTAATTGGATTATAATACATTTCTAATAAAATGAAACATATTCACAGATTATATTGTAGTTGGCAACCATAGTCTGCATAATGAACAGAGAGCTCAAATCCAAGTGAATACAAGAAAATTAAGCCCCTTAAGGACCAAGGATGTTTTACGTTTTTACACTTAAGGACCAAAGCATTTTAGAACTTATGTCTTTATTTAACTGTGATTTTCCACTCAATTATATTACCCACAAATATTTTTTTCAGGACCAGTAGGACTTTCTTTTGAAGCAATAATTATATAATAATTTAGCATGATAAAAACACTCTAAAAGTGTGGGAAACAATAAGAAAAAAACCAAATTACCCCCAAATTATATTTTATTTTTCTCAGGACCAGTAGTACTTTCTTTTGATGCAATAATTATATAATAATTTAGCATGATTGAAAAAAATCTAGATTTTCACATTTCCAACTATACATATCCAACGCAAATAAAAAAACAAAACAAAATGTATTTAGGTATTTGTCCTGATTTGGAAATCATATGTCTTGAATTTTGATTTACTTTGGTAGTTACAAGGCTAAATATGAATGACGGGCATCGCAGTTTCCAAAGTAAACTTTGTTTAAAATGTGATATTGTTAGAGAGTGAGTGTGAATAAATGTACTGGATAAAAAATGTTGTTCCCGAATTTGAAATGGTTCTCCATTTTAATCCGAAACAAACAGGAAACAGAATTCATTGTCCGAAAACAAATGGGCCAAAGACAAACCAAAAATGTGTCAATTTTTTTCAAATGTATGTGTTTAATGTTTTGTGTGCAAAGAGTGCTCGAAATACATCCATCTTTTGGTGCCTTTGCTAATGTGTCCTTAATGGATCAGTGTGAGCTGAAAGAAAAATGCCACTAGTGTTTACACCAGACTATGTTGATTTACAGCTCAAATACTGAATTTAATGGCAGGGAGAGCCATTCTGCCAAATTTTTGGTTTCCATTTTTCATGAATGAGTGTCATGTTTGCCTGTGAGATATTTTGAAACCTTTAAAAACCTTACTACATAAGAGAGGAAGCAAAGAACCAAAGAACAGATACCTTCCTTTCTCTTGCCCCTCATTTGCCTCCTTCCCCTCGAATCTTTCTTTATGCAGTTGACATAGTAAGTAAGAACATTTTGTCTCCAGACCTCTATTGTTTTACTTAAATGTGTTCCAGATTGGCTTGTTTTTAACACTTACTTCCATTGAAAAATGAAAAAAATACATTAAACACTAAGCTGTAAGAAATAGTGACTTCAAATCTTAATATTAAAATAAATTAATGTCTAGAAGAAATGTTGTTTTTTTTGTTTTGTACCAATTACAATCCGGCAACTATGTTGGCAGTCATCAATCTTTGTTAGTGTTAAGTATTAAAATTCAAATGCTTTCATATTCATTATTTAATGTAACATGCTGGATTAAGACTAGCACTGAATGAACATGCATTGCGATTTATAATTACATTAAAAGGTCTACAAATGATCAGGAAGCAATATAATTGACATGGAAAATGATCTGGAATATGGAATCACACGGATAAACCAATATAATCTCTTTCCAGAGCACGGACTGTACATTTGAATGGAACTGGTTTTTTTCCTTGTGTTGATGAGTAATAATTGAGGCTCCTCTTTTCTAGGTCAATGGCCTGGCATTTTCCCATAGCATTTTGAATCAAATCCTTTAAATATTTTAACAACCTTCAGTACTGGCATTCTACAATGTGAAGGCTACTACCATCCATATTATGTAAGTAATTATTTTCCATAGAAGAGGTCAAACAGTACATTCCATACAAAAAAATGGATGCAGCCAGTGCAGTTACCAATCATCCTCATTATAGATTAACTTCAGTATTTTTCTTTTTGCAATTATATAGATTGAAGCCCTGTTACTTACATTTTAAAACAAGGGGGGGATGCATGCCTAGCACTCCTAAGGGATTTGATATGCTACCAATCCCCCACATCATGTTTACACAGTGTGGGTCTGGGAACCAGTTTGAATACATATAGATGTTCAAAGGGCAGGAGAGCAATGAGGAGGAATTGTTTTTATCCACCGTTGAACAGAACTTGACTGGACTTATGCAACCTGAGCTGACATTCACTACTGCACATACCTGGGCAGGACAGCATATTTAATTGCACTGTCTAATTTAGTTTAGGGGAAAAGTAACAGTTTCATTTTCTTAATGAAACTTAAAATGAACACATGGAAGTGAATGTGCATGTCTTTGTGGCTGAAGTGTGGCTGGATACACACAAAGATACAAGGTATGTCGTGTTTCAGTTTTTTTAAACCATATTGTACGGGGTCCTTAGTTTACACATGCTTGTTACGTTATGCATAGCTTTAAGCAGAGCAAAGAAACATACAATTTGACTGCCATTCTGCCTAGTTTTCCTGCTGAAGAAACATCAGATCCTATTTGGTCCTTGATCTTGTGTTAATTTGCCTATTTCATCAATTTGTACAAGGAAAATGAAAGGGACCCCAAACAAAAACCGAAGCAAAGAGCTCTAAAGTTTCATTTGAAATTCCTTATTTTTCAATCACCCTCATTCAGTCTCATGCTCTTTCGCACTCCCACTCATGTTCTCTTACTATCTAACTCACACTCTCTCTGTCTCTAGGGGCGGGCTGGGTCAGGAGGCAATTGCCCCCCAGGCCACCCTAAATGTAAATAAATGGCCAGCCATGCGGCCGCGCACTAAAGTGACCAAAGCAACCGCAATCTGAGGTCACTACCCCTGCAATTACTTTCACAGGGGCCCTGCCGCTTACCTGTGCATTGCTCACACACGCTGTGCGAGCAACGTCTCTTTTTCCACCCAGCACAAGCAGGAACCCAGCAGAGTCACGTGACTTTATGTCACATCACATAACTCCGCTCCGTTCCTGCTTCCCCGGGCAGTACCAGACAATTTGTTTGCACAGTGTGAGAGCAACGCAGGGGGAAGCAGCAGTCCCTGCTGAAGTCTGCAAGTGGCACCGAGATCTACAGTTCAGGTAAGGGAGTGGGGGAGGGTGTATGAATGAGTATCCATGATTAAGGGAATGAATGAATATCTGTCAATGAGTGAATTAATGAGTATATCTATTAGTATCTGTGAATGAGGTAAGATATGAATGAGTGAATGAATGTTTGTGAATTTGTAAATAAATTAATGAATGTGTGTGATTGCATGGATGTGTAAGTTGAGGATACCACAGGCAGGTTGTTTGGTGCAAAGGTGGCAAGTCCTGTGCTTCCAATCTGGGTGCTGGGCAGATCCTGTGAATGAAATCAGGGCACTTAATGGGGGGGGATATTAATTCACAAGGGGGTGCTGGCTGGGGAAAATACTTTTTTTTTTCAAATTGACACCCGGTGGGTGTCAGAGCCTGTCCTGGTGTGTGTTTGGCTGTCTGTGTGGCAGAGCCTGTCCTGGTGTGTGTGTTTGGGTGTTGGTGTGGCAGAGCCTGTCCTGGTGTATATTTGGGCGTCCGTGTGGCAGAGCCTGTCCTGGTGTGTGATTGGGTATCCGTGTGGCAGAGCCTGTCCTGGTGTGTGTGTGTGTCTTGCTGTCGGTGTGGCAGAGCCTGTTCTGGTGTGTGTGTCTGGCTGTTGGTGTGGCAGAGCCTGTTCTGGTGTGTGTGTCTGGCTGTTGGTGTGGCATAGCCTGTCCTGGTGTATGTGTTTGGGTGTTGGTGTGGCAGAGCCTATCCTGGTGTATATTTGAGCGTCCGTGTGGCAGAGCCTGTCCTGGTGTGTGTTTGGCTGTCTGTGTGGCAGAGCCTGTCCTGGTGTGTGATTGGGTGTCCGTGTGGCAGAGCCTGTCCTAGTGTGTGTGTTTGGGTGTTGGTGTGGCAGAGCCTATCCTGGTGTATATTTGGGCGTCCGTGTGGCAGAGCCTGTCCTGGTGTGTGTTTGGGTGTCTGTGTGGCAGAACCTGTCCTGGTGTTTGTGTGTCTTGCTGTCGGTGTGGCAGAGCCTGTTCTGGTGTGTGTATTTGGGTGTCAGTGTGGCTGAGTCTGTCCTGGTGTGTGTGTTTGGGTATCGGTGTGGCAGAGCCTGTCCTGGTGTGTGTGTTTGGGTGTTGGTGTGGCAGAGCCTGTCCTAGTGTGTGTGTGTTGGGTATCGGTGTGGCAGAGCCTGTCCTGGTGTGTGTGTTTGGGTGTTGGTGTGTTGGGTATCGGTGTGGCAGAGCCTGTCCTGGTGTGTGTGTGTGTTTGGTCGTCTTTTTCCTTTCTGTAGGAATAAATGTAACTATTTAATTTTTACTTATCCAGAAATATAATGCCCCCCTGAATTTGTAGTCACTTCAAAGGACAAAACTTTCTAGGCCCACAAATCAGTGAGCAAAAAAGTAAAGTTTTTGTGTTATTTAGCTATTTCAATCTGCATATTTTATTAAAAAGGATTAGTGGCGCTAAATTGTGGCTTCAGGCATCCCGTGTATGATTACTTTTTTGACATCAATATGTGTTAGAAAATGTCACATAATCAGGCACTTTAATTCATTTTTATTTTTCAGCTATTTTTATAGATATGAGGCCCCGCCCTTTTTGTTGAGTGTGTGAGAGAAACAATGAATGAGGGTGAGTGACAACAAATTTTGTTTCCGAATGTAAAATGTCCTCCAATTTTCATCCAAACTGCAATCGTTTTTGGTCCATTTACACAAGTCTATTTTCTATAACTTTCTCACTTAAGTAGAACTTCTTTGGATTACACCTAAGCCTCTGTTCCAATATTTTTAGACAGTGCCAGACTGGTGATGTTGGGGTGACTTTAAAGCCTGGCCATCTGCTACGTTTTTATGCTTACATAGCGTGCAGAGTATGTGGTGCTGATGGCCAGCAGCCTACTAGGCATTTGCTCGATGACCAGTTCAGTCCTGGTTTTAGTTAATGACCACTTGTCCAAACCTTTATCTTCCTTGAAATATAGTTCCTCCTTGTACTTTTTGTTTCTAGCAGTTCCTTTATCTCTTCTTTAAGCTATACATATTGAGATCATTTGTAATGACAGACAAAGATGTTTGAAAACAGCTCAACTTAAAACAGGCAGCTGCTACATTAACTGGGAGCATCTCAGTTTTAGCTCAGTTGTGCCATTAAAGAAGAAAAATCTCCATCAACATATCAGCCTAATCCTGCCCACCAAGTCAGTCCAGAACCAAAATGCAAAGTAAATTTATGGATACTGCTGTATTATGTACAACATTTCATACATAATGTCCTGACTGTAAATGTTTGCTAAATAGCTGATACTTACACAGTAAGCCACATATTTTTTGCTTCATACCATATCTACAACTTAGAGATATATGTATGTTGGCAGCACATGCATGGACCAACAATGTCCTTCTTTACAATAATGCAATATCATGTATAATTTAAGCATTATGTAAGGACATTGCTATGTATAAAGTGTTGCAGGAGCACAATAGGCACAATTTATCTATACATTTTTTTGCCTGCCATCCCTTAACATTCAGCTGTGTCTGTAACAGAAGAACTTACCATTCAAAATACTGGCAAACATTAATTTTCCCATTAGAAATTGTCAGAATCCACTTACAGGAACATATTATCTGAAAAATATTTATTAAACAAAATAATATTTGCAAGAGTAGCTATGTAATACAACTGATTGCATAGCCCCTTTTAACCCCTTCCAACTTTCAATATTCTATATATACAGTGTTTTTGTTATACAACAATATTTTTTTTCAAAATACTGTGAGAAGTAACTCATACTTTAAACATATGCTGAAATATTTAACAGCAATTATACTACAACATGAACAAATCTTAAACATAATAGTAGTAAATATGAATACAAATACTATATATAAGTGTTAATACAACTATATAGAAAAATGATCTATTCAATTACATTTATATATCTATTTTGAGAAACTATCCTTGAGTTATTGTCACTAATTCATTAATATCTTCCTCAGCTAGAATGCACACTGTTTCCCTTATAATAACAGTAGACATAAATAGTCATAAATTAAAGACCAATAGCACATGTAAGGTAGCTTACCTAAGCTCCAATTTTGAATCTTCTCTTTTCATTGTCTTTCTCTGCCGCTCACACAGTGCCATTTGGTGTTTATCCCTCTGAAAGTGATCATTTAATGGTAGCAAAATCCTCAGTATCAAATAGGGATTAGAGAGATGGAGGAATTGAATTGCTTCAAAAGAAGGCGCAGATTGTTGATAAGTCTAACCTAAATATGATATCCCAGCCTCTGCATGACTCCACCCTATGATAAATGCTGTGCCAGCTCCCTGATATCGCTATGTATTCTCAAGGGCCAACCCTAGTGACCTTCGCCTGCAGGAAGGTCTGTGTTGGTCCTGCTGTGTGAAAGATTGCTTAAAACCCTCATCACTGATTTAGCTATGCATTATACAGGGCCAGTTTAGCCCAATGAATAGACCTCTTTATATATTTGGTGCTATAGCCAGGGAACATAACACAGTGTAGTGCGCCATGGCTATCAATGAGGACAACAAAGCTTTTATTTACAATATATGGCACATGGTTCAAGTGATTGTGACGAAGGCCCGTACTTGGACTGAGTAGCTCCGCCGTAGAGATGTTCCTTGCCGCTGATAGCTCAATTGCTCAAGGGATTAACCCTTCATATTTCCCCAAGCATTAGCTGGGATGTAGTGTAGGGTACAAACAGAACTCAGTTTATTGAAGACAGAACAGATATTTATACACCAAACACGATAGGATTAGGGGTATAATCCCATCATCTACAGCCCTGCGTCTCCATACAGTTCTATGGTCAGCAAAGAGTCACTTTTTCAGGGTGATCTCGAGGGAGTGCCATCAATCCTGGGTACCAATCGAGAGCTCAGGGTCAAAGGATGTTATGGTCCAAAAAGCATTGTGATCCGACATCAGGACGCTGAGCGGCGTCAGAAACTTCCTTGGGAATAGTCTGCTCAGTAGCCAGGCCAGAGTTCCATAGCCTCGTCTGGGTAAACCCCAGTCCTAATGATTGGTAATAAACCAGAGTTCCCAAATGAGCTCCCTATTCACAACCACCATTTAGTGTTACCTCAAAAGAGCGACACAGTGGGACAACGGGTGTCCGTAGTGACACCGTTCCAAATGTTGGTGGGCATCGCCGCAGTTCCTAGCCACCGTAGAGTTCCATGAACTTGCTGCTAGGTTCCAGTCAGGCATTTCCTGGCTTGTAGAGCCCCCATAGCCAGCTAGTTTATGGGAGTCTGGTTAGGGCAGACCAGACAGAGTTTACAGATTACATCTGTAATCTGATCAGAAACACTCTAAAATCTCTACCTTCTGAGGGATGAGTATAGCAAGGAGCCGACTAGTTAGAGAGGGACACACAGATATGGAGAAATAAATTAGAGTAGGGGATTGTGTGTTGGGGTAGAAAGAAACACCTTTATGTTTCTGCTTTAAAAAAACTTGTAAAAGCCATTCTTCTTTATGAAGGGGAGAGCTTTTTCAAAACGTAGCAATGCAGAAATATGAAATTCTTTATCCCAGTGCAACTCACTTACAACTGACATGTTACATTTAGAAAACAAAAGCAGAGAAGCACGTTGCACAAAATAATTGGTACTGGATTTTTTAAAAGGTATCAGTTTTTCAACTATATAAAACTAGTGTTCCACATTTTGACCGATTAGGTATACTAGGCATTTACATATTTGCCATCTAAGCTTTGAGGAGACTTTAGTATTTTAGTGGATAATACATCAATCCCCCACCACCAGCCACAACAGTAGCCATAGCAAGCTGCTGTAGCCAGGAGGTAGGTGCATTAGCAGGGTGGAACCTGGAGTGTTTTTCAAACACAGCCTTTATAGTGTGCAAAATGCATGGCATCATGGATAGAAATAAATGCTTATCTGGAATATGTGCATGCTGATTTATAGTCTACATAAAATGAAAAACAGTTTAGTTGAGAAACAGAGTGGGATTAACAATATACAGTTGTGCTCAAATGTTTGCATACCCTGACAGAAATTGTGAAATGTTGGCATTGATTTTGAAAATATGACTGATCAGGAAAAAAAAAACTTTTATAGTATTTTATGTAAAGCTAGTGATAAAATGAAGCCATGTTTTATTGCATAGTTGTTTGGCTCCTTTTTAAAGCATAAGGATAACAGATATCACCCAAATGGCCCCGATCAAAAGTTTACATACCCTTGAATGTTGGGCCTTGTTACAGACACACAAGGTGACACACACAGGTTAATATCCCACATATGTGGCTTTTTAAATTGCAATTAGTGTCTGTGTATAAATAGTCAATGAGGTTGTTCTCACGTGGATGTACTGAGCAGGCTAGATACTGAGCCATGGGGAGTAGAAAAGAACTGTCAAAAGACCTGCGTAACAACAAAAATAGAACTTTATAAAGATGGAAAAGGATATAAAAAAAATATCCAAAGCCTTGAAAATGCCAGTCAGTACTGTTCAAGCTCTTATTAAGAAGTGGAAAATTCAGAGATCTCTCGATACCAAGCCAAGGTCAGGTAGACCAAGAAAGATTTCAGCCACAGCTGCCAGAAGAATTGTTTGGAATACAAAGAAAAACCCACAGTTAACCTCAGGAGAAATGGTATGGAAAAAGACGGTGTTGTTGTTTCAGGTACACAATACCAATACTTGAACAAAATGAGCTGCATGGTCGAGATGCTGGAAAGAAGCCTTTACTACGCCAATGCCACAAGAAAGCCCGGTTACAATATGCCCGACAACACCTTGACACACCTCACAGCTTCTGGCACACTGGAATTTGGAGCATAAGCTCTATGTTTGGAAAGGGGTCAACAAGGCCTATAGTGAAAAGAATACCATCCTCACTGCGAAGCATGGTGGCTCACTGATGTTTTGGGGGGGGGCTCTAAAGGCACTGGGAATCTTGCAGACTTTTAAACAGGAGTCATTTTGTCTTTGTTATTTTTTGTCTTTGTTGCCATGTTTTGCTTTATGATTGTGCCATTCTGTTATAACCTACAGTTAAATATGAATCCCAAAATAATTGTAGCGCACCCATTTTGCAACCTGTAGATTCAAGTTACAATTTCCAGTTGGCTAACAGCATATAATCAATAAAGATCAAGCACAACAGAATTGTGTAAATAATGGATATATAAAGGCAGGTAATAGACAAACAAAAATTAACTTGTATGATTTTTTGACTAAATAGCATACAGAACATACAGGATAGGCTGTAGCTTATACCAAATGTATTCTCTTTTGTGCAAAGCATGTTGCTCTCAGCTTTGCTTCTAGGCAAATACAACGACAAAGGAAAGTGTGTTTATAGAACTTAGTAACATGTTTTTTGACATACCTTTGTTATGACATAAAGTAGAATTTGGAAAACACTCCTTATTTGCAATGCAAGGCACTTTTCAGGTTTGCCAAATAGTACAGTAGACCTCATCACAGAATTGAAATATGGAACGCTATCCTACTATTACCTCACGTTTCGGTTCTGGACAGCCCTTTTGGACAGGATAAGACTCCTAAGTGGGGACATACCATAGAATAGTCTATGAAGCGGTTGTCTGTTAGTGAGCATCTCATACTCTTTTTATATTGCAATTTACCCTTTGAGGATCTCTTGGGTTCCACCCCAAGTGTAAAGGTGAGTCCAGACATGGACCTCCTTGATTTTGTCACGGACTGGGTCCAAACAGATGACTGAAAGGACCCAGCGCGCCCGAAGATTGTATGCAGGAGTCACAGTGCAGTAGTGGAGATGGACAGGGCCTGGTTGCAGGGCGACCACACTCATCCAGGTGTTGTGCACCTAGGGTTGTGCAGCCAAACACCAGCACCCTGATATGGCAGCGGAAGAAGTCCAGAATGAATTGAAGTGATATCCTGCAGGCACCCTGGAGCAGGCATGAAGCATATCACTAGAATCACGTGCAGGATGCTGCAGGCTGGGAGTATGGAAGCTAAGCAAAGGGTATAGCAGAAACATAACAAGCAAGGGACAGGGAGACCAGGCACGAAACATAACCAGACAAGATATACATGTTACAGGGCACTACAGTGAACCAGACAAGGAATAAACATTACTAGACAAGATATACATGATACAGGGCACAACAATGGACAGGGAACAAGGCAAGGAACACAGGGGAAGGCGTGAGGAGCCGGAATCCTCGGACACTTCTCCTTTAAGCAAGGATAGGCCATATTGACTAGGACAAAGGGAGAGGAGAGAGGAACCAGAATCCTCAGATGATACAAGGAAGAAGGGCAAAGGTACATAAGAGACAAACAAACATGAATACAGAAACTAGCCTAAGACTAGGCTATCCTAATAGGAATCTCCTAATTGATAACAATTGGAGATTCCGTCACATCATATGGCCATAGTATGCTTAGCCCACCACTACGCCAAAGTACTCCAATGACGGTGGGTCCTAACGCTAATTCCTGCTGACAGAGGTACGAAACAAACCAAACATGTAATCAAAACACATAGCACTGAGACATACCTTAGACTGTAGACTGAGACAAACAGAACACACAGGTGGGGCACACCTTATAAAGGAAACAGAGCTGAAGCAGAAGCAAGGAATGGAAGAACAGAACAAAGCAAAAAGAAATCCAGGAATGGATCGAAGCAAAACAGGGAAACTGAAACAAGACAGATATGCAGCTTGTGACAGATTTATTGTGCCTAGAGGGATACCAACCGTAGCCCACTGATGATGCGGATGAAGGCCAGACATACGTCTGAGGTTGTTGGCTCCCTCATGAAGAGGAAATTTGCCTCACATTTCCGTTCTAGAGTACCCTTTTGGATAGAATGAGATTGTTATGTAGATAGAGATTTTTTTGCTCTGTTATGGCACAAAAGAAATAAAGTGGAGACGTACCTTAGGGCAGGCTTTGAGGTGGCTGTCTGTTCTTGATGTTTTGTATTAACACTTTGAGTCCATGTGTTGGGGGGCACACTTTACCATGTGGAGCACTAAGACAGTTTTTCCTAGTTTTAGATTTAGATGACAACCATACAAACAATTTATACTTTACCCACAGAAACCTATATACTGTATTATTTTTTCACAATTAAATATCTCCATAGCTCCTAGTTTAAGGCAAACTACACATCCAATGAAATGATGAGTGTTACAAATGTATCTCTTCCTCTATTTTTTCACCCTAAGTTCAAAATCAAAATAAAAAATAGTGTTTAAATCTCCCATCTCCTTTTAACAAATATATCCAATAGATGTGGTTGCACCAACATGTAGATTTCCCATGCTGTCCATGTGGTTACACAAAATACAAGTATGCTTACAATTTTGCACCTCTGATGCAACCACTTTCGAGGGCTACAACTTCAACCACCCTTGTCATCATGAGGGTCATGGAAGTTGCAGTCTATGGACATGCATTGATCCATAATTTTTAATTAAAACAATAATCAAATGTGTTCATTTTCTATGTGTTTTTGTATTTACTATTTTATTTACATTTTTATTCAACATACAGCCTATACACCATTGTAATAAGGTGTGGCATCAATCTTCTCATCCAAACATCATAATACAACAGTGGGAGGTTACATAATATTTCTCTCGGTCTACAAGGCACACAACTCTGTATGTCAATGCCAGGTCACTGTAACGTAGGTCTTAACATGTCACATCTGGAACTGTGTTATTGCACTTTCGCCTCTGATTGCCTGCCTTCAGAGATTGGACAACACCCCCAAACCAACTACCTTCACACACACACACACACAACCATAGCTAGTCAAAAACACATGTTGTCCACCTTAAGTCACCAGTGTGGTGTAGCACCCCATGTCTGTTAACTCCCCCTCCCCCAGCTGTTATTATGTAATCGGATGCTCTCCCCTTATTACTTTAACAGTACCAGTTCAAAAGTTCTTTATCAACTGTTTCACCTCTGGTTCCAAAGTATTAATAAAGGATTAACACCTGAAAACCTCCTGTCATTGCCTCCAACCAATCCATTCTAAACGTATATACTTTTTTAACATTGGGTGAGGGGGGGGTTTGGTGGTGGTGGGGCACCTGTGACATGGTAGCGCGGTAGGCCTTTTATTTTTTATTTATTTTATTTTTTTACCAGCATGCCAGCAAGCTGATCTCACAATAGTTCTGCTGGCGGAATGCTGGCTTATGTTCCAATGGTAGCAAGCAGCCATATTAACAACTGTGTTGTCTGCAAAATTACGTGAATAAAAAGAACCCTGGGGAGGTTTTTGTATTGTCCTTGAATATACTTGTGTATGGTAATTATATCCCACATGAGATTTTGCACTGCTGGAAACATAAAAACAAACAATTTTCCTGCTTTAAGGGTTTTTTTTTACACCTAAGCTCTAAAGGGTTTCTAGCATTTGTGTTGTATTATTTTAAGGCATAATCACCCAATTAATTTAACCACATAAACCATATATTAGTATGGTATTTTTTAGAAACCATATGTTAATAGATAAACCTTCTTCTTAGATCTACGGGTGACAGTAGTGGAGGATATAATATTACATCCTCAGCTTTAAATGCCAGTTTTGCAGAGACATAATATTACATTTCCTGGATTTAAGGGTAAAAGATACAAACTTTAATCAGCCCTTGTTCTCATCTTAGATTCAGAATAGCCATATGCCTAGCCCATGCATGGAAAGTCCTTTATCAACAAGTCTTCTCAGATCCTTTTTCATAGATTTCCCTAATACATAGCCAATAAAGTATAATAAGAATGATTTTATTTTTTTTAAATGCATAATTTTCCATTTTTTTATGTTTTCTATTTTATGTGTTGAAACATACTGTATATACAGTATATTTGCAATGTACCTGCCCAGTCTGCAGGGAGATGGTTTCCAATCTTCATTTAATTGCCTTAAATAATCTTGAGTGATGTGCAAATATCAAGATGTTGCTTTCTGTGTCAAGTTCCATGTTATTAATTAATTAATTAGTTAAATACATAAATAAAAGAATAGGACCAAGGACAGACCCTTGGGACACTCCATTAAAAATTGTGTTCAGCTACAAATTCGTGTATTTATATCAACCGTCTGTATTCTGTCTTTAACCAATATTTAACCAATTCTGTATTCAACCAATTCCCTGTCAAAGTACAAATATTTTCTCCTAAAGATATGCAATTTATGGAGTAACCCACTCTGTGGGATTGCAAAATCCAGATAGGCCACATCCACTGCATCTGCCTGGTTCAGATTCATGAATATCATAAAATGAGTTCTGACAAGCTTAATTTATGACATCACTTAATACTAAATAAATATGTTCAAATAAATAATATTATGCATCATGTTAATAAGATTTGGTACCCGATTAAAGAGCTTAGGGTTTCTCTTTTCTTGTGAGCCACTATTTTTCTATGTCATGATAAATGCAAAATCAAAAAATATTTTATTGCAGATTCCTCTACATTCATAGTGATGTCCATACCTGGGAACTCTCTGGGTTTGACCCGGAGATTGCCGCTTCTCCGGTCCCCGCCCATTTTCCCTTTGAATGGTGGTGTTTCCCGCTGCCGTCAGTGGGACCTCCCGCCGACGTCAGCAGGACCTCCCACCGACGTCAGTGGACATTCCTAGCTGTGTCCCGCAAGGGAAGGCTCCGGGAAGCCGGGGACCAGAAGTTCCCAGGTATGGTGATGTCAAATCGTATTCATATTAAGCATTGGCATCACATTAGCTCCCACCTGGTCTAAGACCTAACCACTACATTTGTTTCACTGTAAAATAGGCACTGCGCATGTGAAACCAATATGGTGCCAATCTGTGACTTCCGACAGAACTGTTGGCAAGTGGCAAATAACTCCTGGTCAACACTGTCCCATGCATATCAGGATAACATTTCCTTGTCTTAAGGATGCAGTCCCCTCATCAGCAGGACACAAGCTCCTGCGCAGCCTGTGACTGGTACACAAACCCATGTATGTGGAGGAATAGGTCAGTTAAGCCAGGGACACACTTGCCTCATTAGTGGTTGTTGGCCTCAAATTGCCAGGGGTGCCTCGTCGTCCCAAGACTAGCACTATCTGGGGCAATTACTCCATTTGGCCCTTGGTTAATCTGGCCCTGGGCTTTTCTTTTTTTATGTACCTAATTAATTTATACAAATAGTAGGCCTGACGTATACAAGTCATGTGAGTTATTTTTCTTTATAATAGAAACATGCACGTAATAAAAAAAAAACCACATTATCTTCCCAAGTTCTATTTTGCTCTATTTATATCAGGAATCTCTTTTTCAATATAATAATCTCCACTTTCATTTGAAGATAAAAGCATCAAAAATACTTTTTTTTAATCTTGTGTTTTGGAATTTTATCAAAATATGCTCAGTGTTGGCCAGGATTATGGAACAGGTTGAAAAAACGTCTCTCCTAATGATGTTAAAAAGCATTAAAGTGTACATAATATGAATCTCAGCTTCAATAAATTCTTTGCTTCTGTTTGACAACTCCTGTGGAAAATTACAGTTTCCCGGGGCCAATCTGCAAGACAACCATGAGACGAAATTGAGCAGAATGTTTCCAGTGCCTGTTCTACTGCTAGAACCACAGCCTTAGTATTTCTTATGGGGGTTTTTTTGTGCGGCTGGTAGATATGACTGGAACAGAAAAAAAAATGTAATTTCACACTGGTTTCACAGCAATGTTGCTTAAATAAGACATTTCAGAACCAAATGACCACATAATAACTAGGACTCCACACAGTGTTATACACAAACAGACACAGCAGCTCTCTGCCCATTATATGCACACTTCCAGACTCCGGCTATCTGGCGCCCTGCCCTCCCTCTTCAGCTAGACCGATATCATCGGTGGATGGTGGACAGGGCTGACAATGTTGGAGGAGTGGCTAGCCCCAACCAGTTTACATTTGTATAGGGCTGAGATGGGCCCGAAGAAGCAGCTGTATGAGTTATATGGCATAAAACTCATATAAATAAGCATTTTTTTAGCAACTTTTTTCTTTTAAAAAAAAACACCACCTTAAAAGGATGTGTGATGCAACATATCAGGGGCTGAGTATATTTCAAGTGTAAAACACTGTTGCTCTGCTGGAACAAAAAGAAGAAATTTACTTTGGGGTGAGTCTGGAGAGTTCCCAGCTATGAATACAGGTAGGCAGTGGTGACTGTTTTGTAGGAATGGTCATAGTAAAGGACACATCCACACAACTGGATTGCCATTTGGTTGGCGTGATATAATAGTTGCTTGTACCTTCACCTTCAAGTAATAACATTTAGTGCATAATTAATAAAACCCACATGAAATTAGAGTTCAAAAACACAAAACAAATTACTATAATGAAGCAATAAGGGCTTATAAACATATCAAAACAACCATACTATAATACAAATGTGGACTTGTGTCTTTAAGCATAGCAATTCACACACACCCCAAAGCACAGAAATTCTGAACTTAAAAAATCTAATTCAAATAAAAACATGCAATAATTCGGAAGATACACCGGTAATTGTTCCAAATAGTGTACACAATCATATATTATATAATTAAAGTTTACTAGTTCCTCAGTATGCCAAAGGGATCCAAGGAAACCTCGGAATAGAAAATTACACATAATTACCATTAGTGTGGTAATTAAACATTAAATGCAACGAGGCATTTGACAGATCCCACACTGACAAGAATTGCTCCTTACATCACAGCCAATCACTCATTCCCACACTATATTATTTGAAACTCTCCAATTTGACATCCTCTTGGAACAGGACTTGAGCTCATCCCTAATGATCTAGCCAACATAGAAGTTGTCTATGGCTGTATTAACCCAAGGGAAAATTTAGTTTTTAGTTGCAGTTAATACCTTGTAGCCTACTGGACGAACATAGAAGAGCGTGTGTAGTCACATAAGCTTTCAGGAGCCCAAAATTCCATCTGAGGAAGGACATCTGACATCCCAAAAACTGTATATAATTTTCTATGTGGCCCCAATATAACTTTGTTAAATCTCTGGTTGTAGGAACTTTTTAGCAGGGCTAGTGCAGAAATGTTTGTCACCTTAGGCAAAACCTCATTTGCCTCCCCCTTGGCTACATCCCCCTTAATTGAAGTCTCCGGTTCTCCTCCGTTACAAAATGGAGGAGCTGGAGCCAGCCACCTAGCACATTAGCCTGGTACTGCGTCGCCTGTTCAGGGTGGCAGGAGGCTTTCACTCAGACCAGTGCCTATCTCCACTGTGAGACACAGCAGCCACCAGCAGAGCCAGCCTTAGTTGTTCAAGTGCTCTGTGCGGGCAACCCCCATGGTGCCCTAGCCCATCATCACTCCGAGATTCCCTTTATTCCCCTTCACTATGCTCCACCCCCCCATGTAGTTTAGGTATAGATCAAATAAACAACACATGGAAACAGGGCATTATGGGTACAGATCAACTGAATAAGACATACAAGCCACTAGATAAATAACACTAGTAAATATAGAATATAGCAACTGAACTACACACAAAATAAACCTTGCAGGTATACACCAACTAAAAAAACACAAGCAAGGGGCGTGGCTTGACGGAGCTCGGTGATGGCCGCACACTAGCTGAGCTCCGCTTCCATCAGGATCACGAGCGGGACATACGCGGCAGACACCTACCTGAAACCCGCGAGGAGAAGATCTTCCCTCGGCGGATCCAGCGCGCAATGCGGATAAATGGCTTCCAGAGCCGCTAAGCGTCAAGACCGGCAAGAAAAATGGCGCAAAATGGCGGAGGACACGTGGGAGAGGCCCAGCTCTGGAGAGGCATCACCAACCTCAGACGTTCCTGCAGAAGACTCTGAAGTAAGTCTTCCACTTTCTGAAAAAGCCCTTAAAGCTATGTTGCTAGATCTACGCAGTTCTCTACAAGGAGATTTACGAGAACTAGCTCAAGAAATAAAAATTGATATTCAAGCACTGGGAGAAAAAACCTCCCATTTGGAAAATAAAATGGAGGAATTCAGCAATGCTCATAATGATTTAGTAGGCCGGTTTAACTTACTTGAAGAAGATCATGAAATACTCAAAAATAAATTGGCTAACATGGAAGACCGTAGCAGACGTAATAACATTCGAATTAGGGGCATAGCAGAATCTGTGACACCGCAACAGCTCCCTGACTTCCTGGCTGGATATCTGTCAGATATGGATATCACTTTAGACCGTGTCCACCACCTGCCTAAAACCGCACACCTTCCCTCATCTGTGTCGAGAGATGTTATTACACAGATTCACTTCTTTCAAGCTAAAGAAAAGATTACGCAGGCAGCACGCTCCAACAAAGATATTCCTGAGGCCTTTACAGGTTTGTCTATTTTTACAGATCTCTCTGCGTATACACTGGCCAAGAGACTGCTGTTTCAACCAATTACAGCCATCTTAAGGCAAAACAACATCAACTACATATGGGGATTCCCCACCAAATTGTTAGTTCACCGGAAAGGTATTCTCAGGGTGATCACATCACTGGAAGAAGGTAAAACAGCGCTTTCGGAGTGTGATCTCCCTTCGCCTACACAGCCCCTGATACGGCCCCCTTACACTTGCTTGCGCAAGGAATTGTTCAAGAAATGATATGCATTGACCTTCCGGGACCGATAAATCTTGACCTTCTGTGGCTGAATTACCTCTATCCTGAGTAACGGCTGGGAACAACTGAAGACAGACGGAAAAATTACTTTTTCTTTTTCCTGTAGCATCATACTACCAGTCCACGGCTCCTCATCGTCCTACTCCTTTTTGGACCTGTGAAACGGATTATACACCATCACTCCGCAGCCCTTTCTGACTGCAAAGTACACTAAGCAGACTAGAGCTGCAAACAGAACTAGTGCCTTCCATCATCACTCTACAAACATCCCTACTCTATGGCCATATCATGATGCGGAACATTGCATTAAAAAACACAAGCAAACTCAGCATTGAGGGCAGGCCCGGACGGGCCAGTCCAGCTGTAATTGACACCAGGGCCGGCCCTGCTATGGAGCAGAGTGGGGCAATTGCCCCAGGCGGCACTTTGTTGCCCCAAGCGCCGTTTTTTTTGTGTGTGAAGCGGACGAGAAAAAGGGACGCAGAGTGGTTTTCGCTTATCAAGTTTTCAGTACCCACTCGGCGCCCCTCTCCTCTGCAAGCCCTCTAGCTCGGTCTCTGTGCCGGCTTGTAATGCTGAGCGCCGGAATATGACGTCTTTTCTGGCACTCAGCAGTGAAGCAGCGCACACCACGGCAGAGCAGGGAGACTCTCGCCGTAGGACTGCTGGAAGGTAAGTGAACAAACGGGGGGATAGGGTAGATAATAGGGAGGGAGGGGTAGATAATAGGGAGGGAGAGGAGTAGATTGTGAGAAGTTAGTAAGGGAAAGAGGTAGATGATTTTGAAATATATTGAAATGAATAAAGAGTGAGATTGCGTGAGAGAATACATGAATTAGTGCGTGGATGAATTGCCTAAATGAGGGAGTATGAATTAATGTGTGGATGAATTGTCTGAATGAGGAAGAGTATGAATTAATGTGAGGATGAATTGTCTGAATGAGGGAGATAATGAATTTGTGAGAATGCATTAATGAATATGTGTAAATGATTTGTGTGAGTAAGAGAATAAATGATTATGTGAATGAAAGTGTGAATTAGTGAGTGACTGTAAAAGTGTATCATAGATGGATTTGTGGAAGATGGCACAGGCAGGGTGTTTCTGTGACAAAGATGGCACAGGCCGGGCTGTTTGGTGACAATGTTGACTCATGCTCGGCTGTTTGGGGACAAAGATGCCAGGTCCTGTGTGTGTTATCTGGGTGCTTGTCAAGTTCTATGTGGACAGTGTGGACGCCAGGGCTGGCATTTTGGTGTGATCTGTACCTGTAATTTAGGGGGTTTTACCTTTATTGCCGAGTCTTTATGAGAATTCCAATTGATCTATACCTGCAAAGCAGGGTTTGTGTGTTTATTTGATCTATACCATCAGTGCTGAGTTTACATGTGATTTCCAGTTGATCTATACCTTAAATGCTATGTTTCTATACATTATTATTGTATACCTGCAAATACAGGATTTATTTGTCTGATTCTATGCCTTCAGTGCTGAGTTCACATGTGAATTTCAATTGATCCGTACATGCAAAGCTGGGTTTGTGTGTTAATATGTTAACCTATCCCTACTATGCAATGTTTCCATACATTATTTATGTATGTAGTTATGTAGGTTTGTGTCTTATTCAGTTGATCTATACATTCATGTGCTGTTTTATGTGTTGTTTATTTGATCTATACCTATTTTGTGGTGCTGGAGCGGAGGGAGTGATTGCATGCTAAGGAGCGTGAAGCAGGGCCCAAGGAAATGCTTACGTAGGGTCCAATTTTTTCACTATAAAATGTATTGGCAGCAAGGTCTAATAGTTATATATAAAAATATAAACATATTATGTAGTTAAAAATGCATGTCTAACGCATATATATATATATATATATATATATATATACATATACACACACACACACATCGGACACTGTGACAGATATTTGATCCATGATTATTTTATTGAGTTGGGTTAATTCCAGGCTGAGCCTGGACATAATAATGTTATATTTCACCTTTCTTTTCGCCCCGTGGGACTTTTTTGGGGGCAGGGGGGGGGCAGCATTTCACACTTCGCCCCAGGCAGCACAATGTCTTGGGCAGGCCCTGGGAGACACCAGGCAGGGAACTCTATGAGAGTGTAATCCGCCTGGGATCACCCTACCATAGCGCAGCTGCGGCGGTGCAACCGGAGAGGAGGAGGCAGACCTGGCACTGGCAGATTAACACTGGACGGCCGAGTGGGAATTGCGGCACCGACGCAAGTCCTGGGAGACTGGTCATGGGGCTGCATACTTACCTGGTTACATTGCTCTGCCTAGAGGATTGGCTGAGCGTGATGTGACAGGCTCAGTTGGGATTTTTTTTGCCAATTTTAGCTCAGCTGGCCCAAATGAGCGCCACAATCGTGCAGCGCGATCGCATATGTGGCAGGCTCAGTTGGGCTGGTCTGAGGTCTGAGTTTTCTCCCTGCAATGCTGTAACTCACAGCACTGTAGGGAGGAAACTCAGACTTCAGATCAGACCAACTGAGCCTGCCACATATGTGATCGCACTGCGATCACATCTACGATTGCGGCGCTCAGTTGCGCTCAGTTGGGCCAGCCAAACTGTAATTGGCAAAAAAATAAATAAATCCGTAACTAGTTTTGGCCGTCTTTTATTTTGAAAGACGGCCATCTCGCTATTCCCATATTGCAGTCCTGGGAGGCTGGTCATGGGTTATACTTACCTGACGTCACATTGCTCCGCCTACAGGATTGGCTGAGCGCGCAATTCAGTTGGGGGGGTCTGAGTTTATTCCCTGCTGTGCTGTGAGTCTGTGACTGACAGACTCACTCGTCGTGAGGGCGATCTGACCAGCCAAGCCCCAAGGAGTGCCACACTGCCGCTAGTTTTGTGGGGGCTTTTCAGCTTTAAAAATTGTTTTCCTGCAGTGCTGTGAGAATGTGACTGACAGACTCACTTGTTGTGAGGGTAAACTGACCAGCCAAGGCCCAAGCATTCCTACACACTTTATGTATAGAGAAATTTAACCCGGTTGCTGCTAATCCACTTCCCAGCCTGTTGCTAAACTGGATGTGAGCATTTTGCTGCAGCTCACATTTAAACACGTTTAGAAGTAAATTTCCTGGGAATAAACTATACATAAACAAACAAAAGTGATTTAGCTCCGAAATGGCAGAGAATTGAGCAGTGAGACTGCCGGGACATGATCTATACAGCAAAACGGCCTTTATGATGAGGGTATAGATGAAATAAATAATGCATGGAAACCCTAAACAGCAGGTATATATCACAGGTCACACACCAAAGGCCAGCCCTGGCACCCAGATTGCACACATAGGACTTGCCCTGCACCCATATTGCATTCACACAACTTGCTCAGCCCCGAGCTTGCATTCACAGGATTTGCCAAGCACCCAGATTGCATCTCCAGGACTTGCCTAGCACCCAGGTGGGAAACATATGACTCGCCCCTGCAACCAGATTGCATCCACAGGATGTGCCCAACATCCAGGTTGCACACATAGGGACTTGCCACAGCAACCAGATTGCACCCACGTGACTTGCCCCAGGTAAAGCTAGTCATGAGTTGGGGCAGGTCCAGCCATGCATAAGGTGGGACTAATCCCAGACAGCCTTTAATAAATGAAGGAGAAAACTGATCTGGAGACCCAAGGAAGCAGGGTTTCAAACCAAAAGACTTCCCAAGTATGATTATGGGTAATTGAGTAGTATACGTCTGTGCAGCCTAGAGATGGCATGGAAAATACACATTTCAGAAAAATTGAACATGCTTTGAAGACCTAAAATAAAACTTTAACCCTTTCAGGACCAGGGTGTTTTGGGTTTTTTTACAATGTTTGAACTAAATGACCAGAGCATTGCTATGTCTTTATTTAACTGTGATTGGCCACTAACTCATTTAGGACAACCTCACAAAAGATATATTGGGGGTTTTTTCAAGACAAGTAGGGCTTTCTTTTGAAATAATAAATATATACCGTATATAAACCATTATTTAGTATGCAAAAATCTAAAAATGTGAGGAAAATTGGGTTGGGGCAGATTTTTCATGGTTTTACATATAAAAACTATACATAACCAGTGCAAATGGGCAAAGAAATGTATTTAGGTATTTGTGCTGTTTTTGGCAACAGCTCATATGCCTATTATTTTCAATTATTTTGGCATTTACAGGGTTAAATATAAATTGCGTGCATTGCTGTTTTTAAACAAGATTTTTTTAAGAATATGATATCCGAACACAGTATTTCAGTACATTTCTTTCCATGGGTATGTGAAATTACTGAAATAACTTGTGATTTTTATTCAGAAACAACCCCACATGCATGGATAAGGGTATGTTTTTTTGGCACTGCAGGTTCAAAGTTGGAACATGTGCATTACAGCTTTTCTGGGTTCATGACTCATCTGAGACACAATAGAGGTCCATTATTTCAATTTAATCCCATAAAACTATATACTTTCAAAACCTAGACAGCACAAGGAATCTGGATAGGGGCATATTAGCCTGTCCTGTGCAGCTGAATGCATACCAGCACCTTTCAAAATTGGTGGAACAAAAAATGAAACCTTTTTCACATCCTCTTTGCAGTTTCACCCCAAAAAGTTTATTTTTTGCATATTGAGCGCATATGTGAAAGAACAAAAAAGGTCTTGATTTCAATACCCCACATGCATGGATAAGTCATGTTTCTCACACATTGTGGGGTCAAGACTGGAACATGCGCATTTTAGTTTTCAAAGTTGGAATCACATTACCGACCCATGTCTCATTTGAGACAAAGTAGAGGTCCCAAATATCAATTTAACACCATAAAACCATATATTC